>JBBBVM010000012.1:600000-1049056 GCA_037355625.1 Petunia x hybrida
TAAGCTCGTCGCACCCATAAGATGCTTATTTGGTTTTCCAGGTTCTCAGTGAGGAATAATGGAGATGAACAATATTCAAAATAGTAATAGACGCTTTGCTCTGCTCAGCAAGATTTTAACAAAGAAGAAGTTAATAAACAACAAAAGAGAAGTAATGAAAAATATAAAAACCTATTGAAGTGGATAATAACTTACATCTGTTGGAGCACCTTTCATTTTAATGATCAGATATATTCCCAATCGATTAGCATGGTGAGAATATGAGCAATTTCTGGCCAGTAATCCCCTCCTCAAATTGTAGAGATGGTAAATGCTG
This sequence comes from Petunia x hybrida, assembly GCA_037355625.1. Lineage (NCBI taxonomy): Eukaryota > Viridiplantae > Streptophyta > Magnoliopsida > Solanales > Solanaceae > Petunia > Petunia x hybrida. The sequence goes on from JBBBVM010000012.1 coordinate 600,317, forward strand.
TAAGTTCTGATGGCGAACTTCATCTATAAATTAAAAGAATTTTTCACAAGGAAATGACATTGGATCTTTGCCATATTATTCTCAAAATAGAGCCTGTAGTCAAGTTCCCGACAAAATAGAAAAGTTTTTGTTAATTTGCTACTCAAATTCTAGAGACGGTAATTCTCATTACATACAAAACAAAAAATGTGGCCCTAATAAGATGGCCTTGTAACATTCATATAAAGCTAAACAAAAAGATTAAGCCATAGGTGATATATTATTCTCTAATTGGACTCATTTCAATAATTTGAGTTCTGCATTCATCTACCATTCTTTTTTCTTTCTTAGCTATGTTTAGCTCCTTGTTTAACGAATGGAGATTCATGCTTTGGTGGGAATTTCAGGATTTTAAAAGAAACAAAGCAAATTGTTCAAATTCCAAATTTGGTAAAGATCAACAATAACTAGGAAAAACAAAAGAAATGGTAAAGATCAAATAATCAGTGAAAGTTGTTTCACCTGAGCAGAGTTGAATCCACCCATATCCCTCCATTTTAATCAATGTCCGCTGCCTCTAACAAGATTTAACAAAGATAAACACCTACTGAAGTAGAAAATTACTTGCCTCAAAGATACTCATTAAAGTCGATCCATATGGTGGGAATATGAGCAATTTTTGGCCAGTACTTCCCCTTGTCAAATTCTAGACGTTGTTTGAGCAATGGGCAGTCGTCAATAGATAGTCTTTTGAGGGAAGAGGGCATTCCTTTTACTGGAAGTGATTTGAGATGATTGCAGGAGTAAATATCAAGAAATCGAAGAGAAGTGAGGCGCCGCTGCTTATATGCTGCCTCTGCTCAACAAGATTTAACAAAGCAAAAAGAATTAAAAAGAGAAGTTATGAAAAATATAAACACCTACTGAAGTAGAGAATAACTTACTTCTTAATCATCAAAGATATTCCTCGTCAATCTCTATGGTGGGAATATGAGCAATTTTTGGCCAGTACTTCCCCTTGTCAAATTCTAGACGTTGTTTGAGCAATGGGCAGTCGTCAATAGATAGTCTTTTGAGGGAAGAGGGCATCCCATTTACTGGAAGGGATTGGAGATTAAGGCAATCTTTGATGGTCAGCTCAGAGAGGGAGGAGGGCAGTGCTGAAAGGGATTTTAGATTATCACAATCACTGATGGTCAGCTCAGAGAGGGAGGAAGGCAACGCTGGAAGGGATTTGAGATTATCACAAGATCCGACGGCCAGCTCAGAGAGGGAGGAGGGCAACGCTGGAAGGGATTTGAGATTGGGACAGTCACTGATGGCCAGCTCAGTAAGGGAAGAGCGCAACGCTGATTCTGGAAGAGATTTGAGTTGCTTGCAGGAACGGATATATAGAATTCGAAGAGAAGTGAGGCGCCGAAGAGCTACGGTTGGCAGTGAATGGAGCTCATCATGGTTAGATAATGAAATCTCAGAAAGAGACGTGGGAAGCCCTTCTTGGAGCAGTGACTCTATTTGAGGTAACTTATCAATCCATAGGGTTTCAAGAGACGCGAGGCTTTTGAGAACTTGGCTGCTTAATGTTTTCATATTGGATATTGTAAGACTTTGAATCGAAGCAGGCAACTCCCAATCAATCTCTTCATCACTACCATCATGACAGATGATTAATTTTGTGAGTCCCTGTAAATGCCACTCCTTTCTGCCATTCACCAGCTTTTTGCACTTCCGGATCTCAAGAGTTTCTAAATTGAAGGGCAACCCTCCTTCAGGGAAGGACTCGATTTCAGGACAATTTAATAGTATCAGACACTTAAGAGATAGAAGGAGTTCAGACAAACGTTCTGGCAGTGACTTAAGCTTCTTGCACTCCCTAATCCGCAATGACGTCATCTGGGTGTCGCATGCCACCAAAAATATTTCAAGATTCTCACATCTATAAATCTCCAGATCTTCAGTCCCAGTGGGAATCAAAAGCCTTGTAATGCTGGGACAACTCCATACACCCAAATAACGTGCTCTTGGGACCAACTCAGGTAATATCTCATCTATAGAATCACATTTATTGACTGTCAATCTGTCGAGAAACATGTCAGAAATCGTCTCACTAACTGATGGCTCCAATTTCAATTTCCCACACTTGGATATCTCTATTACCTTCAAGGTATTTGGCAGACAGCTAATAGGTAAGGAGGTAAGAGACCGACATTTCTCAATATGCAATTCCTCTATCTGCTTCATTCCCTGAAGTTGGGTCGTAAACAGTTCAGCATGATCAAAAAGAACTCCAACCCTAGGAGAACCAACAACTTCAAACTTTTTTAAACTTGAAAGTTGAATAAGTGTCTCCAAAATGAGTTCTGGACATCTTGAAATTCTCAATCGTGTCAAGGAACAAAGATTTTTAGGTAACTTCCCAGTCAACTTGGGGCAATCTTCAATTGTAAGGCACTGAAGTGTAGGGAACTCTCCAATCCCGAGCACATCCCACTGCTTCCACTCCTCCATCCTCTCAAATTCAAGCCGTTCCAGAGACTTAAATGGCTTAATCGAAGACGGACTACCATAGAATTCTTCAGTCACCTCTATTATCCGGTCCATCCCTATAATGGTAAGGGATTTCAAAGAAGGAAGTTGTCCTAGTGCAGGCAAGGAATCACAGTCCTTGCAGTAGCTAAGACGCAATTCCACCAGCTCAAGAAACGAATGATCAGCTAACCAATTTGGAAATTTTGTTCCTCGATATCCAGTGATTTGGAGTTCCTTTAAGTTTGTATTTGGTTGCAGCGCATCAAGTATGTCTCTTTCATCTTGTGAATTATCAGCAATACTTTCACTCCACTCCAACAATAACTTCTCAACATGCTTCTTTTCCCTCATGTTAGCCTTCAGAGCTTCCCTTCTATCAGCCACATTTTGCAACTCTAGAATTTTAAGATCTCCATACAAGTTATGCAGTTCACCCAAATCTTCAATTTTCAAACTACTCCAACAACCTATTGGGAATCGAGCTCCCACTAACACATGGAGGTTTTTCAACTTGCTAGGATGTAGCTGCATCTTCAAGGGAGAAGTGCCTCTAAGGTCAAGATGACGCAAGTTGATCAAATTTTCCATCTGCAAGGGTAACTCCTCAAGCAGACGACAAGATGACAAAAGAAGCGTCTCTAAGTTATACAGTACGCAAATTGAATCTGGTAACTTTTTTATCTCTGTCCAAGAAAGGTCCAGAAACCTTAGGAGTCTTAAATTGATGAACAAGACATTCGGTAACTCCTTGATTTCATAACCAGACAATGATAGCGCCCTTAAGGTTGTTAGTGTAGGCAATATGTTATGCAGCACCCTCTTGCTTAGGTTCTTCCTTGAATATTGTCCGGTACGCACTGGAAGCAGGGTCCTCAATTGCTCCAATTTGTTGAGGGGTTTTAATTTTTCAAACTCACCATATCCCACAGAATATGACAGGTGCCGAGTTCGTTCCAAGTTATGAAATCCTGCATTTTCTTCCAAGGTGATACAAAGTTGTGAAGATGCAATTCGGGCCAAATCATTGACAAGGTCATGCATTAAGTATATCTCTGTGTTCCTTTGAGTAGAACCTGGGACCCTTTCAATTAATGATCTTGATCTCAACTCAAGAAAGAATTGATTGCTTGAATCTGCAATTGTTTCATCTTGCTGCAACTGCTGTACAAGACCATTGGCAATCCAAAGTTGAATGACTCGTTCTTTGCAAAATGGATAATCTTTGGGGAATATTGCAAGATAAGCAAAGCATCTCTTCAAATGTGAAGGAAGATCATTGTAGCTCAACATCAAAGCTGGTAATATGTCATTATCCGGGAGCTCCCATGTTTCACTTCTCAAAATGCGTCTCCATCCTTCAACATCGGATTTGGAGCGTAACATGCCAGCGAGCGTCTTTAGAGCTAAAGGCAATCCTTTGCACTTATCTGCAATTTCTTTACCGACCTTTTCAAGTTCTTGATATTTCTTAGGTTCCATTTTCCCAAATGCATGTCTTTTGAATAAGGACCAAGACTCTTCGCTAGACAACATGTCCATGCTAATTTTCTCATTACCCATTGTTGAGGCAACACTTCCCTTACGTGTCGTCACAATGATCTTACTTCCTACATCTCCTTGTACAAAAAGATATCTCAAGTCAGCCCACGCATTATAGTTTTCATTCCAAACATCATCTAGAACAATAAGAAACTTTTTTCCCTTTAAGCTTTCCTTCAATTTGATCTGAAGCTGATTAAGATTGTTATCAGCCTTTGTGTCAAAAGAGTCAATTTCTTGAAGTAACCCTTTTGTTATTCTTAAAGCATCATATGGTTCTGAGACACAGAACCAAGCTTTCAAATCAAAATGTTTTTTCACCGTCTCATTATTGTAAACGGCTTTAGCAAGTGTTGTCTTGCCAATCCCAGCCATCCCAACAATAGGAATTACAGTCAGTGTTTCTCCATTTGCATCACTAGACAATAGACGACCAACCAATTCCTTTATTTCATTCTGCCTACCAAAGATATCAGATTCATCAACCACAGAGGTTGAAGGTGTCCTAGTTTCTTGTTTACCCGAATCAAGATAGTTCTTTATCAGGCCAAGGTGACCAATTTGCTTTTCCAACTCCTCTAATAATTCAATGGTATCTTCCAACTTCTCCTTTATGTTATCAAAAAATTCATCACTTACCTGCTGGTTGCTTGCCTCTGAAAGATATTGATGCTGACCTTCCACCTTAAGTCTCAAGACTTCATAATTAACTTCTTCAATTAAGTTTTCAGCACCGTCGACGGCATCCTGAAGTTCATTAAGCCACTGGCTCACGGATTGATTTGATGCCTGCTTTTTCTGTGCATCGCTTAGCACAGCCTGAAGACCAAGCAAAGTCATCCTCAGCTTCTTTAACAAACGCACATCACGCTTGTCCCTCTGAAACATCTTCAGTAGCTCACCCTGAGGAGCAAGCCTGTCAAATAGAACTTGCAGAACTGAAGACAGAAATGCACCACCAACTGCTAAGCCAATATCCATCTCCCAAAGCTGCAAAACAAAGCAAAGAAATCACAAATTTGGAAAAGATTAATGTCTTAAAATAGTGTCTACCAAGAGACATATTTTACCTGTTCAATGTAAGAGTAATATGCAAACAAGAATGATCAGAGTATACTAACTGCTTGGTTGCTTTAGCAAAAGTAACTTGCACTTCTTAGAAGACCTTATATCTCCATTTGTTTTTTAGAGAAGACTTGCAGTCTTTGTCTTGACTTTGACAAAAACTTTTATTTAAATACATGGTCTATATTACAACAAATTAATTGCTTACTGATAGAGTCAATAGAGTCATTTTGTTTTGATTGGTCTAAAAAAGAAGTCACTCAACTTAGGCAAAATCTCTCTCAAATAATTTTTGTCGGATTTTATTTACTTACTAATCACCGAAACGCTGACATCAGATTTTTAAATTTTATTTATATACTATTGGACCCACAAATTAACCAAAAGTTCAACATCACTTAAATCATATTTATTTGATAACTCTAAACCTAGTCTAGCGAATTTGATAAAGCATCTTATAGTAGCATAATTTTTCATAAAAATGTGGAAAATAACCAGCATAACAAGTGTTATTCCATGTCGACTAAACTTGGTAAAATACATTTTTTTTAATCCCCACCCCCTCACGCTCTCGAAAATAAATAGTTGACATCTCACTGTCATGCCCTCCAACAAAAATTTACGAAAGAATGTTGTTTTAATTTAAAAGGATGTGACTGGTGTTTCAAAAGGTACGAAAATTATGAGATTTGGAGTCGCCACTTGACAAGTTCAAAGGTGTGCCAAGTCACCAAAAGGTGTACCTTTAGAACACCAATGACTCATCAATGGTCTGCGTCAGAGTTCCGAGTAAGGATCTCGATTGACTCTCGGGAAGGTATTAGACACTCTCAAATCCTATGCTAAGCACAATTGCTTTTATTGTCGTGTTTTGATTGGTTAAATATTTGGTTGTTATATTTTGCTGTTCAATTAAAGTTACGCTTTGATTATTTATTTAACAAAGGATTGTATCAAGTCACCCACTGGGTACAACCTTAACACAATTTTATACAAAGTCACCCGCTGGATATACTTTAGAACAAAATGACTTTCTCGATTAAATTTTCTTTTATCCCTTAATAAGCAGATCACAGATCATACTTATTATTTTACCTAATTATATTACGTTATGTTATATTATTAAATAATAACTTTCGGTTTTAAAATAAAAGTTAACCAAAATGAGATGCAAGCCAAAATGATTTTATAACAATTCATGATTATTTGTCAAAATAATGACTGTTTATTCAAGAAGTACCAAACAATAGACTGTCCTTGCAAAAACTTAGGCCCAACTGACTTTCAAAAAATAATATGATAGGTTTCTCTTGGTAAAAATTTCGTGCAGGGGGCCTGTTTGGCGCGCGTAAATTGATTTATAGCCGTCAAAAATAAATTCGTTGAGAAATAGCCACTTTCGGACAAATTCCAGTATTTATACTGGGAAGCTTCAGTAAACTAATCCCAATATAAAATACTGGGGCTTTGAACAAGTTTTGTTCATGGCCCCAGCATTTTGTTATGGGACTTTGTATAAAGCTTTAGTCTCATAACAAAATGCTGGGGCTTTGAACAAAGTTTTGTTCAAGGCCCCAGCATTTTGTTATGGGACTTTGTATAAAGCTTTAGTCCCATAACAAAATGCTGGGGCTGTGAACAAAACTTGTTCAAAGCCACAGCATTTTGTCATGGGACTGAAGCTTTATATATAAAGTCACATAACCCATAACAAAATGCTGGGACTGTGAACAAAACTTGTTCAAAGCCCCAGCATTTTGTTATGGGACTGAAGCTTTATATATAAAGTCATATAACAAAATACTTGGGTTTTGTTCAAAGCCCCAGTATTTTGTTATGGGACTAGTCTGGGGTGTTTTTCCAACGCTAATGGAGCTTAAGTATGCGCGCGAATTTTTGGCTATTCTTCAATGAATTTTGAAACGGTGGATAGTCCCCAATGAGCGCGTCCAAAAATGGCTAGTGATCGAAATCTCCCTTTCTCTTGTTCAGTAAAAATTTCGCGTAGGGGCCTGTTTGGCGCGCACTAATTGATCTGTAGCCATTAAAAATAAATTCGCTGAAAAATAGCCATCTCTGGACTTTAAACTTGCTAGTTCAAAGTCCCAGTATAAAATACTGGGATCACTTAAACACCAATACCAATATAAAATACTTGGACTTTGAATATGTTAGTTACTGGGATATATATATATAACACCAGGGGACTATAAACATGAATCCCATTATAAAATAATGGGACTTTGAATATGTGTAGTTCAAAGACCCAGTATAAAAATCTGGGACTAGTCCGGGTTGTTTGCCAACGCTAATGGAGTGTATACGTGCGGTGGCTATTCCTCAATTAATTCTGAAGCAATGGATAATTCTCATTTAGCATGTCCAGAAATGGCTACGCATCAAAATCACACTCTTTTTAGCATAAATAGCCCACTTAATATATTTCTCTTCAGAGTTTGAACAGACTTGCAATTTCAAATTTAAAAAATTTACTTTGCACAAATAGTTTGTTATAGAGGTTGTTTTGCTAATATATAATACAGTTTCCTTATTTTTGTCACAGTGGCTATTTCATGTAAAAGAAACGTGGCCAGTTTCAAAAAATACCCTAAGAAAGTGCCTAACCGTTCCAAGAGCAAATTTTCATTCAATTGCACTTATAATCCTACTTTTAACCTTTGTTTCAAAATCTGTCCAGATTTCTATTTTTAATAAATTACATCAAATGGATAACTTTACAAAAGACAATCCCGATTTACATAATTACACAATTTTGCAACAAATGGCCAGTGTTAAAAAATGCAGTCCAGATTCACAAGATCATGGTTACTATATTGTACATATCATTTTACAAAGAGCTACAAAAGACGGACAATTTTGCAAAAGACGGTCCATATTGAAAACATACTAAATCTGCTGAAAACACATCTGAAAATACAAAACTTGCACCTGTTATACTCATACATACATTTAACTCAATACAATAGGTGTGAAAAAGCATATACAAGTATCATCCACAATCATCTTTCTCAAAAAAATTTCACAACACAGCCAACACTTTTATGATGAGATTATCAACAACATATATAAACAATCAAATTTGGTCACGGTGACTTAGCAAGTTCTATACTTCCATTTGTTTTAGCACAATAACCTGTTTATTACTAAGTATACACACAAAGATTTATAGACCCTTAAACATTGATGATTTCATAGAAGGAATGGATAAGAATATACATAATTTTGAGGGTTACCTAGTGTAGACAACTCCTAGCAAAAGAGAGCCAAGAAAAGAGAAAACCACAACAGTAACACAAGTGACCAGCATCAAAGCAGCTCCTAGACCTTTACTTAAACTTTCTTCTTTTTTCTCTATATTTTCAGCTCAATATTGATATTTTCTCCCTGTTTTTTAGCTCTTTTTTCCTTGTTTTTACAGCTGATAGTTCTCTCTATATTTTCAGCTATTATTTGGTGTCTAAATGAAGTAAAGGACTTGCTATTTATAGAAAGAAAAAAGGGAGGGGTAGTTGGGGTGAGGTCACCCCTTGTCATACCCCTACATCCTTATACTCATTATGTCCTCTATCACATCCCCTTTTTCTAAAAAAATACAGAAGGTACAGCTGCTTTTTCTACTGCTTTTCAGCCTTCCCACATGCCAAAAGCTGAAAACAAAGATGTCCTAGTGATAGGATAGTCCAAGAGCTTGGGCTAAATGAACCTGTTGGACTCAATCCACTACAAATTAACCTCCATATCCATTAAGACACAAAGTAACAGATCTGGAGCTAACTCTTTCAACACTAATATCAGCCCACAACTTACTTAATGGGGCAGATTTAGTTCCTAAGCTAACCTGGTCCAAACAACAAAATGGACTAAGTCCAAAAGCTAATTACCATGCCTAATTTCTAGCTAGCAAGTCTCAGTTCAAACAAGTTAACTACTTATCTAAAATAACCAAGCAAACATAACATACTGCATTTCTAAGTCCCGGGCAGTCTTAAAACAAATCATGTACCTGCTGATAAAACAAAGAAAAAGAAATCAAACTTTGGATTTTCCACTCCCTTCACCACAAGTTTAAGAGCAGCTAAGCAAGATATACGTGAACAATTTGAATAATGTATAAATAATGCTTCAAAATTAACTCTAAGGACAAGAGACTGTATTTATACTTGGCAGAATTAAAGACAACATTAACAACACTCAAACTAAATTGAAAGTGTAAAACACACTTGAACTAACTCATGCTAAACAGGTTCCCACATGTTTAATTCAAACTCACAAGACTTACACATATAAAACTCAATATTCAAACCTACAGAGCAGGTGACCATACTTGAACTCTAACTGTTATAAATTCCCTCACACAAGACTATCTATCAAGCTACAAACTTTTTCTATTTAAGCCTCACCAATATCTGAAGTTAGTCACTGAAACATGCTAAACATAAACATAAGACTTCATCTATAACTACGAACGGCTAATGAAATTCAAACTTATTTCCAAAAACGAACTTATACATACATACATACATACATGCACTTAACAGTGAGAGACAAATCTGTTGGGTTTTTAGAATGTGAAAAGTGTGAATCGAAAATGGGTGGAAAGGTGAAAAGGTTCTTTTATAAGGAAAATGCACTTTTCTCCCACATCGGTAGAGGAAAAGGCTTTTGTTGGGTTTAAATAGAGAAGTGCTTCTTCTAATTCTTAAAAGGGTTAAGAAGAAGGGAAGCCTCGCGCCGTCGTCGTCGCTCGTCTCGGCTTCGACTCCGGATTCGGATTCGGATTCAGTCAATTGATATGATTGATTGACTTAATTTTTTTGGACCAAAAAAAACTAAAAGTATTAATTAATATTAATATTTTATTATTAATATTTGTTATTCCATTTTTGTAACGGAATCTGAATTCAGATTGATTCATTCCTCCACTTTAATTTTTTCCCATTTTGTATTAAAACCAGTAATTAGTGTGGTCGTTTCTGTAACAGCCACATTTGAAAGGTTGTGTCTCTTCATATTCTGCCTTCCCTTGGCTATAAATACGTGTCTTTCATCAGTCTTTTTACACACAACAAAACATCTGACTATCTCCTCTCTTTTCTGCATACAAACAGTAAGTGTCGTGTGATTTGCTCCGTTCCTTTGAGTTCGCCGAGTTCTACAGTTTGTAGTACCGCTACCATAGAACTGTTATCCCGTTCTATCCTGGGAGGAATTAACCCATTAACCTTGGGAAACTGTGAGGGGGTTAGATTCCTTAAGGAGACACAAGGAACTTGTGGGCTCGGGATTGTCCAATACACACTGATTTACATTTCTGGTTTTGTATTCTTTGTTTTGTTTGAACGCAGGAATAACAAGCTTAAGGAATCTCTCGTTATTTATTTTCTGCATTTAAATAATATATCGTTTAAGGAGACTAAAACCTTTGCGGTTTTCTACTCCTACTTACTGTTAATTAATCTGTTTGTGGAGATTAAAAGTCTTCGTAGCTTTTCTACTCCGACTGTTTAAACAGTTTGTTTGTATTTGGTTTGAAGATTTTAATACTTCGCCGGTTATTTATATTATTTCTGCTTGTGTCATTCTGACAGAGATGACAAACGGAGTTGAACCAACTGTCCCTGTTGTGAGTGCTACTGCTACCACAGTTTCTGGTGCTGCAGGGTCTAGTCGTGCTGCTACTGCAACGGTTATGCCACCTGTAGAAAAGCCGGAAAAATTTTCTGGTGTGGACTTTAAAAAATGGCAGCAAAAGATGTTCTTTAAATTGACCACTTTAAGCCTGCAAAGGTTTATTAAGGAGGATGTTCCGGTCTTGATTGATGAAACACCTGAAAATGAGCGCTTCCTTGTGATTGAGGCTTGGAAGCATTTTGACTTCCTATGCAAGAATTATATTCTAAGTGGCTTGGAAGATGACTTGTACAATATTTATAGTAATGTTGAAACGTCAAAGAAACCGCGTAATGCATTGGAAAAGAAATATAAGACTGAAGATGCTGGACTGAAGAAATTTGTGGCTGCCAAATTTTTGGATTATAAAATGGTGGATAATAAATCTGTTGTATCCCAAGTCCAAGAACTTCAAGTCATTATCCATGATCTCCTTGCTGAAGGTATAATCCTAATTAATACTTATGTTAAAAGTATTAATTGTGTTGTCGCTAACAAACTTTTCTTTGAAGGTTTGATGATTAATGAGGCGTTTCAAGTTGCGGCCATGATTGAAAAGTTGCCTCCGTTATGGAAGAATTTTAAAAATTACTTGAAACATAAGCGCAAGGAGATGACCCTTGAAGATTTGATTGTACGCTTAAGGATTGAAGAAGACAACTAATCTGCTAAAAGGAAGGCTCGTGGAAATGCTACAATAGCGGGAGAAAATATTGTTGAGCATAATCCAAATCAGAATAAGAGAAAGAAGCCTTCTGGAGGGAAGACCAACCCTAGCAAGAAAAAGTTCAAGGGAAATTGCTACAACTGTGGCAAGAGTGGACATAAGTCCGCAGACTGTCGTGTTGCAAAGAAGGACAAGGATAAGAAAAAGGAAAAAGGTCAAGCCAACATGGTTGAAGAGAATAGATTGGCCCAAGGAGTGCAAGACATTGATTTGTGTGCTATGATTTCTGAATGCAACTTGGTTGGAAATCCTAAAGAATGGTGGATTGATTCAGAAGCCACCCGCCATGTTTGTGTTGTGAAGGAAACCTTTGCTTTATATGCTCCCACTGGATCTGATGAGACACTCTCTATGGGCAACTCTACAACGGCCAAAATTGAAGGATATGGAAAGATATGCCTCAAGATGACATCTGGCAAGGTTGTGACTCTGAACAATGTTCTTCACGTTCCTGAAATACAGAAGAACTTGGTGTCTACTGCACTTCTCGTTAAAAATGGGTTTAAGTGTGTTTTTGTTTCTGACAAAGTTGTAATAACTAAGAATGAGCTGTATGTATGAAAAAGTTACCTGACTGAGGGCCTTTTCAAACTCAATGTAATGGTCGTTGATACTATGAATAAAATTGCAGCTTCTTCTTACTTACTTGAGTCAAATAATTTATGGCATTCTCGTTTGGGACATGTCAATTATAAAACCCTGTGGAAAATGATCAATTTGGAAGTATTGCCTAAATTTGATTGCGAAAAGTTAAAATATCAAATATGTGTTGAGTCTAAATATACTAAACACCCTTACAAGTCAATTGAAAGGGATTCTGAACCATTAGACTTAATTCATACGGACATTTGTGACATGGAGTCAATACCATCTCGCGGTGGAAAGAAGTATTTCATAAATTTTATTGACGATAGCACTCGTTACTGCTATGTTGATTTATTTAGTAGTAAAGATGAGGCAATTGACGCATTCAAGCAATACAAAAATGAAGTTGAAACGCAACTTAACAAAAAGATCAAAATGATAAGAAGTGATAGAGGCGGCGAATATGAATCTCTTTTTGAACAAATATGTTTGGAATATGGCATTATTCATCAAACAACTGCCCCTTACACACCTCAATCTAATGAGATTGCGGAAAGAAAAAATCGAACATTAAAGAAAATGATGAATGCCTTGTTAATAAGTTCGGGTTTACCCCAGAACTTGTGGGGGGAAGCTATATTCATACTCAATCGAGTACCCCATAGCAAAACACTTTCCATTCCATATGAAAAGTGGAAAGGAAGGAAGCCCAAGTTGAATTATTTCAAAGTGTGGGGGTGTTTGGCAAAAGTGCAAGTCCCAAAACCCAAAAGGGTTAAGATAGGACCGAAAGCAGTTGATTGTGTTTTCATTGGATATGCTATAAACAGTAAAGCATATCGATTTCTGGTTCATAAATAAGAAAATCCTGACATTCATGTTAATACAGTGATAGAATCTGATAGTGCTAAATTTTTTGAAAATATATATCCGTATAAGAAAGAATGTGAGTCAGTTGGTGAAAGATCCAAACGACCTCGGGAAGGAATTAAAGAAAATTCACCAAATGAGGAAGAACAAAGACGTAGCAAGCGTCAAAGAACTTCTACTTCATTTGGAGATGACTTTGTCACTTTTCTTTTAGAAAATGAGCCTCCGACATTTAAAGAAGCCATGTCTTCTTCAGACTCTATTTTGGAAAGAGGCAATCAATAGTGAAATAGAATCTATTTTAAATAACCATAGTTGGGAGTTGGTTGATCTTCCTCCTAGAAACAAACCATTAGGTTCTAAGTGGATTTTCAAAAGAAAAATGAAACCTGATGGCATTATTTACAAGTACAAGGCAAGGCTTGTTGTTAAAGGCTATAGACGACAAAAAGGTCTTGACTACTTTGATACATACTCGCTGATAACCAGAATTACATCCATACGTATGTTAATAGGGTTAGCCACCGTGTATGGTCTTGAAATCCATCAAATAGATGTTAAGACAACGTTCTTAAACGGGGATTTGGAGGAAGAAATTTACATGGAACAACCTGAAGGGTTTGTGGTTTCGGGAAAAGAAAAGATGGTGTGTAAACTTGTTAAGTCGATTTATGGACTAAAACAAGCACCTAAACAATGGCATGCGAAATTTGATCATACTATGTTGTCAAAATGGCTTTAAAATTAACGAGTGTGATAGATGTGTTTACATTAAAAACACTCCTAATTATGTAGTCATTGTTTGCTTATATGTGGATGATATGTTGATAATGAGAAATGACATTGCCAATATAAATGCTACAAAACGCATGCTAACTAGCAAATTTGATATGAAAGACTTAGGAGTTGCCGACTTAATTCTGGGTGTTAAGATCCATAGGACTCCTCAAGGTCTGGCATTGTCTCAATCTCATTACATCAATAGTGTGCTTGAAAAATTTAAGTATTTGGATTTTAAAGTTTCAACCTATTGATGTAAACCTTGCTCTTAAAAAGAACAAAGGTCAAAGCACGTCGCAACGGGATTATGCTCGTGTTTTGAGAAGTTTGATATACATCATGAATTGTACTCGTTCAGATATAGCTTGTGCTATTAGTAAACTAAGTCGATACACGAGTAATCCCAATCAAACTCATTGGATGGCAATGAAACGTGCTTTGGGATATTTAAAATACACCCAAGACTTTGCATTGCATTATAACAAGTATCATGCGGTCATTGAAGGGTATTGTGATGCCAGCTGGATCACCGGCACAGCTGATTCTAAGTCCACAAGTGGGTATATTTTCGCACTTGGTGGAGGAGCGGTATCTTGGAAATCGTCCAAACAAATGTGTATTGCCCGCTCTACAATGGGTGCTGAATTCATAGCTTTAGATAAGGCCGATGAAGAAACTGAATGGCTTCGGAACTTTTTGGAAGACATTCCGTTCTGGCCTAAGCCGTTGACACCTATTTGTATACATTGTGATAGCCAATCGGCTATAGGACGAGCTAGGAATGTCATGTATAACGGTAAGAATCGTCATATACGACAAAGGCATAAAACCGTTAGGGACCTACTCTCTAGAGGAATTATCACCATTGATTATGTGAAGTCAAGGGATAATGTGTCGGATCCTCTTACAAAAGGCCTAACTTGAGAGGCGGTTGAGTGTTCATCGAAGGGAATGAGACTATGGCCAAGGACAAGTCATCACGGCGGCAACTCTACCTAGAAGACTGGAGATCCCAAGAACTAGGTTCAAGGAGAATACAAAGTTGTGTATGACGGTTCAACGTTTTCAAATTAAATTATTGGTCCATTCTCGTGATGAGACAATGTTCAAGTACCAAGGATAAAACGCTAGAGGCATTTTTTAATGATTATCTAAGTTTGATATTGTAATTATCAAATAGTGTACATCTATGGGATTACATGTTTAGAAATCATCTATGTAAGTATGAAGTGGAAGCCGCTTCAAGGAGAATTCTGTGTGGCCAATTCTCTATGCACTTCTGAAACCAGGCGGTGTTCATGGCTGAAACAAATACAGCAGTGAGAACAAAAGATGGTTAAGGGTTAGTTGTGTGACTTACATTGTCTAGGTTTACACCAAAGCTCAACGGTTCAAAGATATCAAATCTACCGATTGACCGAGTATATCCGATGTCTGTTCACTACGGAAAGTTCAAAGAGAAACCTACTTATCCCGATGCAACAAATTCTTTCTTGCAAATCACACAAGTCTGTCATGCATATTTCCATAATATAGCCATTCCCCATTCATGTGGGGGATTGTTGGGTTTTTGGAATGTGAAGAGTGTGAATGGGAAATATGTGGAAAGGTGAAAAGGTTCCTTTTATAAGGGAAATGCACTTTCTCCCACATTGGTAGAGGAAAAGGCTTTTGTTGGGTTTAAATAGAGAAGTGCTTCTTCTAACTCTTAAAATGGTTAAGAAGAAGGGAAGCCTCGCGCCGTCGTCGTCGCTCGTCTCGGCTTCGACTCCGGATTCGGATTCGGATTCAGTCAATTGATATGATTGATTGACTTAATTTTTTTGGACCAAAAAAAACTAAAAGTATTAACTAATGTTAATATTTTATCATTAATATTTGTTATTCCATTTTTGTAACGGGAATCTGAATTCAGATTGATTCATTCCTCCACTTTAATTTTTTCCCGTTTTGTATTAAAACCAGCAATTAGTGTGGTCGTTTCTGTAACAGCCACATTTGAAAGGTTGTGTCTTTTTATATTCTGCCTTCCCTTGGCTATAAATACGTGTCTTTCATCAGTCTTTTTACACACAACAAAACATCTGACTATCTCCTCTCTTTTCTGCATAGAAACAGTAAGTGTCGTGTGATTTGCTCCGTTCCTTTGAGTTCGCCGAGTTCTACAGTTTGTAGTGCCGCTACCGTAGAACTGTTATCCCGTTCATCCTGGGAGGAATTAACCCATTAAACTTGGGCAACTGTGAGGGGTTAGATTCTTTAAGGAGACACAAGGATTTTGTTGGCTCGGGATTGTCCAATACACACTGATTATACATTTCTGGTTTTGTATTTTCTGTTTTGTTTGAACACAGGAATAACAAAATCAGCATACATACGCAAGCTTAAAGCACCAATCATTGACAATAAACCGACTCGGTTCTCTTGGATTTATAAATCACAAGCAAGGCATATAGCCACAAGTACATACAAGCTCAAGCAATTCCATTTAATTACTAAAATAAAGCTAGCAGACCAACAGAGCTTGGTATGGTAAGCTAAAAACTTTTACATTATCGAATATTTTCATTCCGAGACATACAAAAGTAATATTTCAAGCTAACACTAACTAAACATGATTTTTTCCCATTAATTAGCGTCTAAAGCGCACTAGAAACCTGTAGAAAAATACAGAAAAATAAAGGACTAAGGCTTACTCAAATTTAAACCGCCGCCAAGGTGACGCTACACCACTGTTTCAAATAACTGCGTCAGCTTCGCTGCCTCGACAACACATACTACATCTCCGCTGCTGCATTAAGCAAGCTGTTGCGTCGTCCTCATCACTGGCTCATCGCTGCTCTGTGAATCATCGCCATAACATCACCATGACAGCATAAGTGATGCAGCGACACCACCGAGCTTCATACTACTATTGAAATCAGCACCATCATACCCCAAAGTGAAGCATCACCACCGCGAATAACCTCGCAGTCTCCAATTTACAGCCACGAGCCAATATCACAGCTAAGCTGTGTCGTCACATCACCACTAGACCATAACAACATCACCATCGTTGCAACTATAAAATCAACACCATAACAGCCCCCAAATATCACACCTCCATCCAAAATAGCCCCTCTTCGACTCCAAACCGTAACAACAAATAAAAGAACAAAAAGAAAAAGAAAAAATAAGAGAAAAAAAAATATGAAAAATGGGCAATCAAAAATAACTAAAAGAAAAGGGATCTAGGGTAAACGGGGTTCGGATTAGAGCAGAGAAGAGTGAGAAGGAAAGGAAAATGTAAGCACTTACAGAAAATTTTCATGCAATATTTTTTTTTTCTTCTAATTATCTAATTTGATATTGATGATGAGGAGGAGGAATCAACAGCCCACAATTTCTTACAAATGGCCAGGGAAGGTGCCTTGTCTCCCAGAGATGTACCAAAGAAAGGTGTTAGGCGCACTAAAAAAGAACCTGGGCATGTCTCCAGGATACAGCCAGTTCGGAGTTCTAAATCAAAAGTTTAATGATGAATAAAGCTTTGATTTGGCATATACGATCAGTTAATATGCAGGAGGCGTTCACAAGGTTGAATACTTTACATAGGCACCATCATTTTGATTTTATAGGGTTGCTTGAACCTTTTCAGGATCCCTGTAGAGTCCAATATTATGGCATGAGATTGGGAATGCACTGGTCTTTTACGAATGTAAATGGACAGATTTGGGCTTTTATTGGGGATGATTATGGTGTGACTGTGGTTGATGATCAGGAGCAGCAATTGACATTGAAGCTGCACCATATTGTCCAAAATCATGAATTTTTCATTACTTTGGTTTATGCTAAATGTGACAGGGCTGAAAGATTAGAATTGTGGGATTCTTTGCAATTCTTGTCTTCTACTATGGTGAAGCCGTGGCTGATTGGAGGTGACTTTAATGTCATCCTTTCTGAAGAAGAAAAATATGGGGGTCTTCCTGTTTTAACTCCAGAAGTTGATGATTTTGCTGCTACCGTTGCAGCTTGTGGGCTGACTGACTTAGGCTATTCTGGCTCTATTTATACCTGGTGGAATGGAAGAATTGAGAATCAATTTATGTTGAAGAGGCTTGATAGATGTTTTGCTAATCAGGAGTTCATGGAAATCTTTCCTAAGATTGACATTGAACACCTTGCCAGGACTGGATCTGATCACTCTTCTTTGTTGATTAAATGCTCTACTGACTCGGCTAATATTATTAAATCCTTCAGGTTTCTTCTTAATTTCTGGGTTGAGAATGACTCCTTTTTGCAGGTTGTGAAGGATAATTGGGTGTGTGATTGTGTAGGGGATCCATTCATTATTTTCCACAGGAAGCTGAAGAAGGTGAAACAAGCTCTGTCAAGATGGAGCAAGTCTACCTTTGGAAATATTTTCCAGAAAATTGCTTCACTTGAAGATATTATTAAAGCTCATGAGCTTAAGCTTGAGGAGGCACCTGATGCATAGCATAGAGAGCAATTGAAGAAAGCTAAAGCTGATTTGAAGAGGGTGTTGCATTTTGAAGAAGAATTTTGGAAGCAAAAAGTAGGTTTTCAGTGGTTCAAAGATGGTGATAGAAACACGAAGTTTTTTCATGCTCAGGTACAAGGCAGGAGGAAGAAGCTCAAAATTCATAGAATCCAGGATAGGCTTGGAAACTGGCTTAATGCTGAAGAAGATATGGCTGCTGAAGCTGTGGGGTTTTTTCAATAACAATTTGCTAATGATGGTCGGGATTTGAATTTTTATTTGCTATTACATGTCCCTGAAATGGTTAGTGCTGAACAGAATATTGCTATTGAAGAAATTCCTTCTATGGAAGAGGTGAAGAATGCAGTATTTGGCCTGAATGGTGACAGTGCTTCAGGTCCTGATGGCTTTACAGGGAGGTTTTATCAAATCTGTTGGGATGTCATAGCTTCTGATCTTACCAGTATGGTGCAGGCTTTCTTTGTGGGACATGAAATTCCTAGATTTGTATCTCATACAAATTTAGTGCTCCTCCCTAAGAAGCCTAATGTTGCTACTTTTTCTGATCTCCGGCCTATTAGTTTGAGTAATTTCTCAATCAAAGTGATTTTCAGGGTCTTACACGACAGGTTAGTTGATTTGTTACCTGATTTGATATCTCCTACGCAGGCTGGTTTTGTTAGGGGAAGGAGTATTTTTGAGAATGTGCTGGTGGCTCAGGAGATTATTGATGATATTAGAAAAAGAGCCAAAGAGGCCAATGTTATCATCAAACTTGATATGATGAAGGCCTATGATCGTGTGTCCTGGCTGTTTTTGTCTAAAGTTCTTAGGAATATGGGATTTGGTGAAAGATGCATTGATATGGTTTGGAGGCTTTTGTTTAACAATTGGTACTCTATACTTTTTAATGGCCAGCCTCATGGCTTTTTTAATTCTTCCAGGGGTTTGAAGCAAGGGGATCCTTTGTCTCCTACTTTATTTATTCTTTCAGCTGAGGTGTTGTCCAGGGCCCTGAATGCTTTGCACCAGAATGCTATGTTCAAAGAATTTGCTATGCCTAAGTGGAGCCCTCCTTTCAATCACTTAGCATATGCAGATGATATTATTTTATTTTCTTCAGCAGATACTACCTCCCTGCGGCTGATTATGGGGGTGTTGGATGCTTATGAGGGTGACAGTGGCCAGAAAATTAATAAAGAAAAGAGTGCTGTTTATTTGTATCACAAGGTGCGGCAGGATATTGTTGATAGGGTGGAGCATATTTCTCAAATTCCAAGAGGTACTTTTCCTTTTACTTATTTAGGGTGTCCGGTTACACACAAAAGAAGAAATAAGGCTCTGTTTGATGATCTGGTGTCAAAGATTAGGAAGAAGTTGCAATCCTGGAAGTCAAAGATGTTGTCTTATGGAGGTAGGACTATTTTAATTATGCATGTCCTACAAAGTATGCCTATTCATCTTTTGTCTGCAACCAATCCTCCAGATAGTGTTATTGATCAAGTTCATAAAATATTTGCTAATTTTTTCTGGAACAATTCTGAGGAGCATTCAAGGAGGCATTGGGCTTCTTGGGTTACTTTGTGTAAACCTCCAGCTGAGGGAGGCGTTGGATTTAAGTCCTTGTATGATGTTGCGAATGCACTATTTGCTAAATTGTGGTGGAACTTTAGGACTAAAACTTCTCTTTGGGGTACATTTATGGCTAATAAGTATTGCAAGAAATTGCATTACTCTATTGTGCCGTATACTGATGGCTCTCCTATTTGGCAAAAAATGTTACTTGTCAGGGAAATGGTGGATCATGAGATTATTTGGCACGTCAGGCAAGGGTCTTCTCATTTTTGGTATGATAATTGGTCGCGTATTGGCGCTTTGTGTTTTGTTGTTCCTCGCAAGTTTTACATTAGGGAGGAGTTGAATGTGGTGAAGGATTTTTATAGTGAAGAGGGGTGGAACCAGCATCTACTCTTTGAAGCGTTACCAAATGATTTAGCGCAACATGTTGTGGACAATATTCAGCCAGGAAAACTTGAACAAAGGCGCGACTTTCCATCTTGGGAACTTACTTCGAATGGTGAATTTACGGTAAGCAGTGCATATAATTATGTTCGTGGTAAAGGCATTATTAAAAAGGAGTATGAACTTATGTGGTTGAAGGGAATGCCTTTCAAAATTTCCTTTGTTTTGTGGCGTGCGTGGAAAGGCAAACTGCCTCTTGACGACGGGTTGCGAAGGATTGGGTATTATCTGCCTTCACGCTGTTGGTGTTGTATGCAACCAAGGGTTGAAACTCGTGAGCATCTCTTTATTACAAGTTCCTTTGCCAAGAATGTATGGTCGTATTACGCAAACGCAGCTGGGTTTGTGATTCATGACTGGAGGTTTCGTCAAGTAATAACAAGATGGTGGCAGTGTAGGAAGCGCCCATGGCTAAGGTTATTGTGTCAAGCTATCCCTGCTTATGTTGTGTGGGAACTGTGGAAAAGGCGAAACACAATAGCCCATGGTGGTCGCGTCTCATTTCGACGTGTTGTTCATGAAATAAATTGGAATCTGCATAGCCTATTGGTGGTTCGTTATCCAGGTTTGCTTGCTGCACCAAATGAGTGGCCTTTTTTGGTTCAATTTCTTGAAGAATATCGACCAATATTCCGTTATATTAAGGTTTGTTGGCGTGGTCCAGAGTTGGGTAAAGTTAAATGTAATACGGATGGAGCATGTAGAGGGAATCTGGGGTTGAGTTCCTATGGGTTTTGCTTACGTAATGATGAGGGAGATTTGATTTATGCAGAGGCGAAATTAATAGGTGAAGGCACCAATGTGAGGGCGGAGGCAGTGGCTATTTGTGAAGCGATGAAATATTGTGTTGCTCATGTTACTTCGCCTATTGTTATGGAGATGGATTCCTTGCTCCTCAAGAACATAATTGAAGGTGAATGGGATGTTGTTTGGTCTATATCCGAGGTGGTTGAGGAGATTCAGGCTATGAGGACCCGGGGTAACTTTAGTTTTGTACATGTTTTGCGAAAAGGTAATAAAATGACCGATCATTTGGCTAACTTGGCGTACGAGTTGAATGAGCTAGAAGTCAGTAGTTTCAATGAGCTAACAGTGGTTGGGAAAAGAATTTTGAATTGGGATAAGGCGGAGCTCCCAACTTTTAGATCTAAACTATTAAAGCATGGTCCACGATCGCAATAACGATGAGGGGGAGATGTTTTATACTAACAATGTTTGTTCATTTTGCAGGGATTACAAATTGAAGAAGGCTTGTTACTATTGTTTTTCTTGGCTTTTTTACCAGGAAGTGCTGATTCCCTTACACTTCAAACGTTGGGAGCTGCAGCTTAGTGATGAGGAAGTTAGCGTTTGGAGGCAGTGTTGCCTGTTGCTTGCGATGGGTACTGTTTTCTCAAGGTTTGTGAGGGCAACGTATTGCTTTCAAATACTTGAGAAAGCTTATGGTTCAGGCTTTATTTCTCAAAGAGGCGTCAACAATTTTGTACTTGGTAATCTTTATTTTGTGAGGAACTTGTCATGGGTTATTCAGTGCATCGCTTGTTGGATGTCGCGTGCAAGGCTGGATTGATGGTTATTTTGTTTGGGTGTACTAGCTTCTTTCACGCTTTAGAAGAAGTTGCTTGTTCATGCTTTATCCAGGCAGTGTTGGCGAGGAAAAACGCAGGACGCTGTTTTAAAATCGCGTGTTTGGTTTGTTCTTGTTGGTACCTGCTTGCTCATGGTTTATTACTTATAGGGATATCATCTTTTTCCCATATTGTACTCAATGGAGATACAATGCTGCTGGAGATCGTTGATATGTTTGGTCAGTCTTACTTTCCATCGCACAAGGTTTTGAGTAATAATGGTGGAGCACCGTTGCTCCTTTTTGATCTGGTTTGTCGTGATCTTGGGAGAACTCCAGTACCCACATGTTGGTCTAGTCTGCTTATGTTAAGTTAATCTAGACTACATTTTGATTATGACAAAAAGAATGTGATACCTAAATCAGTCTATGTGCTTCTCACAGGTTTCGGACCTTATTGTTTGGAATTGATTCTGTGGATCGCAAATTGATTCTCTTTCGGAGTCAGCTATGGAAAGTTAGATTGACAGCCGCTATTCCCGTAGGTTTGGTTATGGCTCTTGCCTTATTCTCTGGAGATATTTATATCCCTAAGAGAATCAAATCTCTTGGGTCAAATCTCTCTATCATCAGAATATCGTCAATCTCTCTCAATCACATCTCATCCAAGATTCTGCCCTGTTCTCCCGCAACGGTCTCCCTGCCTTGCTACTATATATTCAAGAGTTTCTGAAGACCTCCTCACGCTTCTAATTACAAACTACTATCTCTAAGTCTTTTACTTACAAACTGTATCCCTGAGAGTTTACTAGAGTTTAACAAGAAAAGAAAGAGAGAGATCGTGTAGTGAGGTAAATAGTTATGTCACTGAAGTTTGGTCTGATTCTCTATAAATCAGACATCATCGTTAGTGGTGAGCGAAGTATTAAAAACCACCTGTGAGAAGACGTTTATGGTTAACGATAAACCATACGTGTATTTGTGTTTACTTAAGAGCTTGAAGAGAGATAACTCCCTTATGACCCAAGGGGACTGGACTAGGAACCATTTGGTTCTGAACCAGTATAAATACTCTGTGTCGTTCCCTACCCATTTACAACATTTCTATTTCTGCATTAATCAGTTTTTATACTTCTAAGTCAACTTACGAATTTCACAGTCGACTAACTTAAAGCAGTTTTACAATTCACCCCCCCCCCCTCTTGTATTCATCAGCTTATGCTATGGATGAGCTTTTGTTGCTTGTTCATAGCACGAGCTAATCTATTATTTG
This sequence comes from Petunia x hybrida, assembly GCA_037355625.1. NCBI lineage: Eukaryota > Viridiplantae > Streptophyta > Magnoliopsida > Solanales > Solanaceae > Petunia > Petunia x hybrida. Next base: position 623,424 of record JBBBVM010000012.1, read on the forward strand.
CGACTCTCAATTGTTTATTTCTATTGATTGATTTTATTGCGAGTTGTGCTCAGGTAGCTCTTCCATTTGAGCAGATCTTGGAGAGTCATGCTAGCTCACTCTTGTTTTGCTCGTACCAGTGCTCAGTGATGAGTGGGGTTACGTGCTTGCTTCTTTGGAGAGCAAGAGTCCTCATTTACATAATGATCCAATACTTTGGGCTACTGCTAGTTATGGCAAATACATGGATATGCAGTGGAGCACCGTTGCTACTTGATACTTTGGCTCGTACATTGGTGCATGTTACTTTATGTTTGTGCAATGGGTTGATGATGCTGCTTGTGCACTATTATCCAAGTTGGTGCAGGCTTCTTTTATGTTGGAAGTCCCATCATCTTTGCTGCATTTCAAGAGCACGAGCTACACCTTGGAAAACAACGTGCTTTTCTATTTTAAAACTTGTTTACACAGTATTAATTAGTTGCAACTCTTGTATAGCATCTAGTGCACATTGTGTTAAGTGTATTGTTGTTGTAAATTATGTCTTTACTTTGGTGATATTAACATATTATCATGTTCATTCCAATTGGGGATGTAGTTGACAGGAGCAATTACATAGGAGTGCACTAGTTACTTTATTTAATTACCGCAAGTTGTTTGTTTTTATTTCATACTTTGTAAAGACTTATTTATTTTGGTTCATTATTTATAAAATTTGTCACTAGGCCCTGAGCTTAGTGATATTCGCTAAAAAAAAAAAAAAAATTAGCAAGATAAAATCACAAAAATCTAGAAAAGACTAAGTAAAAATCCTAGGAAATAAACACAACTATTTCGAGCATGTTTAAGTTTTGGGGGCCAAAATTCGGTGATTACACTCACTACTACCTCGAACCCACAACCTCTTGGTTGAAGGTAGAGGGTACTTACAATCTGAGCAACACTCACTTGTCCTTGAGAAAATAACTTAGTTTTCAATCTCGTCTTTGGTTTGAATTATAAAAAAACCAGTTCATTCTAAACTAATATCAACGTAAGATTTTCAGCTAGTCATTATATTTGAATCAACTTGAGAAAACAGTTCATAAGTACTAGCTGAAAGCAAAACTTCACTGTTAGTCCTAAATCAAACTACCTTTTTCCTTATCTGCATCAAAATTTATGAAGGTAGCAAATTCAGCTTCTTGAACTCTCATGGATGCTTTTCCAGCTTTAATGCACACTTGAATCATCTCATATATCTACGAATTCACACTTCGAATCATCCCATATATTCGAGATTAGCTAATAGCTAGTTTCTTATGACTCAAGTATAATGGCTAGCTGGATTATGAATATTTTTTGGTGCAATAAAGAAGGATGAGATTAGAAACTAAGGTATTTTACCAAGTTCAGTCGGTATGAAATAGCACTTGCTCTGCTGTTTTTTTTTTTTTTCTTCCTCCCATTTTTATGAAAGCTTATACTAATATAAGATTCTCTATCAAATTTGCTAAACGTGGTTTAGAGTTATCAAACAAATATAATTCGTGAAATGTTAGAACATTTTGTTGATTTGTCGGTCCCACGGGATATAAAATAAAAATTAAAAATTACACCTCAGCATTCCGGTGAGTGAAAGTGCAAAATTCAGTGAGAATTATTTTAAGAGATAGTTTGTCTAAGTTGAATGACCTTTTCTAGACCAACCAAAGCAAAATGACTTTGTTATCTAATTTCCCAAAGTTGAGTGACCATATGAGAAATTTACTCCCCAATAAGTGGATGATAGGTAAATTTAAACAAAATCTAATAGTTTAGGACTAATTTTTATTCGGGAAAAGTGAATGAGAGGCCACTTTTGACAGTGGTCTTTGGTTTGAGGTCACTTTTTTTATTGATTTTGCATGAGAGACAACTTCTTGGAACCTCAACCCTTGTGGGCTGAACTTAACACAAGTTCAGCTTGTTAAGTTAAGCTCATAAGCGTTGAAGTTCAACTTCAGCTCACAAGCGTTGAAGTTTACGCATCTGTGCCTAAAAGTTCAGCCTTTACGGATTGAAGTTGAGCTTCATAACTTAGTCATGAAATTCAACTCACAAGGTTTGAACTTTAGCCCAAAAAGATTGAAGTTCCAAAAGGTGGCCTATCATATAAAATCAATAAAAAAGTGGCAAAAGTGGCATGTGGGCTAAATTTTACTTTTTATTCTTTTTTCGTCCAGAAAGGGGAAATATTTTGTTGATGGGGCTTCTGATAAAAATGAGATTTTATCCTTTCACGTCTAATTCTCTAACAACACAAGCAAATCACATGCAAAATAAGATTCTATATTTGCAACAATGTAGGCAACATACACCACAACCCTTTGTACACATCCTGCCTGAATAAGGGAGGCTTTGTGCGGCTCCCCTACATTTTATCAATATATCTACATCTAGTACTACCAAAATACAAATACATTCAATTTGGCTTGAATCGACAATAAGTAATAGTAACTCTCGGAAACCCGACTCTACTCAAGTAGTGAGCATGCAGCTGGGACAAGGACAACCATCCTTCTAGTGATAGACCACCAAAATCCAAATCCTCCAGAACAAGAACAAAACAACTAAGAAGAGAGACCTCTAGTCCTAGGCAAGTCTCTCAAGCCTACACGTGATGACAATAATTCTTTCCTAGGAATGGCAGAAGAAGAAGTATGCACTCGTTTGCCCAATAATTACCCTTTGCAAATACTTAATAGAAGTAAGAAATCCCGCAGATCAAAGGGTAGGCGAACATGCAATGGTACTGAGCCCCTCACTAGCCAGAAAATTGAATTCTCTTTTAGAGAATACGACCAATCAACACCAAAACCTGATCCTTCCAATAACTTGAGATGATCTACTTTGTTATTTGGAATGTCAATGGGCGAATAATGAGGAATTTAGCAGGAATTTTAGATCAACCTTAAACGATCACAGGTCTTGTCTTGTTTCCCTTCCAGAAACTAGGATGGTCAACTACCAAAGCATTAGGGATGATTTCAGTTTCAATGACATGATCGAATCCGACAAAATGGTCTCTCTAGGGGCAATGTTATCCTTTGTCACAATAGATTTGTCAACGTGGATCAAGTTCAGTAGAGTCATCAGGAAATTCATATGACGATCCAAGTACTTCCCTCGACTCACCGCTGCTTATATTCTGTTATTTATGCTAGTAATCAATTCAATATAGTGATGAACGTCCAAACATTTGATGTAGAAACTCAACTGACTTTGGAGGTCATAGTACAACATAGCCTTCACTAAACTAACTTGAGGAAAGAGTTTGAGCCTTTTAGTTCTCATATCACTGACAATTAATCCTCTTTGTAAAAGGATATCATAATATCTTTCCTTTAGTCTCTTATCATACTGTAGTACAACATAGTCTTTTCAACATTTCAATTCCTGGTACATAAATAAGCAAAAATGATTATCTAAGTGCTAGACATGTTCTCTATCTATATGTTATACCAAGTGCTAGACATGTTTCATGTATGGGAAAATGAATTAACATTCAAAAGTAGAGACAGTTCTATTATTCTAAAATCAGGAACTTTAGGCATTAAAGTCAAAATTATGCAACATAGTTCACTTATCAACATAAAGAACCATGTCGTCTTTTGCTATTTGTTTGCCAAAACATAGCCAGAGTAGAAAGGCCTAAGTTATTCCTAGTTTGGTGCATACAATGTCCTTCTCAGAATAATATTAATATCTCAAGCCACTGAATGTGATTTGCAGTGCCATCAGAGAGATGGACCTACGCGAAATCATTACAAAATTCTTTTTATTCACAAAAACTTCAATCTTGAAGCATGGGCAAGTGAACTGAATGAATAAGGAGACACTAGGGGGGTGAATAGTGTCCTTACCCGACTTTTCGAACTCTAAAACTTGTTTTTACTTTGTTCGCCTACCTCACAAAGAACCAGATTCCTTGCAAGTTTCACATATCTCTGAAACTTAGAATACTGCGGAAACGTAAAGAAGACGGAGATTTTTAAGTGGAAAAATCCTTGCTCAAGGGATCAAAAACTACGACCCAAACTATTGGGATTTCAACCTTCCACTAAAGGAAAACCGAGGAATTTTTAGATTACAACGCAATGCAATCAAGGAACTAGACCTCCTAGTACTTAGAACCTTCCAAGCCACACGTTAGCTTGTCAGGTTGACCTATCACATCAAAGAGTAATCTTTACTATTTGCTTCTTAACAAGCTGATAGATTACAACTCGATAGCCTATAACAAAGAACGAAGACAATAGACTATACTATGAAATTGCTCCTTCATTAGGTTTAGCTGCCTTGCCTTTGTTCTTGCACACAATAACTCTCATGATCAATTTGCTCTCGATTTTGCTTTGTTGAGATTTCTTGAGTGCGCAACGATTCTGGCCAAATTAACTTGTATTTATAGAGTTCAAGATAATCCAAATCCAATCTCGCTTAGAACTCCTTTTTCAGTTTGGATTCAGTTTCAAATAAGTTTTACCCATATTGCCTTATTTGAAACCCAAGTTAATTTGCCGCCTAAGTCTTCAATCCTTCAGCAACTAGAAAATGCGTCTTCTTTCAACATCGCTTCAAGCTTCTCCTTTACCTAGTAGGATTAAGACTTTAACTCCAGCTGTCCTCGTTTTCTCTCTTCAACTCGAACTCGACTAACCCAACGAACAGCCCAGTCTTCTACTTCAACTGTGAACCTTTTCGTAGTCCACACAGCACCAGGTCCTTTGTCATCTTCAAAACCATCCTTCAACATGATGCTTGAACATGAAACTTCATGTAGTGCATCATTTTTTGCTAGCTTTGGGGAATCAAATAACAACTTCCATCTCATCATTTTGAATGCCCATGTAAATAAATACACCATAAACCACTTTAATCGTAAGCTAAAGCATACAATGGAAAATAAATTTGAAGGGAAGCAGTATTATCTCAGAAATCACTAGCTTAATATCATTTCAATTATGTTGCCAGAGATCAAAGGGCTGATATAATGCATAAGTGTTCCCTATCTAAAAGCAGAAGTTACAAAAGCATTGACAATGACTAGATCTATTATTATTCAAATGAAAAAATTACTCGGAAAAGCTTCCTCTTAGGTTTATTGTCCCTTTTAGGCAGGTCTTCTACAAGATACATGCATACGTATTGAAAAGGTTGAGGCTGAGCTAAAACAACCATACATGTTGTATGGGAAGTACTGTTACAGTAGAAATAGGAAAATAGAGGAACTAGTAACTTTCACAATGAAACAAACACACAACTACCAAAAGATTTACAAAGAAAAAAGATGTAAAAAGAAAATAAAATAGAAGCCTGACAAATAAATAAGTATTTTTTTTTATTGGAGAACCACTTGCCTTAATACAATAGCATAAATCATCTTGCTCGTTATATGAGTTCATTATCTCCACATGCAGTGGGTCTGAGATATCTTTGGCCATTCCACTTCCTCAATTTCGAGATGTGAGTCGGCAACCATCAAGGTATAATTTAGAGATGGAGAGCAACCCTTTTCCTTGTAGAGATTGGAGCATGGGGTACTGCTTGAGAATTAGTCGTACATCACAGGCGGAGGAAGGTACTTTTTTAGTCTAACTATGGTAACTTCCTCAATTATGCAGAGCAGTTCCAGAGTTGCACTTTGATCACGCCCAACTACGCCCTATAAAAGGGACTAAGCGGTAGCAGCAAATATAGCTCGGTACTTAAAGTCTTGAGGTTGAATCCCGCAAGGAGCACTCAAAATCTAGTTGTTATTCTAACTAATTTATCTAACCAATTAACTCCCAATGTTTGTATTTGAATGGTGATTTCAATGTAACAACTAATTAACACTAAAGTAAATAGCAAAATATTAAGAAATAATTAATCAAGGATTTAAGAGCCTAAGATTGATCTACCCAACTCCTACCTATGTGTTGGAATAATTCTTTTAACAAATTCAACTTGGCTGTCTTCCTATTTAACACTTGCTCCAATTATACAACTATTCACTCCCATGTAATAGTAGTAACTTTCACTAACCAATTTTCCAATTAATTAATGAAGATGCTTAGGACTACAATTTTAGTTCACAATCAGGGTCAATGGTCACAAATCACCTATTGACAACCTAAGTAATACCTTGGTTTTGGGTTGAAATATTGCTAAGTGTTTAACCCAAACCTATGAATCTATCCCTAGACACACAAGAATAATAGGAACAATCAATTGGGGGCCCTTCCAATTAATAGCAATCAAAACATAAACACTTAGATAGGAAGGATTTACAAGTTTCATTCATTGAAATAAATATTCATAACACATAAGTATTGGAGTAGTTCAATCAACCCTAGAATGGGTGAATTAGCGACTCATATTCTTGATAATCATGTCAATATAATTCATGAATAATTAAATTAAAAAAAATTTAGGAAAAACTATGTTCTTGAAGTCTCCAAAGCTCTAGCCTCCTTTTTACCTTTGTTCCAGTGTCCAATTCATAATGGAGGCAAAAGAAGCTTTTATACCCTCTAGGAAACTAAGCAAAAGTACCAAAAAGCCCTTAAAATTTTGCCCCATAACTCTGTGCTTCGCGTGGCACCCGCGTGCCACGCGGACTAATTTTCTTCAAGCAATTCAGATCGCGTGGCACTCGCGTATTTGGCCTAAATGCGCTGAAATTTTATTCAATTCCTAAGCAAAGATTCTATTTCTTCCCGTGTCACTCGCATGGCACACAGATCACTTGAACTTTTCAACATATTCACTTTTAGCTCCAAAACTAGCACTTTCTTGCTCAATTCACCATGTTCAAATCCTACAACACCAAACAACTCAGTTAGTATCAACTCTTGAGAATTTTGCATATAAACTCTTAGGTGTACTATCATAACATGGTAAAACTACCCTCAAAATATAGGTAAAATAGCCAAATATCACAACCCCACACTTAGACTTTTTCTCGTCCTTGAGCAAAGAAGAAGAATATACAGAATGCGGGTAAGACATCAAGATTAGATAAGGACTCGTGACAGCAACATAGCAAAACTCACCCATAAAATTAAAAGACCATTTCTTTTGATCATAGTCAAGTGTTGAAAGTAGAAACTTACAGACCACTCAAGTTCCAATGTACCTCACAGAAAGAAGATGCCACCAAGCACACAACATATGATTTCAAGAGAAACTGTGGCATATCAAATATCAAACACTCTCACACTCAGAAAGAAATTTCTCATGTCCCACAGAAAAGTACCATAGGCTTGCCCATTTTGTCGTTATCCACTAATACAGGAGTCTCAATCAAAAGTCAAGTAGGGCTTTTTCATAGCTTGTAATGTTGGCTTGGGGGTAAGGTGTGGTACACTTTTCGGTATATAGTGACTAATTCTTCCCCTCAACACTTTTAACATCACTTACTACTAATTTTCCCTCACATTTTTCATGTAATTATAGCACTTCCCAACATATATATTTTTTTTTCATATATCCACTTTTCTTTCTCCTCGTTTATTCATCAACTCATTCTCTTCTCTCTCTCTTTTTTTTTTTTTTTTTTGGCTATGATCTTCACTACACTTGGATGATTGGGGACCTAAGAGTTCAATGAGACACATCAACCTCACCAGGGTGCCTTTGGCGTGTTCATCCTCGAGGCTTTTATCACCCTTAACCGAGTATAGGAACATTGCCCCCATTCAAGTATTTCATTCCTTCATTCTTTTGCAACTTTCTTCCCAAATATATAAAAACTCTTATTAATAACCCATAATCTTTCCAAACACACAACCTAAATTAGTTAAGGGGAAGATGGGTAACAAGAGAGGTAAATAGAAAAATGGATAGGGCTTGTAATTCAGGTGGCCAAAGAAAAGGTCAATGGGCTCAAATTGGAGACTTTAAGGAATATGTTCATTAGGTAGGCTAATTTGGGAACTGGCGGGCCAAAGAAGGCCTACTTTCATTCTTAAGATCAAGACTGCCTAGGATTTCGCATCAAACAACAAGCAGGGCAAGTTCTAGACATAACATGAAACAATGAGAAGTATATAAATAAACTCACCACACACTATACATGGAACTCAAAGATCAATTCAGTTTCACCTCGCAATACCTCACTATGAACTCAAAAAGGAAGTTCAAAAATATGTAGGTAGTTCTAGCTAAGTGTTGCATTCTTAATTCATCACTTCTCTTTTTTTTTCTGCCTACTCTCCAATTTTCCTCCTTCTGTGCTGAGAAATAAAACTAGTTATTTTAACAACTAAAATAACACAGTGTTCTCCGGCAACACCGCCAAAATTTAATCACGCCCAACTACGCCCTATAAAAGGGACTAAGCGGTCACAACAAATATAGCTCAATACTTAAAATTCCGAGGTCGAATCCCACAAGGAATACTCGAAATCTAATTGTTATTCTAACTAATTTATCTAACCAATTAACTCCCAATGTTTGTATTTGAATGGTGATTTCAATGTAACAACTAATTAACACTAAAGTAAATAGCAAAATATTAAGAAATAATTAATCAAGGATTTAAGAGCCTAAGATTGATCTACCCAACTCCTACCTATGTGTTAGAATAATTCTTTTAACAAATTCAACTTGGTTGTCTTCCTATTGAATACTTGCTCCAATTATACAACTATTCACTCCCATGTAATAGTAGTAACTTTCACTAACCAATTTTCCAATTAATTAATGAAGATGCTTAGGACTTCAATTTTAGTTCACAATCAGGGTCAATGGTCACAAATCACCTATTGACAACCTAAGTAATACCTTGGTTTTGGGTTGAAATATTGCTAAGTGTTTAACCCAAACCTATGAATCTATCCCTAGACACACAAGAATAATAGGAACAATCAATTGGGGGCCCTTCCAATTAATAGCAATCAAAACATAAACACTTAGATAGGAAGGATTTACAAGTTTCATTCATTGAAATAAATATTCATAACACATAAGTATTGGAGTAGTTCAATCAACCCTAGAATGGGTGAATTAGCGACTCATATTCTTGATAATCATGTCAATATAATTCATGAATAATTAAATTAAAAAAAATTTAGGAAAAACTATGTTCTTGAAGTCTCCAAAGCTCTAGCCTCCTTTTTGCCTTTTTTACAGTGTCGAATTCATAATGGAGGCAAAAGAAGCTTTTATACCCTGTAGAAAACTAAGCAAAAGTACCAAAAAGCCCTTAAAATTTCGTCCCATAACTATGTGCTTCGCGTGGCACGGACTAATTTTCTTCAGGCAATTCAGCTCGCGTGGCACGGACTAATTTTCTTCAGGCAATTCAGCTCGCGTGGCGCTCGCGTATTTAGCCTAAATGCGCTGAAATTTTTATTCAATTCCTAAGCAAAGACTCTATTTCTTCCCGTGTCACTCGCGTGGCACACGTATCACTTGAACTCTTCAACATCTTAACTTTGAGCTCCAAACTAGCACTTTCTTGCTCAATTCACCATGTTTAAATCCTACAACACCAAACAACTCAATTAGTATCAACTCTTGAGAATTTTGCATATAAACTCTTAGGTGTACGATCATAACTTGGTAAAACTACCCTCAAAATATAGGTAAAATAGCCAAATATCACACTTAAATATTGTTCCATAAAGGACTCATCTTCTAGCAGTCAATACCTACAATTTGTCAAGAGATGGCAGGAGTTCTTGCATAAGTTCTGGTGGAAAACTTATAAACTGGAAAAAACTTCCACAAGGAAATGATATTGGATGTCTCCAACCCATTATCAAATAGCAAAGGGATTGATCATAATGTAGTCGAATTCCTGACAAAATAGAAGAAAATAGAAAAGTTTTTATGTGCTAGTAAAAACATTCTAGAGACTATAATTCTCATAACATACATCAAAAACTGAAAAATGCGGTCCTTCTAAGGTGGTCTAGTAACATGCATATAAACTAAAAAGATTAAGCTCTAGGTGATGTACTTTTGCAATGTCTTACATATCCACACATCTTTAGGAGTAAAACATATATTTCATGCTTATCAAGTTCTAGACGACCACTCAGGTGGTATTCTCATACCAAGGGTGTGCTAGCAAAAAAAAAAAGTTCTAGACGGAAAGTTAATTTTAACATCCACCCAGGCTTAGGCTAGAAGTGAAGACAGAAACACAAAACAACATAAGATATTAGCATCACATGGCAAAAGTACACACACACACACACACACACACACACACACACACATATATATATATATATATATATATATATATATATATATATATATAAATTAAATTCCACCCAGGCTTAGGCTAGAAGTGAAGACAGAAACACAAAACAACATAAGATATTAGCATCACATGGCAAAAGTACACACACACACACACACACACACACACACACACACACACACACATATATATATATATATATATATATATATATATATATATATATATATATATATATATATATATATATATATATGAAACAAGCAATCTAATTGAACAATTTGGAAGCCCTTTGATGCCAAAGACTGACTATGGAAGTCTACTTATGTCCTAAACAATTTTGATGGTTGTCTGTGATTTTTATATGTATATGTCCGTGTGGAGGTTTACAATAGAGCTATATGTCTTTAATGAAAAGCAGAACATAATCCATGTCCCGGTAGCATAGTAATTGAGCATCATTAATAGAAGAAAGGGAGATCAACCTGACAAATATGTATCTAGTGTCTACTGGAAATGAAACATCAAGCGGTAGGATAGTGTTAGCCGTCTGATTTTGAAACTCGGCATGAAACGGCAATGGCAAGGATTTGGCTCGATGGCCTTGCTATTGGCCTAAGTGTGGGAGACGTTGAGCATGAAACGGTGCGGGTGGCAGCGTTTATGTGTAGCTTATGTGTGTGGCTGATTGATACGGCAAAGGGTGAGCTAAGTTAAGACACGTCATGGCATGGCATGAGTGTCAAACGATGAGAGCAAAGCTGAAGCATGTGAGCTAAGGCAAGATGGCAAGGCAATTGTCAAAGACATGGGCATTGGCATTGGACGCACGTAGGCAGCGTCAAAGCCAACCGATGGGCGCAGAATTGGTGTCAGGACCAAACGTAGGCGTGCAGCTGTGAGCAAAAGCTTGGCCAGGCGCAGGCAAGTGTGCTGTGCACGTGAGCAGGAGCTGAGTTGGCCTGGGCGCCTGAAATCAAGCAGAAACGTGGGCATAGTGGCCCAAAACGTGGCCTGCATGGCCTAAACATGTGCTGAATTTGCCCCATCACTTTGTAAACTGCCTAGGCAGTCCCCCTTTGTATTTTATTAAGTATTTTCAGTCATTTTCATTAAGCTAAGTCGAAGGGAAACATTAGAAACAAACGAGAGGGTTTGTAAAAGTGTGTTCCAAGTAGAAAAGCCATTGAACGACTTGTGTTCTTGGCTTAGGACGAAGTCGAAGTCGTTCCATTGTATTAGACTTGATATATTAATACATTGGTTGGGATTTATTCCCGTAAATCTGATTGTCTCATTTCATTTTGTTGCTATCTTTAAATTTCCAAACGTTTGTGCCAAAGACTGAAATTTTGGCTAAGTGTTGAAGTCGGCTGAACCAAGTGTGACTTGGCTGCCTCGCAGGGGCAAACCTCGGCAGGTTGTATTGTCAAAATCCGCCCCTGTGACAATTGGTATCAGAGCACGAAGGAAACGGTTGCAGGAAAAACGAGATGGCTGGTGGAACAAGTGCAGAAATGAGGGAACGTTTGGCTAGACTTGAGGCGTTGGTGGGCATGACTGATGATAGTGTCGATCTGGTTGACGTTTTGACACAGTTGGCACGTCTCAAAGCCCATTGTGAACGTCTTGAGGCAGAAAGCCAAGCCTTCAAGGACGTTGCTGCATCTGAAATTGAGACAATACGCAAGGAGAAAGAAGATCTACGTTCGGAAGTGTTGCTGTTACGTAGAGCTTTGAGTGGGACTGTCCAACGAAACGAAGATCGTGCCAAGGTAAAAATTCCAGAACCTAAAGCTTATAATGGTGCTCGTAGTGCCAAAGATCTAGAAAATTTTCTTTGGGATATGGAACAATACTTCGAAGCTGCCCGTGTTCCTAGTAACAAAAAGGTTAGGATCACAACAATGTATTTGTGTGATGATGCTAAAGTTTGGTGGCGAACACGAGTTGTAGAAGTAGAGAATGCTGGTTTGGCAAAGATTGATTCGTGGGACGACTTGAAGAAAGAATTGAAGGGGCAGTTTCTTCCTACAAACACGTCTTGGATTGCTAGGAATGGACTGCGTAAGTTGAAGCAAAGTGGAACGGTAAGAGAATATGTGAAAGAATTCTCTTCGTTGTTGCTGAATGTTGGCAACATGGCTGAAGAAGATAAGCTCCATTACTTCATTAGTGGGCTGAAAAATTGGGCGCAATTGGAGTTGAGAAGGCAGAATGTGCAAAGCCTTTCAACGGCCATTGCAGCGGCTGATGCGTTAGGGGATTTCAATCTGAATGACGACCTTGCTGAAATGTCTAAAGCTAGTGGCAAGAAAGACAAAGGTAGGGATGAGACGAAGAGAAATACTCAACAAGTCGAAGACGAAAGTGGTTCGAAATGTGGAAGATATGCAGAATCTTCCAAAGGAAAAGAGAAAACGGGCAAGTTTAGTGGCTGTTTTACATGTGGTGGACCGCATTTGAAACGTGACTGCCCGGTGCAACAGCGGGTGAATGCTATTTTGGCTGAGGAGGCGGCTGAAAAAGCTCAAGTGACGGGTGTTAACAATCTGGTTGCTGGAACGGAAGAGAACCTTGGGGCAGCTTATATAAACAGCCCCTTGGGCATTATCAAGTGATGTCTCGACGAGGACGTCGAGTTTCAAAGGGTGCGGGTGGTTTGTTAGCCGTCTGATTTTGAAACTCGGCATGAAACGGCAATGGCAAGGATTTGGCTCGATGGCCTTGCTATTGGCCTAAGTGTGGGAGACGTTGAGCATGAAACGGTGCGGGTGGCAGCGTTTATGTGTAGCTTATGTGTGTGGCTGATTGATACGGCAAAGGGTGAGCTAAGTTAAGACACGTCATGGCATGGCATGAGTGTCAAACGATGAGAGCAAAGCTGAAGCATGTGAGCTAAGGCAAGACGGCAAGGCAATTGTCAAAGACATGGGCATTGGCATTGGACGCACGTAGGCAGCGTCAAAGCCAACCGATGGGCGCAGAATTGGTGTCAGGACCAAACGTAGGCGTGCAGTTGTGAGCAAAAGCTTGGCCAGGCGCAGGCAAGTGTGCTGTGCACGTGAGCAGGAGCTGAGTTGGCCTGGGCGCCTGAAATCAAGCAGAAACGTGGGCATAGTGGCCCAAAACGTGGCCTGCATGGCCTAAACATGTGCTGAATTTGCCCCATCACTTTGTAAACTGCCTAGGCAGTCCCCCTTTGTATTTTATTAAGTATTTTCAGTCATTTTCATTAAGCTAAGTCGAAGGGAAACATTAGAAACAAACGAGAGGGTTTGTAAAAGTGTGTTCCAAGTAGAAAAGCCATTGAACGACTTGTGTTCTTGGCTTAGGACGAAGTCGAAGTCGTTCCATTGTATTAGACTTGATATATTAATACATTGGTTGGGATTTATTCCCGTAAATCTGATTGTCTCATTTCATTTTGTTGCTATCTTTAAATTTCCAAACGTTTGTGCCAAAGACTGAAATTTTGGCTAAGTGTTGAAGTCGGCTGAACCAAGTGTGACTTGGCTGCCTCGCAGGGGCAAACCTCAGCAGGTTGTATTGTCAAAATCCGCCCCTGTGACAGATAGCATGATGGCTTGACTTAACTGGGGAAGAGCATAAACACATATTTGAGAAACATTCCTGACAAAATAGAAGAAAATAAGATAAGTTTTTCTTAATTTTCTAGTAAGACCATTTAAGAGATGATAATTCTCATAACATACATATAGAACTGAAAACGTGGTCCTTAGAAGATGATCCAGTAACATGCATTTAAAACTAAAATAGATTAAGATTTATGTGATGTACTTTTGTATCGTATTATATGTCTGCACGTCACTAGGAGTAAAACATATCATGTAATTCTTATCAATTTCCAGACGAAAAGTTAATTTAACATCCACCCCAGGCTTAGGCTAGAAACGAAGACAGAAACAAAAAACAACAGATGAAATGAGCATCACTTGGATACTGAAAAATGACTCCCTCCTCTTGCCATCATCCAGGCAATAGTACACTTATATATTTAACAAGCAATCTAACTGAGACAACATTAGAAGCCGAATTGCAGCAAACTACTGACAATATAAGTTTACTCATCACCTAAATAGTTTGGATGGTTGTCCGTTGACGAACGCTCAACACACACCTCGGCTTGAGGTATGAACGGTCATCGCAATACAATTTACCCAACTAGGAGTCGAGGTCGAATCCACAAAGAATAAAGTGATGCGATCAGAGTAGTGGAGGAACTAAACCTATTTGACAAAGCCAAACTAAGATAACGAGGTGATGGAACGATATTAACTACTACAAACTACACTATGAAAGCAGGTAAATGTGATCTATGGCCTTCTCGCAACCAAGGAAAGCAAGTGTTGAGCCTAGGATACAAGGGTTTATATATTATGGCCGAGTCGTTCTAATGTAATCCCTAGAATCCTTCCGGCCTAGAAGGGATTTACCTCAACGGCGCTCGTCAAAGCCATGGTTGAGCTTATAAAGCACTACCCATTACTCGAGGAAAGAAGACTTCTCCCAAGCGTAACTTCTTTTAGATGAGTTAGTCTATGAAATAGCCTATCAACTCAAATCCTCGCTAGCTTCACTATTCTACGCTAACTAATCTCTCCCGAGTCTTTAATTAGCAAAGTAGACGGGTAACTCAAGTGTCGCGAGCACAAGAGTCGAGCAATCAAAACAATGGAAGCTAGATAATCAAAACCCAACAATATAAATTCCTAGTCATGACTCATTCATATATTCATGTCCAAAATCATATCAATTAATAACACAAATAGTCATGAAATATATTCACAAAATCAATTATTCAACAACATCAACAACACCAAATATATTCAATACAAAACATGAAAATAAAGAAAGGAGTACTAAGGTTGAGAATTTCTCAATGGGTTGCTCCAAATCTTCACCCTCTTGGAGTACTAGAATTCTCATTCTAGAGTTGTTCCTTTTACTTCTCTAGAATTGTTCTAGATTTATTCCTCCCCTATATTATCTTGGCTACTCTAGAACCTTCTAAAAAAATCCACAAATAAAGTTGGTGATGAATTATAGTATTTAACATTATATTGTGTTATCAACTCCTATGCAAACTGTATTTCTTTTAGAGTGTTCAAAGCAAATATAAAGATTTATCACCTTTTCTGTTATCCAACATTAAGCTCGTTTGGATCTTGAGATGCTTGCTCGGCTTTCCAGGTTCTCAGTGAGGAATAATGGAGATGAACAACACTCACCACGGCAATAGACGCTTTGCTCTGCTCAGCAAGATTTAACAAGGAAAAAAATTTACAAACAACAAAGAGAGTAATGAAAAATATAAAGACCATTGACATAGATAATAACTTACATCTGTTGGAGCGCCATTCATTTAATGATCAGATGCATTCCCAATCAATTATCATGTTGGTAATATGAGCAATTTCTAGCCAGTGATCCCCTCCTCAAATTGTAGAGATGGTAAACTTCATCTATAAACTGAAAGAAACCTTTCACAACGAAATGGCGTTGGATCTTTGCCAAATTATTTTCAAAATAGAGCCAAGGGACTGAACACACTGTCGAAGAAATAGAACTTGTTATCTTAATTTGATAGTAATTAATCCATTCCAGAGATGGTAATTCTCATTACATACAAAACCAAAAAATTTGGTCCTTATAACATTCATATAAAGCTAAACAAAAAGATTCAGCCGTAGGTGATATTTTATTCTCTAATAGGACTGATCTACCATTCTTTTTTCTTAGCTATGTTTAGCTCCTTGTTTAACGAATCGAGATTCATGCTTTGAAGGGATTTCAGGATTTTTAAAGAAACAAATCAAATAATCAGTGAAAGTTGTTTCACCTGAGACGAGACAAACTTGGCAGCCACTGCCCACCCATATCCCTCCATTTCAATCAATGTTGGCTGCTTATACGCTGGATCTGCTTCACAACGGCGATAGACGCTTTGCTCTGCTCAACGAGGATGGATGCTGCATCCACCCCAGGCTTAGGCTAGAAGCGAAGACAGAAACGCAAAACGAAAGAAGAGATTAGCATCACATGGATGCTGAAAAGGGACTTGCTCCTTTTGCTGTCGTTCCGGCAAAAGTACTTACATTTCTGAAATAAGCAATCTAACATAGACCATATTGGACGCCATATTTCTGCCAACTATTGGCATCAGACGGTTGCTTATTTCGTAAGTAATTTTGATAGTTGTGTTTGGTTTATATATGTATATGTCTGTGTATGTGTGTGCATTTGAAATATAACTTTTCTATGTAGCTTTAGCACAGAGCTAAGTGTTCAATTACAAGCATAATAATTTCATGTCGCGCATAGCAAAGTGAGTGTGATTAACAGCGAAAAGCCAGATCATTCTGACAAATGTTTATCTTTTAGTTTCTACTGGAAATGAAACATCAAGCAGTAGGATACTAGGATGGCTTAATTTAACTAGGAAATAGTATCAATACTTACAAATTCATTTGAGAAACTTCTAGCAAAATGGTTCCCATTCTGTCAAATATGTTATTTGATCCACTATGATATGTTGGAAAGAAAACCTGCAAGTAGTGCGATGCTGAAGAATTTGGTAAACAAATATGTCAATAGAGCCAAGCTCAGACTAGTACCATCAAATCTATATGCTGACTGATCCATGTAAACAAAATATTATTCGGAGCAATGTATAAACTGGGCAAAACGTAGAGCTTGATGACACATTCAGCTACCACAAAATTGCGGACCTACTCTACATCAGACAAATATCAGTTAAGATTTAAGAACACTGAATCATGATAGAATAGATATTAGAAAATGACTAGTCTTTTTAATTGACATTGGAAGAAACTCCTGTACAGAAAGCGGCACAGTCAAAATCTAAACAAAACAGAAGTACCTTTCTTCACTTGCTCATTACTCACGGACCACAGCCAAGGTTATTGTTTATTCAATAGAGAACGTTAACACAACTTTCCTTTCAAACCACCGAGCGAAGAGCTGGAGTAGCATACATATTGTAACAAAAATCCTGACAAAGAAATAAACAAAGAAAAAGATCACTAAGGTGACATCAGGTAAACAAACATAACAACCTTAATATGGTGCTGATGCTTTTAGATGTTAAAATATGGGGAAACAAGCTTTCTGACTTGTGTGCCTTTGAACTCTGTAGTAGAAATATCAGAGTTTTTTTTTTTTTGAAGATGGTAACATTTATATATATATATATATACACACACACACAAAAATAAGCACAAACTTGTGCTAAGGATCTTAATTACAAGATGCCAAAAAGGTATAACTAGGGTAAAGAAAGAAGAAGAAAAAAAACTAAAATATACTTCTGCGGACTGCATTATATCTATTATGGGATCCCCATCATTTACAAAACTTTCTCTACACCAAAAATGAAAAAGCAGCATACAATTCATCTTTATCTTCTGTAAAGAATTGTTTTTTTCTTCAAACACCCTGGCATTCCTCTCCCTCCAAACAGTCCACCAGATGCAAGCTGGTATCACTCTCGACTATCTCTTGTTTGTGACAGCGTTAACCACTTGATTCCAGCAACTTAGTAGATCAGTTGTGGAATTTGGCATTGTCCACCTAAGCCCCACTATGTGTTTTACCCACTAGAAATATCAAAGAGTTAACATGTGTTTTACTCTAAAGCAGCTCCTCCTTCCTCAGCTCACTGGAAAAAGGTAAACAACAAGAAAACATCTTATAAATTTCAAGTGCTACATGTCTTCAAAATCTTGAAGTACAATTGATCCATCTCCAGGTCGCCTCAATGTGCTTTTACTATGCCCCAGCACTCGTCCTGGAAAAGCCTTTTAGCACACTGCCATAACCTAGGGGATCAGTTTAGATCCTACAGAGCAAGAATTCATACTTCATATTGGGTTGCAGTATTTCTCACTTTTCTATTTTACGTTTATTGCATGAACTCCTTCATGAAATAATTTTCTTCTTAGACAGTGAAAATCCGGCTGACAAACTACAATGTCATAGCGAAAGATTTCTAATTTTATGATAATACATTTTGCTATCACTTTCTAGAGCAAATCATTAGTTACATATACTAGCTCCTTTTACTCCACATGCATAAAGATTTCTGTCATCGCAAGATATTACCCCTTTTGCAACTAACTCTAAATTTCATGTGAAGATGCCCCTCTGGCTTCATTGCTTAGAGTCAACCCGAGATATTACAAAACTATGACCTAGTTTCCCTGGACAACAGATCAGTTTTGATAGTTACGAGCAGTGGATGATTTAATAAACACAGAGACTAGTCCTTTTCCGACTGATGAAAAATTGGGAAATTACAATCAAAAGAGAAGTATGTTTCTTCACTTATAATCTGCTTACAGATGACAGTTGAAGTGATTGCCCATTCCTCTCGCCAACTGCGCAAGGAGCTGTAATAGCTTACAAGTTGTTACCAATATCCTGACAAAGAAAATGCTAAGTCTACATCAGATAATCATATATAATAACAACCTTAATATGGAGCAGATGATAATATAGGTGCTAACTAATTGGGAAACGGCCCTTATATTTTCTAATAGATACGAAACAAACTTTATGTGTCGTGTACCTTTGTTAGCTCTGCATATAAGGACGAAATAAAGGATTTTACACATCCCAGCAAACAGATCAAAGCTCAAGATATTACTTTAAACCACCTCTGCCTTGCTTAACTCACTGGGGAAATAGAAACAACACTACATGAATTTCTGTTAATACATGAACTACAAATCTCCAAGTGAAATTGATTTCATATTTCGAAAGAGCATGCAAATCCATCAGACAGATTTATGCATGTGCATGGTGCAAGATTTCTTCTTCATCAATATTGTATCGTGTTATCAGAGCCAGGTCAGTACTTAAGTTGGCCTTCACCGGATAGACCTCCGGGAGGTCTTTCGTTTGTGCATTTGCAACATCCGAAAGGAAAGCCGACTCCTATGCAAACTGTATTTCTTTTAGAATGTTCAAAGCAAATATAAAGATTACTATAGTTGCAACTTATTACAGTTTTATCATCTAACATTAAGCTTGTCATACTCTAGAGATGCTTACTTGGCTCTCCAGGTTCTCAGTGAGGATGAACAACATTCAAAATGGCAATAGACGCGCTGCTCTGCTCAGCAAGATTTTAACAAAGAAAGAAGTTAACAAACAATAAAAGAGAAGCAATGAAAAATATAAAATCCTATTGAAGTAGATAATAACTTACATCTGTTGGAGCACCATTCATTTTAATGACCAGATATATTCCCAAATCCCGGGAAATGCATTAACAATCCCCTTCTCATAGGTTCTTATGGCAAACTTCATCTATAAACTGAAAGAACCTTTCACAAGGATCTTTGCCAAATTATTCTCAAAATAGAGCCAAGGGACTGAACACACTGTAGTCAAACTCCTGTCGAAGAAACAGAATTTGTTATCTTAATTTGCTAGTAATTAATCCATTCAAGAGATTGTAATTCTCATTACACCCAAAATGAAAAAAAATGGTCCTTATAAGATGGTCTTGTAACATTCATATAAAGCTAAACAAAAAGATTCTGCCATAGATGATATATTATTCTCTAATTGGACTATTCTACCATAGTACCATTCATTATTTTAAAAGAAACAAATCAAATTGTTCAAATTCCCAATTTGGTAAAGATCAAATAATCAGTGAAAGTTGTTTCACCTGAGCAGAGTTGAATCCACCCATTTTAATCAATGTCCGCTGCTTATATGCTGCCTCTGCTCAACAAGATTTAACAAAGCAAAAAGAATTAAAAAGAGAAGTTATGAAAAATATAAACACCTACTGAAGTAGGAGAATAACTTACTTCTTAATCATCAAAGATCTTCCACATCGATTATTATGGTGGGAATATGAGCAATTTTTGGCCAGTACTTCCCCTTGTGAAATTCTAGACGTTGTTTGAGCAATGGGCAGTCACGAATAGTTAGTGTAGAGATGGAAGAGGGCATTCCATTTACTGGAAGTGATTTGAGATTTGGGCATCTCCAGATGGTCAGCTTAGAGAGGGAAGAGGGAAACGCTGATTCTGGAAGAGATTCGAGTTGATTGCAGAACATGATCCCTAGACATCGAAGAGAAGTGAGGCGCCGAAGAGCTTCTGTCGGCAGTGAATGGAGCTCATCATAGTGATTTAATGTTAGCTTAGAAAGAGACGTGGGAAGCCCTTCTTCCAACAGTGACTCTAATAGAGGTAATATACCAATAGATAGGGCTTCAAGAGAGGTTAGGCTTCTGAGAACTTTGCTACTTAATGTTTTCATATTGTATATTGTAAGATTTCGGATCGAAGCGGGCAACTCCCAATCAACCTCTTCATCACTACCATCATGTAGGATTACTAAACGTGTGAGTCCCTGTAAACACCACTTCTTTCGGCCATTCACCAGTTTCTTGCAATGGGAGATCAGAAGAGTTTCTAAATTGAAGGGCAACCCTCCTTCAGGGAAGGACTCAAATTTAGGACAATTATGCAGTGACAGTTCCTTAAGAGATGGAAGGAGTTCATGCATACGTTCTGGCAGTGACTTCAGCTCCTCGCAATTGTGAATAGACAATGACTTCAGCTCCTCGCATGCCACCGAAAAAATTTCAAGATTTTCACAACTAAAAATCTCCAGAAATTCAGTCCCAGAGGGAATCAAAAGCTTTCTAAGGTTGTGACAACTATTTAAGCGCAAAGAGCGTGCTCTTGGGACCAACTCAGGTGATATCTCATCTATAGAATCACATCCATCCAGAATCAATTTGTCGAGAAACATATCACTAACTGATGACTCCAATTTCAATTTCCCACAATTACGTATCTCTATTTCCTTCAACGTATTTGGAAGACTGCTAATAGGTAAGGAGGTAAGAGATTGACAGTTATGAATATGTAATTCCTCTATCTGCTTCATTCCCTGAAGTTGGGTTGTAAACAGTTCAACATGATCAAAAAGAACTCCAACCTTAGGAGAACCAACAACTTTAATCTCTTTTAAGCTTGAAAGTTGAATAGGTGCCTCCAAAATGAGTTCTGGACATTCTGAAATTCTCAATTTTGTCAAGGAACAAAGATTTTCAGGTAACTTTCCTGTCAACTTGGGGCAATCAGCAATCAAAAGGACCTGAAGTCGAGGAAACTCTCCATTCCCTAGCACATCCCACTGCTTCCACTCCAGCATCCCCTCAAATTCAAGCCATTTCAGAGAGTTAAATGGCTTTATTGAAGACGGACTACCATAGAACTCTTGAGTCACCTCTGTTATTTGAGCCATCCCTCTAATGGTAAGGGATTTCAAAGAAGGAAGTTGTCCTAGTGCTGGCAAGGAATCACTGACCTTGCAGTTGCTAAGACGCAATTCCACCAGCTCAAGAAACGAAGGATCAGCTAGCCAATTTGGAAATTTTGTCCCTCTGTAGCCAGTGATCTGGAGTTCTTTTATGTTGGTATTTGGTTTAAGCGCATCAAGTATGTCTCTTTCACTTTGTGAATTATCAGCAATGCTTTCACTCCACTCCAATGATAACATCTCAACATGCTTCTTTTCCCTCATTTTTGCCTTTGAAGCTTCATTTCCATCAGCCACATTTTGCAACTCTAGAATCGACAGAGATCCATTTAAGTTATGGAGTTCACTCAAATCTGTGGTTCTAAACCCAACTCTTTGACCATCAAGAACAAATTTAGCTCCCAGTAACACATGGAGGCTCTTCAACAAGCTTGGATGCAGTGGCATATACAAGACAGAAGTGCCGCTTATGTCAAGGTAACGCAAGTTGATCAACTTTTCCATATGCAAGGGAAACACCTTAAGAAACTTACAAAATGACAACAGAAGTGTCTCTAAGTTGTAGAGCACACAAATTGAATCTGGTAACTCTTCTATCAATGTCCAAGAAAGGTCCAAAAATCTTAGGAGCTTTAATTCGTTAAACAAGCCACTTGGCAGATCCTTAATCTGATAATGAGACAATGATAGTGCCCTTAAGGTTGTTAGCCTTGGCAATATGTTATGCATCACCCTCTTGCTTAGAACAGGCCTTGAAAATTGTAGGAAAATTGGAAGCAATGTCCTTAATTGTTCTGTTCCACAGAGGTGATTAAATATTTCAAAGTCACCATGTCCCATAGAATATGACAGGTGCCGAGTTCGTTCCAACAAATGAGATCCTTTGTTTTCTTCCAAGCTGATACAAAGTTGTGAAGACGCAAGCCGGGCCAAATCATTGACAAGGTCATGCATTAAGTATTTCTCTGTGTTCCTTTGAGAATAGTCCTCGTCATCCATTAAATATTTATCTGTGTTCGTTTGAGTAGAATATGGATCCCTTTCCACCAAGGATCTTGATTTCAAATCGAGAAAGCATTGGTCGCCATATTTAATTGCTTCATCTTGTTGCGAATTCTGTACAAGACCATTGGCTATCCAAAGTTGAATGACTTGTTCTTTGCAGAATGGATAATCTTTTGGAAATATTGCAAGATATGCAAAGCATCTCTTCAAATATGAAGGAAGATCATTGTAGCTCAACATCAACGCTGGTAACATGTCATTTGGACGACTTGGAAGCTCCCATATTTCACTTCTCAAAATGCGTCTCCACCCTTCAACATCTGATTTGGAGCGTAACATGCCAGCAAGCGTCTTGAGAGCTAGAGGCAATCCTTTGCACTTATCTGTAATTTTCTTTCCAATCTCTTCATGTTCTGGATGTTCCATAGGATCCATGTTCTCAAATGCATGTGTTTTGAACAAAGGCCAAGAGCTCTCTGTCGACAGAGTTTTCAAGATAATTGGCTCACTACGCATCATCAGTGCAATACTTTGGTTACGTGTCGTCACGATGATCTTACTTCCATCCTTCCCTTGGACAAAAAGATTTCTCAAGTCGTCCCAGTCATTATAGTTTTCATTCCAAACATCATCTAGAACAATAAGAAACTTTTTCCCCTTTAATCTTTCCTTCAGTTTGATCTGAAGCTGATTAAGATTGTTATCAGCCTCAAATGAGCCAATTTCTTGAAGTAACTCTTTTGTTATTCTGGAAGCATCATATGCTTCAGACACACAGATCCAAGCTTTCAAATCAAAATGTTTTTCCACCTTCTCATTATTATAGACGTCTTTCGCAAGTGTTGTCTTGCCAATCCCAGCCATCCCAACAATAGGGATTACAGTCAGTGTTTCTCTATTTGCATCAACCGACAATAAAAGACCAACCAACTCGTTTATTTCATCCTGCCTACCAAAGACACCAGATTTATCAACCACGGAAGTTGAAGGATTTCTAGTTTCTTGTTTACCCGAATCAAGATCACTATTTATCAGACCAAGGTGACCAATTTGGTTTTCCAACTCCTCTAATAATTCAATGGTATCTTCCAACTTCTCCTTTATGTTATCAAAAAATTTATCACTTACCTGATGGTTGCTTGTCTCTGAAAGATATTGATGCTGACCTTCCACCTTAAGTCTCAAGACTTCATAATTAACTTCTTCAATTAAGTTTTCAGCACCGTCCACGGCATCCTGAAGTTCATTAAGCCACTGACGAACAGATGGATTTGATGCTTGCTTATTCTGTGCATCACTCAGCACAGCCTGAAGACCCAGCAAAGTAATCTTCAGCTTTTTAAACAGCCGAACATCACGCTTCTCCCTCTGAAACATCTTCAGCAGCTGACCTTGTGGAGTAAGCCTATCAAGAAAAACTTGCAGGCCTGAAGAAAGGAATGCACCCCCAATTGCTAAGCCAATCTCCATGTTTGGAAGCTGCAAAGTAAAGCAAAGAAATCACAAAGAGATTAATGTGAGTATACATCTTAAAATAGTGACTATTAAGAGCTTTCTTTTACCTGTTCAATGTTAAGAGCAATATGCAAACAAGAATGATCAGAGTATACTAATTATAACGGCTTGATTGCTTTAGGAAAAGTAACTTGCACTTGTTAGAAGACCTTATATCTCTCTCTTTGTTTGAAAGATCCAATAAATGCTGGTTGTTTTCACCTAAGCAATTGGGATGGTGTGCATGGACCCAAATAGGCACTACGATAATGACTTAGAGAAGACTTGCTGATGTCTTGTCTTGACTTTGAGGTTTTTTTTTTTTAATATATGATCCATATTTACATCAAATTAATTGTTTATTGAGGGCGTCCAACGGTGTTGTCTAGTAGTCAATAAAGTAGGATAGAATCCTGAGGTTTTAGGTTCAAATTCCAGCAGAAGCAAAAAAACACTAGGTCTTTCTTTCCATCTATCCATATTTTGGTGGATAAAGTTAGTCGAGGTGCGCGCAAGCTGACCCGGACACCACCGTTATAAAAATAAAATTATTTATTGAGAAAATTTTCTTTTTATGTATGCAATACTAAGAATAATATACAAACAAGTACGATCAAATAGGCTAACTAGGCGCTTAAGAAAGAGTTACGTATCTTTGTTGGAGTATTATTTTTTCTCTGTTCATGGCTTTGCGAGACTGTTACAAATTGGTTTTTGGTAAATGATACGTATATTTTTGCAATAATATATTTCTTTGAAGTTGGAAATATAAGCATTAACATACAGGGGACGTTTGGTATGCTGCATTGTCATAAGTATTCCCGGTACAAAAGATATCCATTCCTTATCCAATGTTTGGTAACAATTATCGATTCATGTATTAGGTAATCCTTCCATTGCTTATACAAGAAATTGTGCACTTCCCCTGTCCCATTTTATTTATCATACTTTCCTTATTAGTTCGTCCCAAAAAGATTGTGGTATTTTTAAATTTGGCAACAATTCAACTCTAAAATTACTTTTTGACTTATTTATAGCCACACAATATTTACGACTTATTTTAGACCACAAATTTCAAAAGTCTCTCTTCCTTTATTAAATTATGTGTCAAGTCAAACTACGACAAATAAATTAGGACGGATTGAGTAATATTTTATTCCAAGTGCTATGTGGAATAACAACATTGGTATAAGCAATACCTGGCATTAAACACTTGAAAATACAAAACTGCCCTTGAGGTTTATCTTTCCCCCTCAAATAAATAGAGTATATATCTTCTTTATACCGTTCTCTGGTTCCTTCAGCCATGAAAGACTTCAGGACAGCTTGCTCAAAAGTTGATCTACAAAGAAAAATTACTTTTGGTCACTGTTATTGTATTGGCCTAAACTGATTTAGAATTACAAATCGAATTTGGGTTATGAATACAAGAAAATTTATGTGTCAAAGTCGAAATATGTACAATAATGAACGAAAATGTAAATAAAAGAACATGATTCCAATATATGCCAATGAGTACAAATTTTGCAAGAAACTAGAGTTTCTGTATGTATTTCTGAATGGCTAGAATATGAAAACAAGTGCTATTTATAGATGTCAGGGGCCTTCCCACGTTTCCCATGGCTTGCCATGTTCAAACCCATGTTCAGCATACATGTTGGTGGAGTTAGTGAGCTGAAGTAGTGGGCTATTATACCTCTGGAAATGGGGTATTCCACCGAGGTCCAGATACATAGCCTCGGTGGTGCAATCTTGCTGCTCGATCGAAGTGGATGTAAATCGAACCACAACTTGCGCTTCGTCTTTGGTGACGGACCTTTGCGCTCGACTTCAGTGATTCAATTGTTGGCTTCAACCTTCACCCTTCGGGGCATCAGTCCAACTGACATCGGTTCATCCTATCGAAGTACTGTCCGAGCACGTCGATTTTTACCCAATACAGATAGTCCTCCCCACTCCTCGGATGACTGTCAGGGTCACCGAGGAGTGGAATGAATTTAAGCGGGAAGACGACGTGGCTCAACCCTATCCAAGAATTTCAAAACGTTGCAAGTCCTTTCACATTACTGTTTCGCATTACGTGGTTACCGTTCACTGGTTACCGAACGCTCACGCCGAATTGTTTGCATTCCCAATGTCTCAAATCATCATTATTTCTCCACTTGCATTTTTCCACCTATAAATACCTTTGTTTGAGGTCTTCTTTTCCAATTTGCATTATCAGCAATAAAAGAGAAGATTTATCATCAACAACGATTTCTTTCAATTCCATTTGAATTTAATCCTTCCATTTCTTTGATCAAACTTCTTATTTTTATCATGTCTACTACAAATTTTGGCCAAGGATCCAGTGATTCTGGCGAGAGAGCTTCACGCCTTGCCGCCGCGATAGCTAGCGGCGATGAAACTGGCGCTGCAAGTTGTTGAGGCAAGGGTGGTGGGGAGGCGACGTCATTGGCTAGTGTCTCTAGTCGGCGCAAGGCAATGGTTGGGCACGACAGAGCAGAGGTCAGCATCGATGTTGACGTTGGTGGTGACGACCACGCTAGTGATAAGGATGACGTCGAGGGTGACGATGTCATCAGTGCTAAAGAGGTAAGTGGCCCAATGGGCGAACCTGAGGTCAGCAAAGAGGGGTCCAAGACCGAAGCTGGCGCCTCAAAGAAGTCTAGGAAGAAGATTCCTATCGAAGTGGAGATTGACCCTCGGTTAGTTATCCATTCAAATTTCAACAATGACAAGGACCTAAAGGTTCAAACTCAGTCTGATGCCTAAAGGGATAAGAAGAAGAACGTACTGGTGCACGTCACCCCGAGTGTGATAACCGAGGATTTAGTTGAGATTGTTCAGGCAGATTTCCATTGGGGGCCCGAGGTGGAGATAAGGATTCCAGCCTCGGATGCGACTGCTTCCACTCACGTCCCAGGGTACTCTTCGATTTTTACATATCCCTTTAGCATAGGCTTTAGCTTACCAGTTCATCCCATAATCGACACGTTTTGTCGATCTTACAATTTGTGCTTGGCTCAGTTTGGCCCTGGAGTTTGGAGAGTTGTGCAGGCCCTCGAGTATTTGAGTCAATTAGCTGAGTTGCCTTTCACCTTCCAACATTTGATCTCTCTCTACTATCCATATTTCCACAAGGTCGTGGTTGTGGCTCTCTTGCCCCGTGGATCTCACGCCATCTTAAGCAAGAGTGAAGATTATTGTGATTGAGGTTGGAATTACCGCTACGTGCTCATTCCAACGACGCTATTATCAATTGACCCCGATTTTCCTGAAGAGTGGAATGCCCAGCGTAAGTATTCGTATTCTTGTTATGTCTTTGGTCATCATAACTCGTCCTTACCCATTTTCATATTTGTGATATGTAGCCAACAAGGTCCCAGTTAACCAGCCGAGGAATTTACTCGAGTAGGTGACTGACGTGATGAAACAGAAGGAGCGCCCTCTTTGGCAGTGGATGATCCTAGCTGCCTAGAAAGAAAACCGATGGTCGTGTAAGAGGCGTGGTGAGTTGTTTGCCATGTTTAGAACTTCCTAGCGTTTGCTTTGAATTGTTTCTTCTCAACGTTTTCTTTTCCTCCTTCATTTAGGTTTCTCCAACAAGGCTGTCAAGGACACCGAAGAGGAGGAAGAGGAAATCGAGGAGAGGAAAGACAAAGAAGGAGAAGAGAAAAAAGAGAAGAAGAAAGGGAAGAAAGAAAAGAAAATCCTTGACGCCAAAATGGGCGTCAGCCAGATGGTGAGTTTGGCGAAGCAACTCGCCGAAGAGATGAAGTCCAAGGGTTCGCCAAGTCAATGGACTTCACAAGGTGATGACGTCTTTATAGGTCGGTTTACGTGTATTCCAACTTCTGCTTCCTCTTATATTTACAAACTTGCTCCCCTCCCTTCCCCAGGCTCAAAGAGGAAAAGAGTTGTTTCGAAAAGGGCCACTAAGACGAAAGGACCTCGGATTGAGGAGACTGTTGCCCCTGCTTTCGAGGCGGTAAGTGAGAGGCGTCGAGGTCTTGTTGATGAGCCTAGTGATGAAGAGATCCGCTGGACCCCTCCCCCCCCCCCCTCTCCCCCCTGAGGTAGCTTCTGAGCCAGTCCCCGAAGTCCCTAGGGAGACCGAGGTGATTAACGTTGAGGAGTCTGATCAAGAAGTCGCCCAAAAGGAAAAACCAAGGAGAACGAAGGTTTGGTTAAAAGCATGGTCAAAGCTTCCCGAAGCTTGGTTAAGGCTTCGAACGCTACCCCTCGGGCTTTGGAAATTTCATCCGAAGCCAATCTATTGGATCCTACCAAAGAGGACACCATCGCCATCGATGTTTTGCTTGGGTCCGCTGAGGCTCATGCCTTTCGCAATCTTAGCCCTATGAGCTTGATGGGAGTTTCAGCCGCCTCTGTTCTTCGTGTAAGTTTTCCCCGCATTCCTGTTCGTGCAACTTACCATTTCCTCATTCTTGATGGTAATATTTTGATCTTGTGCAGAGTTTGGTCCTCGCATTGCAGGCTGTTCACTTAGAACGTGACCGAGCTGAGCAAGTTCAAGCGGTGACCGCTGCCTGGGGAGAGCAAAAGAGAGGGTTTATAGATAGGATCGCCAAACTGGAGGCCCGATTCATCGCTTTAAATGAGGATTTTGGGCGTGCTAACGAGGCTGCAACTAGAGCCGAGGCAAACTTGCAGGGGGCTCGGGATTCTGCCGAGGCGAGGGTTCAGGCCCTGACAAGTGAATTCATGAGCGAGCGCTCGAGGCTGAGTTTGGAGTCTGAGCGGCTAGAAGCTGAACTTTTCCGCGCGAAAGCCAGAGTATTGGAAGTGGGTGAAAAATACCACGGCAAGTTAGAGGAGCACAACGCCAAGCTCGGTAGGTTACAGAGCCAAGTAGATCAAGTGCCTACTCTTCGGAGCCAAGTTTCAAAGCTTCGTGGGAAAATCGCCTACCTCAATCAACGTGTCGAAGTCAAAGCTATGAGAGCGAAGTTTGAAGAGGCTTGGGCTGTTGTCAAGACCAGGCTTGACACACTTGACCAAGTTAGAGCTGGGCAAATCGTTCTCAAAGAAGAGATTGTCAAGGCAATGGGCGATGCCGCCAAGGCTTAGAGGATAGTGGATGAGCTTCCGTCAAGTGAAGGTTCTGATGATGATGAATCCAAAGATAATGAAGAGGGAGAGGAGAGCGCCGAAGAGGATAATGAAGACGCCAAAGAGGGGAACCCTTAGGGGAAGATAGTTCCCGATCTTGATTTGTTCTTCATGCTTTTTTTTCCTCTGTAGTTTTTGTTTTTGTTTAGGCCTTCGGGGTTTTTGAAGTAAATAACTTTGTAGCCTTCGGGCTTTTTAATAAATGAATTTGTACTTTACGTTCTAAGTGTTAGCTTTGTTTTTCCTTTTGAGGGTTTTGAGCCGATCATTTAGAGTAATTTTTTTTGTAGATTTATTCGTATAAAATCGATGCTAGCTTGGAATGACGTCTCGTCCCCGAACCGACGCATATTAACAATGCTTCAATGATAATCAAAGAGATAATGAGACTTTGGATCAAGTTCATTTCATTGATGATATCAATTGGGTCCCGAATGACTTTACATAGGGCGTAGCTTAAATAAGGCTTAAGCACAAAAACGAATTTAGAAAACGCCACTACTGGGCGACAATACATAGCGCTAATCTATTCTTCGGACGCTAGTCCCCGAGTGCTGAATAGATAGGCTTCGGTGGGAGAGGCTCAGTGCTGACCTCAGTTGTACCCCCACTCCCCCTAATGTTCGGGTGTGAATATTGATGAAGATCCGAGCACTGGAGAACGTCTTATCCGCTTCCTGAAAAGGTCAAGCAAAATAAAATGAAGAGTAAGTTAAAATTCTTCGACCAAAGCCTTTGGAGCATTTTTCGGCTCGAGGCTGTAGGTGAATCTTTAAGTGATCAAGGAATGCTTACTTTACCTTCAAAAATAAGACCGCTTCGAATTGGAAATGATCTAATTTAAGGGTTTGGATTTGCCTTGCAAGTCTTCGATCTGATAAGATTCTTTTCCCACTATTGCTCTAACTTTGTAAGGCCCTTCCTAAGTTGCTATGAGTTTTCCTCCATTCTTTTTCTTTGTTGATTGATTCGAAGCCTTTAGCACATAATTGCCAACTTTGAAATCTCTAAGTTTGGCCTTCCTGTTGAGATATGCTTCGATTTGTCTCTTTTGTGCTGCTAACCGAACCAAGGCTAATTCTTTTTTCTCTTCGAGCAAGTCCAACTCTATGCGCATGGCTTGCTGATTGGCATCTTTGGTGGTATGGGCGTACCGAAGGCTTGGTTCGCCTACTTCCACGGGGATAAGTGAATCCATGCCATAAGCAAGGGAAAATGGGGTTTCGCTGGTGTTGTTCTTCTCCGTTGTTCGCATTGCCCATAGCACCCCTGGCAACTCTTCAGGCCAACGAAATTTTTTTTCTCATCGAGTCTCTTTTTGAGGTTTTCAACTATTATTTTGTTCGAGGATTCAGCTTGTCCATTGGCACTTGGGTGGTAGGGAGTCGACACTATTCTTTTATTCCCCACTGCTTAAGGAAATCAGCGATAGCTGCCCCCATGAATTGTGGGTCGTGTTCAAAAGTGATCTCCTTTGGGACGTCGAACCTGTAGATGATGTTTTTCTTAATGAAATCGATTACCTCCTTCTGTCTCATCTCGGTGAAAGCTGCAGCTTCCACCCATTTTGTGAAGTAATCAGTCAAGACAAGAATAAGCCGAACACCTTCTTTTCCCTTCGGTAAGGGCCTGATGATATCCATTCCCCATTTCATGAAGGGCTATGGTGACACGACCGCATGTAAAGGTTCAGCTTGCTGATGAATCATTCGGGCGTGGCGTTGACACTTGTCACATTTTTTTATGAAGGCTTTTGCGTTTGTGCTGATAGTGCGCCAATAGTACCCAGCTCGAAGTGATTTGCACACTAAGGATTTCCCCTCCCCCCTCCGAGAGGTTGCCACACTCGCCTTCGTGTATTTTCGCCATCACATATCTAGCTTCATCCGGACCCAAGCATTTGGCCATCGAGCCACTGTACAATTTTCTGTATAACTTTCCCCAAATCATTGAGTACGAAGCCGCTTGAGTCCTTAATTTCTTTGATTCTTTTTTGTCTTAGAGGAGAGTCCCCGAGTCAAAGTAAGAGATGAACTTAATTCGCCAATACCATTTATGATCCATTGAGTTGACTTCCAATTTTATTTTTCTCAATTGTGCGGAAAGCATTTGAATCACTGAATCAGTCCCCGAGTGTTCTTTGTCTACTGCCGAGCCCAAATTTGCTAAGGCATCGGCTTCGGTATTCTCTTCCCGAGGTACTTGTTTGATTCTCCATTCTTGAAATAGAGCCAAGATTCTTTGCGCTCGAATCAAGAATTGATGCATTCTGGTTTCACGAGCCGTGTATTCACCAAGCATTTGGTTTACCACCAGTTGTGAATCGCACCTTAATTCAACTCTTTCTGCCCCCATCTTTTTGGCTAGTTCCAAGCCTGTTAAGGCCACTTCGTATTTGGCCTCGTTGTTGGTCACCTTTTTAAACCGAACTGAATGCCTGACTTTTTCCCCGGTGGGCGCTTTCAATACTATGCTTAATCACGAACCCTTGGAATTAGTCACCTCATCGCTGTAGACTACCCATAGTCCCGAAGTCGATCCCTTCGACATCAATTCTCATTTTCAGCTTCGGGTAAGATCTCAACACAAAAATCAGCCATGAAGTCAGCCAATACTTACGATTTAATAGTCGTCCGGGGTTGATAGGTGATATCACATTCACTTAATTCCACTGTGCATCTAGATAACCTCCCCGACAACTCCGGTTTATGAAATATACTTCTCAGGGAGAAGGTAGTAACTACCGCTATTAGATGACATTTAAAATAGGGCTGTAGTTTTCGAGCAGTAACAACTAAAGCAAGTGCTAGTTTTTCCAAGTGAGGGTACCTGGTCTCAGCATCGAGGAGTGTTTTACTCACATAGTAAATAGGCTGCTGTTTACCATCCTCTTCCCAAACCAACACAGCACTAACTGATACCTCAGACACATCCAAGTAAACCAGCAACGTTTCGCCATCCTTTGGCTTGGCGAGCAAAAGGCGTGTTAGCCAGATAGCGTTTCAATTCTCTCAATGCTTCTCTACACTCCGGTGTCCACTCGAAGTGGTTATTCTTCCTTAAGGTTGAGAAGAATTTTTGGCATCGCTCCGAAGACCTTGAGATAAATCTGCTCAAAGCAACGGCTCGGTCAGTCAAGCGTTGAACTTCTTTTAGCCCGGTTAACTCATCGGGGATTTCTTCAATGGCCCTGATCTTGTCTGGATTAGCCTCGATCCCACGCTCAGAGACTATGAATCCCAAAAATTTACCCAAACCCATGCCGAAGGCACACTTCTTAGGATTCAACTTCATGTTGTATTGCCTTAGAACGCCGAAGGCTTCTCTCAAATGGCTTAGGTGATCCTCCATCAGGATAGATTTGATCATCATATCATCTATGTAAACCTCCATAGACTTTCCAATGTAATCTTTGAACATGCGACACACTAGCCTTTGGTATGTTGCCCCAGCGTTCTTCAGGCCGAAGGGCATCACCTTGTAGCAGAAGGTACCTCGGTCGGTGATGAATGAGGTCTTTTCTTCGTCCTTCGGGTCCATGAGAATTTGGTTATACCCCGAATAAGCATGCAAGAAGGTTAATAATTTGTGTCCAGCCGTGGAGTCTATTAACATGTCTAATTGTGGCAGTGGATAAGAGTCTTTGGGGCAAGCTTTGTTTAGATATGTATAATCTACACATATTCTCCAATTACAGTTCTTTTTTGGCACGGCGACGACATTAGCCAGTCATTCGGGGTGCTTCACCTCTCTTATGAAGCCATTCTCTTGCAGCCTCATAGTTTTATCCTCGATTGCTTTCTTTTTTACACCAGCATAAGACCTTTTCTTTTATTTTACCGGGGCAAAACGTGGGTCCACATTCAATTTATGGGTCATAATCACCGGATCGATACCGACCATGTCTGAATGGGACCAAGCAAAGCAATCATTGTTGGACTTCAAAACTTCAATTATGGCTCTTTTCGACTCTGGTTCCAACTCCGAGCCGACGAACACTTTGCTATGTGGAAAATCTTTCGATAGCGTGAAAGATTCTAACTCCTCAATAGTTGAATCCTGGCCTTTTTGTTTCCGAGGTTCTTGGATGCATACCGGGATCTTCTCTATTTCTCCTCAAATGTCACCTTGGGAACTTGACCCTCCCTCTTCGTTTGACCCCGGTTGCATTGGTTGCTATTTCTTTGGTCCAGTCGGGACGACTCCACTCTTTAGCGCAACCGAATAGCACTCTCTCACGACTCGTTGCTAGTTTAATCGAAAGAACTCCCCACGGGCTAGGGAATTTGATCACTTGGTAAAGAGTGAATGGAACAGCCTCCATAGAGTGAATCCATGGTCTATCGAGGATCACATTATATGCCATGTCCTCAGGCAGAACTTGAAATAGTGTTTCCTTGCAAACTTCTTCGGCGTATGTTTTGAACGTAATTTCGCCCAATGTCTTCTCGGTGGAGTTGTTGAAGCCAGTCAACACAGTTGCCTTAGGGATAACATCTCCCTTCAACCACATCTTTTTTATGGCCCCGTACCTCATTATATTGACAGAGCTACTGGGGTCGATCAAGACTCGTTTAATATCTGAGTCATTTATCCTTAGCATGATGGCCAAAGCATCTTGATGGGGAAATATCATCCCATCACAATCATCATCGTCAAACACAATTTTCTTTTCCTGAGCCTCCAACTCGAGTCCTTTTTTCCATAGTAATTGACAGCTTTGCAAACTTTTTGGCGGCTGCAAAATTCACTCCATTCACCTCTGACCCTCCGGTGATCACATTTACAACTCTTTCGAGGGTGGCACCCGAGGTGGTTGTCCATCACCTCGGTTCTATGTGTAGTTTTCCTTCCCCTTATTAGTGAGGAATTCATCCAGCACGCCCTTCTTCAGCAAGTGCGCCACCTCGAGGCGCAAGGCTTTGCAGTCCTCGGTGCGATGACCATAGTCTGTGTGAAACTCGCAGTGTAGATTTTGATCTTTTTTGTCAGCCGGAGTTCTCATATCCTTCGGCACTCTTACCCCGGCCATCCCTTTCACTACATTTACCAACTCCGAGGTTGATATATTGAAGTTGTAATCAGGGATGCAGGGTAATACTTTTGAAACCAGAGCTGGGCTCGATGAAGTGTACGGTTCTTTGGTTCGTACTGGGTTTAACCTTTCCACCGAGGCGTTAGCTTACACGCGCATTTCCAAGCCTTTGACTAACAGGCTGCCTCGATAAAGTGTACGGTTCATATCTTCCCTTCGTATTTCCTCGTGACGCCTCGGCGTGTTATGAGGATTCGGACCTATTCTTGTAATTGTAGCTTCGGCCATTATTCTTCCACTCGGCTTCCTCTAACCTTATCTTGGTGTACGCTCTGTCGTGGAAATCGTCCACATTTCAAGGTTTGGTACTGCTGGAGCTCTTTTTGCAATTCAGCGGCTGCCTCAGAGTTTCGAATATTAATGCATTTTTCGAATGCCATGATAGCCAAAGTGTTATCCATAGGAGGAAACTCCATGCGTCTCGGCCGTTGTTTGACTTCAAATATATTCTCCTTCCTTTGGAGGATTTTCTGTGCCTCAGTATGAGCTTTAACAAATGCGTTAACCAGCTCCTTAAAAGTAGAAATTGACCCCGCTGGTAGATGCATGTACCAGCGTAATGCTCATTTCTCCAAAGATTCGCCGAATTTTTCAAAAACATCAACTCTTTTTCTATCTCTGTTAAATTATTACTCAACACCATTGACATGTATTAGGTCACATGTTCGACAGGGTCAGTAGTCCCATCATACTTTTTTCAGAAACAAGATCTTGAAAGTTTTTGGAGTTGGTGCTGGGGCAGTGATCACGCCCAACTACACCCTATAAAAGGGACTAAGCGGTCGCAGCAAATATAGCTCGGTACTTAAAGTCCCGAGGTCGAATCCCACAGAGAACACTCGTAATTCAGTCGTTAATCTAACTAATTTATCTAATCAACCAACTTCAAGAGTTTATATTTTAATGATAGTTTTAAAGTAGAAACTAAATAGCAATAAGGTAAATAGCAAAATAATAAAAAGTAATCAAGCAAGGATATTAAAAGCCTAGAATTGATTTACACCGATTCCTACCTATGTGCTTGACTAATGATTCAACGAATTCAACTTGGTTCTTCCTATTGAACACTTGCTCCAAATTCACAACTAACCACTTCCACGCACTAGCTATGACTTTCACTGGCTAATCTTCTAATTAATTAATGAAGATGTTTAGGACTACAAGTATGGTCCACAATCGGGCTCGGTGGTCACAACTCACTCTAATGACAACCTAAGTAATTCCTTGATTTTAGGTTGAAATATTACTAAGCATTTAACCCTAACTCGTGAATTTATTCCTAAACGCATAAGGATAAAGGGGACAATCAATTGGGGGCCCTTCCAATCAATTAGCAAACAAAACGTAAATACTTAGATAGGAAGAATAATCAAGTTTCATTCATCAAAATCAATTAATCAATTCACATAGTATTGGAGTGGTTCAATCAACCATAGAATGGGTAATTTAGCCACTCATGTTCATGAT
Organism: Petunia x hybrida; assembly: GCA_037355625.1. NCBI lineage: Eukaryota > Viridiplantae > Streptophyta > Magnoliopsida > Solanales > Solanaceae > Petunia > Petunia x hybrida. The sequence goes on from JBBBVM010000012.1 coordinate 659,153, forward strand.
AGTCATATCAAAATAAATCATGAATGAATAAATCACAAAAAGTAGGGAAGAATTTAGAAAAACCCGTATTCTTCAAGTCTCCCAAAGCTCTAGCCTCCTTTTTGCCTCTTCTCCCCTGTGTATTTTCGCTGAAAATAGGTTAGAATACCTTATAAATCTCGTGTCAAACTTGTGGACAAGTTTGCCCCTCACCACTTTTCGCCAGAAAATTTGCCTCATGGCTGGATCATGGCCTTACGATGCCTGGGTCATGCACTAGCGAAATTCTGCTTTCAACTTCATGGCTGAATCATGGCTTTACGATGGCTGGACCGTGACATTTCGTCTTCAAATTCCTTTCATGGCTAATCCACAGCCTTGGCACCTTACAACGCTGTAAATTAACTTCATTTTGCTCTAAATCATCAAACTTTAACACTTTTTCATACCACTTGATTCCTACACATTCAAACACCCAATATAAGCACAAAACACTAATATTTATGATAAACTGTCCACCAAAATACCCAAAATGTGAAGAATCTAATACTAAAATACACGTTTTGTGGCCAATTATCAGGCAGCCTTGGGCTTAAATGGAAATTGCCTATACTGGTCAATATCAAGAGCATCTTGAGTCTTAGTCACCCTGAGGATGCTCTCAAGTCATTTTTCCACGCGCGTCTCGACACTATCCTCAACTCGGGCTTCGATCTCCTTGCTTAACTTTTCAACGTCTACTGAGGAGCTAGTTTCTTCCACTGTGGAAGTCGTCCCGAAGTATAGCGTAGTGCTCAGTATTGTGCCCGAACCCCAAGATGTGGCCCCATTTTGAGGTCCCCCTGTTATCGCGCTCGTAGGAACGAAGGGCGGGATGTCTCCACTTGGAACCACAGGAGGGGCTCCATTAGGAGCTGAGCTATTGCTCGTCTCCAACGAGGCACAAAATTCATCATTGATAAGAGCTTGTTCGCCTAGCTGCTCTTGAAGAGCTTTCAGGGTGGACACGACATAACCTTGAAAAGCTTCAGTGGAAGCCGAAGATGAAGGGTTTGTTACTGGTGGCATTGGGGGCGTGTTGGAGTTTGGGTTCGACTGAACGCTAGCCTGTCCATTGGGAGTTGGCTAAGGTTCAATGGGATTTCTACTACCGTTAACCATCTTGTCGAATAAAACAAGAATTCAAACGAAAAAACGATCAACTTTGGAACAAAGCGTTTATACTCGTATCCCCACAGACGGCGCCAATTTGTATTGGCCTAAACTGATTTAGGATCACAAATCGAATTTGGGTTATGAATACAAGCAAATCTATGTGTCAAAGTCGAAATATGGACAATAATGAACGAAAATGTAAATAAAAGACTGGGATTCCAATATATGCCAATGAGTACAAATTTCGCCAGAGTTTCTGTATGTATTTCTGAATAGCAACAATATGAAAACAAGCGTTATTTATAGATGTAAGGGGTCTTGCCCACGTTTTCAAACCCACATTCAGCATACATGTTGGTGGAGTTAGTGGGCTGAAGTAGTGGGCTATTATGCCGCTGGAACCAGGGTATTCCACCGAGGTCCAGATACATAACCTCGGTGGTGCAATCTTGCTGCTCGATCAAAATGGATGTATATCGAACCACAACTTGCACTTCGTCTTCGGTGACGGACCTTGACGCTCGACTTCGGTGATTCTATTGTTTGCTTCAACCTTCACCCTTCGGGACATCAGTCCAACTGACCTCAGTTCATCCTACCGAAGTGCTGTCCGAGTACGTCAATTTTTACCCAATACAGTTATGTGGAAGCATTTCACTGTAAAAGAAACACTCCACATAACCAAAGCCATAAATTTCACCCCCAGAATATAAGAAAGAAACGAGAAACTCTACTTAGGCTGTTACTCTATCATATTAAAGAGGTTTACCATATTTAGTTGTTTGTTTTTTAGAGATGTTAGTAGATTTATTTGATACATCGGCAAGCCGAAGTATTCGTTATAATTTTTTAGTTTTTATTTTTAAGTGCAGAGTACTATTTATAAAATAATGAGGTGAAATGAACATAACAAAAGAAGAACCAAATAGCCCTAATAGCATCTCTAAATATTTGTCCCTATTTCTACTTTTTCCTATTTTTGGGGACACATTTGGAAAAATTTCATTCCAGTGGCTCTCTGTTATACTCTATGCACTCCCTAAGGACACTAGAAGGGGGGGGGGGGTTGAATAGTGTCCTCCGATTTTCGTTGTAAGAACCTGGTTCTTACGTAGTAGAACAGGGTTCTTCAGTTCTCTTTTATGCAACCTTCTACTTCTGAACACACTACAAAACATACACCAAGGACACGAGGATATTACGTGGAAAACTCCTTGCTCAAGGGAGAAAAACCACGACCCACACTCTGGGATTTTGAAACTGAATCCACTAACACAAGAGCAACGTTTTAGATTACAAACTCTGTAACCAAGGGGCTACACTCTAGACCCTAATTACTAATCAAAGCTACACTCTAGCTTTTCTAGTAATCACAAAATAGTTCACCTAATACATATGCTTCTAAGATAAGCAAATAGGTAAAACAATGAAAGCTCAACACGATGACAACTTACAACTCGAAGAACCTAGACAATAAAATCTAGACTCAATATCACTGCATGCAACTAAGTTGTCTCCTCCAGTTTTCTCACGTAGACAGTCTGCAGATCGCCTTTGTATGCTCTCAACTCTCTATGTGTGAATAACTGCTTTCGGCTGTCTCTTCTACTTGCTTTTATACGGGTCTTGCAACCCTAGTTGAGTTCTACTGGGAATCCTCTTAATTATGGTAAATTTGGATTCGCAGTAATTCCTTTCCATGTTGAAGTCTAACTCTTGGTCGTACTTCAAAGACACAGCCTGGACACCGCCTCTTTTAGTCTGACTAGGATATGTAAACATCCACGCGCCACTGCTCCTAGTTCCACAGGGATTTGCAACCCATAATCTTTTCGATCAAGCGTGCCCTTCGTCTCAAGGACTAGGTTCTTCTCATGAACCTCCGTGTCCTTCCTGTTTGTCATACTTCAAAACCAGCTCTCAACAAATTCCCCCTTTTTGATGATGACAAACAAATGTTGCCCAAGAACCTGAATAACATATACCAAAACAAAAACAAAAAATAACAGAACAATAAAAACAGATGAGTTAGGTCACAAACACCCCAACATTCCTTCTTCCCCCTTTTGGCATCATCGAAAAGATTCAAAGACCTGCAGGAACCTGTCAGTTTCATCTAGACTAGAGCACACGGCAACTCATCAGTGTCATGAACATAGGCATATCAAAATAAGGGCCCAACAAGGAACCAAATACTTAAGCAAGAAACAGTCATAAACATGAGAAATTTAAAATCATCATCCAGAGTGTGACATCAGCACAACTCCATTAATAGCTACACAACCAAATTTAAATTGTCTTAAACATCCACAACATGCAATCAAAGGAGAGTAGGAAGGGGTAGGAATCAGGTAGAGTAGGAAGGGGTAAAGATAGAAGGACAGGACTGGAAGAATCACAGCTGAAGGTTGAAGTGTTTGACGAGTGCCTCAAGTTTCTTTGTATTCTTGGCCCTTTCCATCACCAGCTCGGCCTCATACTTGTGGCAATCTATCTTCAAACGATCAATTTCTTGATCCTTCACCTTCAACTGTCTGTGCAGCTCTGCATTTTCTTCATTAACTTCAAGAACCATTTTCTCCAGCTCCTGCACAGCACCAATGGCCTCATCAGGTCCATATTCTTCAGTGTCCTCTGACTGCTCCTGCTTTACCTGCATAGGCCTTTTGGAAGCTCTGCTCTCTTGGAAGAAGTCACAGTTTTTAAGCACATTAACCCCAAACCTTTGATGGATGGTTGGCTTCTTCCCTGCTTCTAAAGGCACTCCAAAATGCTCAAGAATCTGATGAATGATGTAAGAATGCACAAGAGAGTGTGGCTTCTGATCAGTATCACAGATTCTCTTTATGTGCCTAATGATGAGCCCAGGCAAATTAATTTTCACCCCTCTATCCATCAGATCCATATACGTCAGGTCAAGAGCACTAGCCTCACAATTTCTTTCTCCCCTAGGTAGAAGAAACCTATGCACAAATTCAAACAACAGCTGATGTGCAGGCTCCATCTCCTTCTTCTCAACCTTCCTCTCCTTCCTCAATCTGGGTTTCCCTGAGAACTTTCTCACAACATCTAAGGGAGTAACTCTATCTGTCCTCTTTGGCCATTTTAGCTTGACATACCTGCAATACCCTTCAGCAGGTACATCCAGAATCACTCCCAATTCAGGTCTCCCAAATTCAATCTCCACTCCTTTCACAGTGGTAAACACCCTCCTGGCTACCACCCTGCAATTTGTATAAAACTCCCTGACTTCATCCACAAACAGCTTCCTGTCTTTGTTGGCAAACAAGCTCAGCCAACCCTGATTTCCTATCATTCTCAACAAGGATTTCATATGAAACTCCTTTTCATCATACAGAATGCTGCCTGGCAGCACCTGATGTTTAGAGAAGAAGGCTTCCCTATCCACTTCTTTTCTTTTCTTCTTACTCTCCACCTCACTGTTAGTATCAGAATCACTGGTTTCCACATAGCTCCCAGCCTCACTTTCCTCCTCTTCCTCACCAGCTCTCTTCTCCTCTTCTTCTTTCTTCTTCTCCTCTTCCCTTATCTTCACATTTGTTACTGTCCTACCCAGCTTTTCAACCTTTTCCATCTGCAATTTCAATGCAGACCTAGTACCAACTCTTCTCACCATAGGCTCACTAGCCTCTTTGTCACATCCTTCTTCACTCTCTTCATCTACCAACCTAGTTTTCAATACAGGCTTACCATCTCTTACCAATCTCCTTCTTTTTTCAGGCTCTACTCTATTCTCTTTTACAAACACCACCTCATCTTCTTCTTCCTCACCAGTCACCTTCTCATCCTCTACCCCAAATTTTCTTTTTCTTCTTGACTTTTCTTCTTTCTTGACACTCTCTTGCTTCTCAACAACAACTTCTTTGTTTCCTTCCTCATCTGATTCTGTCCAGCTAAACTCTGCATCATCAGCCCCATCAGGTTTTGGACAAGCAACAGACTCTTGTTCCAGACCCTCTGGAGCCTCAGCAGCAGCAGGTCCACCACACTCCGGACCTTTAGGGACAGAATCCTCCACACACTCAACATCTTTACTGGACTCACCTGCATCTTTTCTCAAAGTTTCAGCATTATCTGATTCTCTAAACTGTTCTTCAACTCTTTCCGCTATATTTAACTCGCCTCTAGACACACCCTGCATATCTTCTCTAAGTTCATTCTCTTTATTTTCTTGTTCCTCCTCACATGGATTCCCCCTATCTAAATTGTCTTTCTGCTCATCACCCATTATCTTATCTAGTTCCGCGACTAGGGTTTCAGTTTCTACAACACCAGGACTAACTATATCGACTGAACCAACAGGTGTAGATGAAATAGGGTCAGGAATTACCTCATGCAACGGCTGAGACGAACTTTGAGTAGTGGGTGTCGAAAGAACGGTTCTTGACTTTAACTTCTTGACCAGTTTCCTGTCCCCCTTTTTGAGAAATTTGATGCGAGCCCTTGCAATTCTTTCAGCAAGAGTGGATGGAGGTAGTGTTTCAGACATCTTGAAAGATTTTGTGAGAATTTCTGAGTTTGTTGAAGGGTTTACAGTTTTTGGGGATTTTGAGAATTTTGATGTTCAATGGAAGTAGTGGGTGAGTTGTAAGAGATTGAAAGGGAGTTGTAGAAGGAGAAGGGTTTTGTGATGTGACAATGTCTAGGGAAGGCAAGCTGTAATGAGTATAATAAAAAGGCAGCTTTTTGAACTTTTTGAGAACCGGGAGAAGTAAAGAGATTTGACGGTTATGAACTTATTTTAAATAAGTCCTTTTCAAGAAGTGGGGTCCAGGCAATTTAAAGGAGTTCTATCCCAAAAAGGAATGTGTTCCTATAATTTTGGACAGTTATAAGAATATGGAAAATCCCCCATGATGCACGTATACTAGACAATTTTAGTTTCAGTTGTGAAAACTAACAAACAGAGTAGGTTGACTGTACCTGGAAATGATTCCTCATGTTCAGACTGATTCCTTCTCAGTACATAGTAGGTTCTTCATGGGATCACATTATTTGTACCTAGTGCTCAAAACGACTAAACGAGTGTACTTATTCAAGTACTAATTTAGCCCAGATAGTAATGACAAGTTTCTAACAAACACTTTTACTACTAAACTAGCCAATCACCAGGGGGTTACCTGCTGGGTCATCCGTGTATTTTGGTCATCCCTAACTCCAACCTGTTCCTCTCGAACTGTACCTTGTTCAAAGCTTTGGTAAATATGTCGGCAATTTGATCTTCAGTCCTGCATGAATTCATAGTAATTAGACCCTTTTCCACATTGTCTCTCAAGAAATGATGTCTGATGTCAATGTGCTTGGTCCTTTTATGTTGGACTGGGTTCTTGGCAATATTCACAGCACTAGTATTGTCACAAAAGATTGGCACTGCCCCACACTTGATACCAAAATCCTCCAGTTGCTGCTTGATCCAAAGCAACTGTGAACAGCAAGAAGCAGCTGCCACATACTCAGCTTCAGCAGTTGACAAGGCAACTGAGTTTTGTTTCTTCGTATCCCATGATACCAAGCAGGGACCTAGGAAATGTGCCATTCCCGAAGTGCTTTTCCTGTCCACCAAATGACCTGCATAATCTGCATCAGCGAAACCAATTAGTTCAAAAGTTCCTCCTCTGGGATACCAAAGGCATAAATCTTGAGTCCCCTTCAAGTATCTCAAGATTCTCTTCACAGCTGTCAGATGTGATTCCTTGGGTTTTGACTGAAACCTGGCACACAGTCCTACACTGTATACTATGTCAGGTCGACTTGCTGTGAGATAAAGAAGTGACCCAATGATTCCTCTATACTTTGTCTCATTTGTCGAAGGACCGAGTTCATCCATATCCAGCTTTGTTCCAAGAGCGATAGGGGTAGTCATCTCCTTTGCTCCTTCCATGTTAAACTTCTTCAACAATTCCTTGACATATTTTTGCTGGTGGATCATAGTTCCTTCCGGTGTCTGCTTTATCTGCAACCCAAGGAAGAAATTCAATTCACCCATCATGCTCATCTCAAACTCACTTCCCATCAAGTCAGCAAAACCTTTGCTCAGCTCCTCATCAGTGGCTCCAAAGATGATATCATCGACATACACTTGAACTACCAGTAGATCCTTTCCTTGCTTCTTGAGAAATAGTGTGTTGTCAATTTTACCTCTTGAAAAGCCATTTTTCATCAAGAATCCTGAGAGTCTCTCATACCAAGCTCTAGGAGCTTGCTTCAGACCATATAGAGCCTTGTCCAGTTTGTACACATGATCTGGAAATTCATTGCTCATAAAACCTGGAGGCTGCACCACATAAACTTCTTCATTCAAGTAGCCATTCAAGAAGGCACTCTTCACATCCATCTGATACAGTGTGAATTCCATGTATGTAGCAAAAGCAATCATCATTCTAATGGCTTCCATTCGTGCTACTGGCGCAAAGGTTTCATCATAGTCTATTCCTTCTTCTTGACTGTAGCCTTGGACAACCAACCTTGCCTTGTTTCTTATAACTATGTCATGTTAATCCAGCTTATTTCTGAACACCCATTTAGTTCCAATTATGGATCTGTCCTTTGGCTTAGGAACTAGGTGCCACACCTTGCTTCTTTCAAATTGATGAAGTTCCTCCTGCATAGCCATAATCCAGTCTGGATCTTCTAGAGCTTCTTTTACATTCTTTAGTTCCAAAGCTGAGAGGAAGGCAAAGAATGCACAGAAGTTCTTTAATGCTGACCTGGTTATAATTCCTGTATTCAGTTCAGATAAAACGTTCTCCAAAGGATGAGAACTTTGATGTTTCCATGGCTTGATCTGAATCTGATTAGAAGAACCTGCAGCATCGTCTTGAGTAGTTTCTTCTTGACTTTCTTGATCTTCAGCTTCATCAGACGTTCCCCCTGTCAAGTTGACTCCTTCATCTGATATAACTGTGCTCTCCTTTTCATCCGAGTCCTCCAGTTCATCTATGCTTTCTTCTCTTCTTAAGCCAATCACCTGATCATCTGCATCAGTTTCTCCTATTTCCTTATCTGATTCATCAAACACAACATGCATACTTTCTTCTACTACTTGTGTCCTTCTGTTGAGTACCTTGTATGCCTTACTTTGAGTAGAGTATCCCAAGAATATTGCCTCATCACTCCTAGCATCAAACATTCCCAAGGGTTCCTTGCCATTGTTGTGAACAAAGCATTTGCACCCAAAAGGCCTTAGGTGTGCAATACTTGGCTTTCTGCCTCTGAGTAGCTCATATGGAGTTTTGTCAAGGATCGCTCTGATGGAACACCTATTCAGCAAGTAACATGCAGTGTTTACAGCTTCAGCCCAGAAGTTTCTTGCTAGTCCACTTGACAGCAACATGGTTCTAGCCATATCCTCCAACGACCTGTTCTTCCTCTCAACCACCCCGTTTTGTTGGGGAGTTCTTGGTGCAGAAAAGTTATGATCTATGTTGTTCTTTGCACAGTACTCAGAAAATTGAGTTTTCAAACTCAGTTCCATGATCCGATTGAATACTGATGAGTTCAAGACTTAGCCTTTTCTGAACCACACCAGCCCAGTCTTTAAAATTCTCAAAAGCTTCATCCTTAGAGGCCAAGAACAAGGTCCATGTATACCTTGAGTAGTCGTCAACAATCACGAACACAAACCTCTTACCTCCTCTGCTCTTTACTCTCATAGGTCCACACAAATCCATATGTATCAACTCCAGTGGCTTAGATGTGCTGACCACTTTCTTTGATTTGAACGACGTTCTTACATGCTTTCCCTTTACACAGGCATCACACATTTTTATGTTTTCAAACTTCTTGCTTGGCAATCCAAGAACTAGTTCCTTTGAGGCCAGCTTGTTTAATTGAGTGAGACTTGCATGACCCAGTCTTTTGTGCCACAGCTGAGAGTCACTTTCTTGCACATTCAAGCATGTCAGATTGTTTTCAGGTAAGGACTTCAGTGACGCCTTGTACACGTTGTTCACCCTTTTTCCTTCCATCACCACTTCTCCACTCTGTAGATTCCTCACGATGCACCCTACAGATGAGAAGTTCACTTCGTTTCCTCTGTCACATAGTTGAGAGATGCTTAGTAAATTGTGTCTAAGACCATCCACACAATAAATATTTTCAATTGCATGCTCCAGAGATCTCCCAATCTTCCCAATGCCTACTATCTGTCCACTTTTTCCTCCTCCGAAGGCAACACCGCCTCCTTGAAATGCTGCGAGTGAGAGAAAATTTCTTCTATCTCCTGTCATGTGCCTGGAACAACCACTATCAAGAATCCAGCTTGAGTTGTTCTCCCTCACTCCAGCCTGCAAGACAATTAGAGGTTAGCCTTAGGAACCCAGACAAGCTTGGGTCCCTTCTTATGAGAGAATGGATAAATCAGATCTTGTTTGGCCCATTTGGGTAAGACACATTTTTTATTTTTGGCCCTTGCCTTGACAATGTTAACACACCTTTGTTTAGTATGACCAGTTTTACCACAAAAAGTGCATAACATGTTACAAGGTAATCCTACATATTTGCTTTTAAGATTATATGGAGGCAGGGGTTTCTTGAATCCTAATCCTTGTTTTCCTTTGTTTTGATTTTCAAGAACCCAATTCATTGCCTCTGAAGATTTATTCCATTTTGTAAGTCTGGTAAGTTCAAGTTTTGAGCTTTCAACCTTTTGATTTAGCATCCTATTTTTCTCAATTTCTTGATACAAAATCTCATTTGCCCTTTTCAATTCATCTTCCAGAAAGGTTTGAACTTCACTCATAACTTGCTTACCATTCTTACTCTCTCTCAACTGACTACATTCCAATTCAAGCTCAGTGATCTTAGAGTTTGACACAAGAGTCTGCCCTTTCAAGATGGCATTTGTTTCTTCAAGCTCAATGTTCTGTTCTAGGAGACTCTTGTGCTTAGTTCTAAGATCACCCAGTTCTTCAATTAATTTATCTTTTTCAAGCTTTTCTTTTTCATATCCTTCAATCAATGTGGCTGTGATTAGAATTAAATTTTCAGAAGAGTATGTGTGTAAAGTTTCCTTAAGATCAGATAAGCATACCTCTACTGAACAGCCAGCTTCCTCTCCATCAGTTGCCATGAGGGCAGAGTCCTTCTTGGTGTTGTCAGCTATGTACAACTCCTTCAGTTTCTTCCATATCTCCTTGGCTGATTTACATTCCAGTATCTGTCCGAGCACATCATCTGTAAGTCCTCTTCTTAGATAGCCTTCAGCCTTGGAGTTTGCTTGTAGCCAGTCCAGATCTTGTGGATCTAGTTCTTCCACTTTCTTGGGTACCAAGACTCCATTTGCTGCTCTCTTCACTGGAACATGAGGTCCTCTTTTCACAATTAGCCACAGACTATAATCAGTTGCCTGTAAGAAATTCTTCATTTGTTTCTTCCAGTACTTGTAATGAGTCCCATTGAACACTGGTGGCTTTGATGGATCTCTTCCCCATTTGACTTCACGAGGATGTTCTTCATCAGAACTAACATCCATCATTCCTGCTAATGCTAGTGGTGAGTCATCGTCAGCTTCCTTCTCGTGATCAGACTCACTGTCAGTTGGTCCCCATGTGGCATAGAAAGCTTCCTTCCTTTTCCTTCGTTCTGCTCTGAAGTTTGGGGGCCGTCTTGACTTCTTTCTATCTGCATCGTGTTCCTTTGTGGTTTCCTTTTCCTTTTCCTTAGCAGCTCTGTTCTTCATCCACTCTATTTCCCACATTGGGCAATCCATGACAGCGTGATCCTTCTTGAAGCATTTGAAGCATCCAGAGTAGTCAGGACTGTCAACTATGTTCTTCCTGCTAGAGCTCTCCTTGTTCCCTCGTTTAAATCCTTTAAACCTTCCCAGATTGAGTTTTTGTCTTAGAGCACTTACCATTGCAGCTTCCACTGATTGAAGATCAACATATTCATCAGCTTCTTCTGTTGCTTCCAGTGCAAGGGTCTTTTCCTTCTTTGCTGCAGGTTTAGCCTTTGAGTCCTTCATCATCTCGTGCGTCTTCAGACTTCCAACCAGTTCTTCAAGCTTGATGGATTTCAAGGGTTTGGATTCAATAATGGCCGTCATTTTTGGTTCCCATGCTTCAGGTAACACATTCAGGATTTTGTCAACCATCTCTACCTCAGGCAATTCCATCTCCAGAGATCTCATTTCATTTGTAATTATGGTCAACCTGGTCATCATATCCTGAATTGATTCCTTCTCGCCCATAGTAAATAACTCAAATTGTCTCTTCAACAATCTTCTTTTCGAGTCCTTTACTTCAGTGGTTCCTTCGTGTGCAACCTGTAAAGCATCCCATATTTCCTTAGCCGTCTTATACGATGATACTCGATTGAACTCTTCCGGACCAAGACCACATATGACCAAACGCTTGGCCTTGTGATTCTTTTCGATCATCTTATAATCCGTCTCATCAAACTCTTCCTTCAGCTTAGGTTCTTTTGTGGCAGTGGTTCCTTCACCAACTATTTTGGCAGGAATCAGATTTCCTTCTGAGACTATCAGCCAGAGTTGATAGTCTTCAGCACATATGTAGTTCTCCATCCTATTCTTCCACCATGCGTAGTATTGCCCATTAAACTGTGGAGGCCTCAGAACCGACTGTCCTTCAGTAATCGTAGGTGGTGCACTCATTTTGATCCTTCTCAAGGTGTTATCCTTACAAGAGAAGACCTGCTCTGATACCACTTGTTATACTCTATGCACTCCCTAAGGACACTAGAAGGGGGGGTTGAATAGTGTCCTCCGATTTTCGTTGCAAGAACCTGGTTCTTACGTAGTAGAACAGGGTTCTTCAGTTCTCTTTTATGCATCCTTCTACTTCTGAACACACTACAAAACATACACCAAGGACACGAGGATATTACGTGGAAAACTCCTTGCTCAAGGGAGAAAAACCACGACCCACACTCTGGGATTTTGAAACTGAATCCACTAACACAAGAGCAACGTTTTAGATTACAAACTCTGTAACCAAGGGGCTACACTCTAGACCCTAATTACTAATCAAAGCTACACTCTAGCTTTTCTAGTAATCACAAAATAGTTCACCTAATACATATGCTTCTAAGATAAGCAAATAGGTAAAACAATGAAAGCTCAACACGATGACAACTTACAACTCGAAGAACCTAGACAATAAAATCTAGACTCAATATCACTGCATGCAACTAAGTTGTCTCCTCCAGTTTTCTCACGTAGACAGTCTGCAGATCGCCTTTGTATGCTCTCAACTCTCTATGTGTGAATAACTGCTTTCGGCTGTCTCTTCTACTTGCTTTTATACGGGTCTTGCAACCCTAGTTGAGTTCTACTGGGAATCCTCTTAATTATGGTAAATTTGGATTCGCAGTAATTCCTTTCCATGTTGAAGTCTAACTCTTGGTCGTACTTCAAAGACACAGCCTGGACACCGCCTCTTTTAGTCTGACTAGGATATGTAAACATCCACGCGCCACTGCTCCTAGTTCCACAGGGATTTGCAACCCATAATCTTTTCGATCAAGCGTGCCCTTCGTCTCAAGGACTAGGTTCTTCTCATGAACCTCCGTGTCCTTCCTGTTTGTCATACTTCAAAACCAGCTCTCAACACTCTCTATTTGTGTCCCTAAAATAGGGAGTGAATAGTGTTTCCCCAAATTTGGGGATATACTATTCATCTCCCTATTTATTATTCACCATTAAAATAATATTATTTTTATTATTTAACTTTTTAATTTATCACTTTATATAAATATAATTATATTTATATAATATTTTTATATGATTAATTTATCGTCTTAACATTGTCGTATTATTTTAAAATTTTAATTGTCATGCATCTATTTTTTTATGTAAAATTGGTAGTTAATTTTATTATGAATTATAATTGTATAAAAAAATATATCCATCACAAACAATGAAATGTAAAAATATAAAATATTTAACGTTGCTAAAATTTAAAAAAAAAGTTAAATAAAAATAGATTAAAATTGGAATTACATTAAATAAAAATACATTAAAATTAGAAATACATTAAAATTGAAAATACATTAAAATTGAAAATACATTAAAACTGGAAATACATTAAAATTGAAAATATATTAAATTAAAATACATTAAACTTGAAATTATGTCAAAAAGATGTTGAACGTGCATTCGGAGTTTTGCAACAATGTTTTGCAATTGTTGCAGGACCATCACGTGTTTGGAAAAAAAATACTACATGATATAATGACTACATGTATTATACTACACAATATAATAATCGAGAATGAGCAAGATCTTACTGCACCAATTCAAGATGATTAGGAATGTTCAGCTCCAGATGTAGAATGGCAGTAGATCAAAATCAGCGATTTAGAGAATTTTTAGATTGATATGGAAGAATTAGGAACAAAGATGCTCATTTTGAACTTCGTAATGCATTAACAACTCATTTATGGGAGCATACTAGAGGTGGAAGTTGAATTTTATTGTAGTATTTCGAATGAATTTTATCATAATGTAATATGTATTTAAATATTTTGTATCACAATGATTTCACTTTTATTTGAATTATCTGTTAATATATATAATTTTTAATATTTTCTTACAAATTATATTATTTAAAATTTTATGGTACAAAATAAATTTATATTGAATATAATTATGTGTGACAAATATGTAAAAAAGAAAATAAAAGATAGAATTTGTTAAATGGAAATAAGAAAATAAAATTGAAATAAAAAATATTAATATAATATAGAAAGAGAAGAATATAAAAAGAAATATTCTTTTTAGGGGAAAAATTGGGGAATGATTGAAGTAAGTTTACCCTATTTTAGGGGAGAAATGGGGACAATGGTTGGAGATGCCCTGAGGAGACAAATAAAAGTTTTCAGTAAATTTAAACAATTTATTTAGGGCTTGTTTGGAAAGCCACCAAGTAATTGGATTTGAGTGTTATTGGCTGTAATTACACAGTTTGGCATGTTTGGAAGACCAAGTAATTACTTGGTCACCATGTAATTGGGTGTAATTGAGGCGTTGTAATTACACTCTTCAATTCTTAGGAGAGCTGAGAATTGCTGGTAATTACACGGTGTACTTACAGGGTTACGTTTTTAATTTCTATCATCTTTATTTTTATTTTAAGTTTATCTTCTTGTTATTTTCTTATTCTTTTTTTTATTTTAAATTTTTTTGTTTTATATTAAATATAAATTTCTTTAACATCATTTCTCTTTTATTTTTTTTTCTTATTTCCTTATCTTTACTTTTCGCTTTCATGTAACCTTTTTTCCTTTTTTATTTTTTTTTAATTTTTACTTTGAATTTATATTATTTTTTGACTATATCATATATTTGTTCATTGTTTTTTCTTTCATACATTTCCTTATTATTTTACGATATTTACTTCTTGCAATTTCTTTTCTTCCTTGGTAATTACAACGTTATCTTTTTTTCTTTTTTAATTTATTATTTTAAGTATATTATTTATGTTATATATTTTTCTTTCATTTCTTTTTTTCCTCTCTTTTTAAGTATCTTTACCTTTTGTGGTCTCATGTAACTTCTCAAATTTTATTTCTTCATTATTTATTTTAATTTTATCTTCTTTATTTCACTTAAATGTGTTACTACTCTATTTAAAAAAAAAAAAAACACTTTGTCTCTTGATTTTAGAAAGAACGACTATTAATAAAAATGACTTACATTGGGTGATATCAATAATTTTGAACATCATTATTGGATGAGGTTAGACTTATGTTTTTGTTATTTTATTTATTTTTTTGTCATTTCACATGCATACAATTCATTTTTAGTCAAAAGTGATAGGTAAATTTCAAGAAAATATTTGAACAATAATTTGGTACAATAGTTTTACTATTTTTTAATTTTAAAAAGATCTAACTGTGTAATTACACTTGTGCAACCAAGCGGTACACTTGTAATTACATTGTAATTACACTATGGCAGCCAAATAGGACTTCGTAATTACTCTACTGTTTAATTACTACCTTAGTAATTACACCAAATCCAATTACGAGGTGACTTTCCAAACAAACCCTTAGTTTAGATGATAAAAATTTCATACAAATGTCCAAGCATATAATAGTAAACAAAATTTTATACAATGTCAAACTAAACGCTTGATAAAAAATGATACTTACATCCCATGTATTATAATCACTGTATAACTAGACTTCAAACCAAACTACCCCTAAGAGTATATATAGTAGGAGTAATTACACTATCTTGGAATATTCTCTACCAAGAGTCTGTTTTACCTATTAAGTAGGAGTAATTGCAAGAGTAATATGAACAAGTATATGTCCTTAAATGGTTATATTAGAAGAAACTAGTAAATCTACCCGCGCAATGCGCGTGTGTAAAAAAAAAACTCAGTTGAATATTAATGCCATAATATTAGTTACTAAAATCAATTTTGACCAATCAATGTACTAAAATGCACAAATAGCGGTTTTTGCAATTGCTATTTGGAGAACAATCACTTTCTTAAAAGCATTTACACTTCGGTTGCTTGTCCATCGAAATTATGATTAAATCTAATTCAGACCTAATTTCTAAAGTTAAGCTTCAACTTGATACAATTCAATCGCACAATCTAAAATTAGCCTCAACTTCAAATCCGTTCCTAGCTTAGATTGTTATGATTGCATAGTCATTTAATGGTGCTTTGCAAATAGGCTACTCCACAAAATTTTTATTTAATCATCTACCATCTCTTCATGAATCCTTTAACTACCTTAAGTTGAATTGCTAAACTCATATCGTTTGCCTTCCCCTTTCCCAACGATAAAATTCATACAAAATAATTTTTTTTCCTTTTTATTCATTTGTGTCATAGTTTGATATATAAATTAGTTCTGACATATTCTCAAGGTTCATGTTTTGAAAAAGATTGTATATATGTTAAAACTACTCTAAATCAAAATAGTTAAGAATTAAAAATATTTAAAATATCATGGTAAAAAAAAACCTCTTTGGCACGCTAAATAGAGTAGTAAATATTTTTTTTTTTATGGAAGAGAGAGAGAGAGAGAAAGTGCGTGTACTGATCCGGAAAAAAATAATATGCACTCAGTTTTGTGAAGTAGAGTAGGAACAAAAATAGTCTACCGAATTCCTCAAGTTCTATGGGTAAAAATCTGAAATCTATTTTAGAAGTATATATGCATTAAACAATATGCATAAAACAATTAAATATAAATAATATCAACACATTTTCTAACAATAAACAACATCACCACACCAATAACTAAATGCACGATAATTTGACATGTGCAAAAGAATCAAACAATCTTATGAACCCACAATTGGTAAATCTTTTGGCATACTTGGAGTTGGTAGCGAAATGAGCATTTGTTGCGGCTTCTTTCCTTCATATGTACACACGAATTTCCATATCCCTTGAATCTAACATCTTACTCTCTAGTTCATCGCTAACTATTTTCTTCTTTTGATTGATTTTCAAAAATTAAGTCAATACAAAACAGAAAAGCATCATAGAAAGCCTTTCAAGAAGATGACATCAAAAAACAAATTTGAGGGATTGTAGACTACGATATCTTCATGAAGTCAAAGACGTTGGAGAAAAAAAAAATTCTTAAAAAAAAGATGAAAATAACAAAAGTATGTACCTCCTTTACACAATTCTCAATTTTTGATCCTTCTGCTGCTCTGGTTTAAGCAAAGAATTAGTGCCCTTATAACAACTATCATAAAGCTTGTCTTGATGACCCTTAGAATTCTCTTATTCATCCGTTTGTTGATGTTCATATTTATTAGAATTATTATTCATTAATATCAATTATTGTATTAATAGCAATTAACATTTACTCCTAAAAATTAGTACTAAACGTTATAAAGGATTAGTAATTAATAACTGAAATTTCAGGCATTTTTTAATTTTAAAATTAAGGAAAAGAGCAAAAAATTGAGGTAAAAGATAAATAAGAATCTTGGCCTATGGAGGTGCCACATCACTCCTTTTGAGCCCAGCATTATAATATATATTGATTACCACTCTTGGACGAGGATCCCCTCCGGTGGAGATCCCCTCCATTTTCTCCATTACATACTTAAATGAGAGCCATCTGTCCACTTTATTAATTAATAGTCCATATTTAATTATCTTAATCACTTGTCTAACCATAGTTAAGAGACAATTAACTTCCTGAAAATCAGCAACAAATTATTTAAAGAGCTGATTCGTTTGATATTTAATTGGGGTTTTCCACCATAACCTCTATCCCCCTCCACACAACTGCACCTTCGTCACATTTTGGGTTGGATACAATCCAATTTTGAACCACCATCACAACTGGAACTTATATAATTATATATAAGAAAAAGCACTGCAATAAAGAAATGAAAATCAGCAAGATAGAGCCATTAGAGTCGTAGACCTTGAACCAGCTAAACCCAATTAATTTTACTAATGCAAAACTCTGAAATATAAATTTTACAGAAACCAATCCAACTGAAATTGAGTCTCGACAAAGAAGAAGAGGAATATTAACTAATCGGTTCTACATTATCGCAACCAAATTGGAATATAGTTTCAAAAATGAAGTAAAACTAAGAACTTCAATGAACTTTTGGCAATATTGACATTCATAAAACAAGAAAGCATTCCAAACAAGAATTATCTTCCACGGTAAAATTGAAGTTAGAGAGGAATGGTAGTACTAATTATGCACTCTTCGGGCAACAAACAGTCTAAGGCTTTTGGGACTAATTTAAAATTGTATTTGAATAATTGATTTGTTTTTTCGTTTTCTTTTGGCCTGATTTTGTTGGATAAATGGAAATTAATTATCTCTTAACTATAGTTAGCCACATAGGAGCAGGTGGGGTCAGTTGAACCCACTTGCTCCAAAGATTAGTGCGTGTATAGGTATATTAGTGTGTATATAGGTATATTTGGGATAATTTTCACAAATGATCACATAACTATGGATATTTTGCGTTAAAGTCACACAACTTTGTTTTCTTACGGAAAAGTCACATTACTATTATCTTCATAACAAGATGGTCACAATAGCCGGAATGTGTTAGTTCCGGTGGGATTTTTTTATTTTTCATTTTATTTTTACCTTTTTCACCTTTTCTTAAGCAAATAAGTATTAAAAAAAATAAACAAATGGAGATTCAACAATACATTTTTGTCTAGATTAATTTTTTCCTTCACTTCCTTTATACTTTATGAGGATAAATTTAAAGTCCAAAAAATACTGTGTTTTCAAGAGAAGAGGCAAATTTGAATTTTCAAATGAATCAAACTAGATGTTATAACCATATCTTTTTCATGTTGTTATTTTAGAGGTTGATTTCCTTAAAAATATGTTCTTAAGCACGATGTATATGTACATGATCCTTCTATTTTTTTAAAATTTTTTTTTGAAAAAATAAATAAATTTAGTGTACAAGCAGTACAAAATATTTTGAAGTCAATTGTCATGCTTACTTATATAAAATGGCCTAAAAATAGATCATGCATGTGACTTTTGAAAATGAATCACATTGAATAAAAAAAATTACACTAACATTTTATTTCATTAATATTAAGATTTAGATTTACTAGGAATGGAAGAATTTAAATGTTGTTATCATTATAGTGCTTTCGTATTTAAATTTAATATATATATATATATATATATATATATATATATATATATATATATATATATATATATATATATTAAAACTTTTTTTTTCTAAAATCTATCATGATAAAGTAAAAGAATTAATTATGAGCTTATTGGTAAATATTCATTTGTTTGTTTTTGCTAATGGTTATTTGAGCAAAAAAAAAAAAGGGAAAATGGTAAAAAAAAAAAAATACAAAAAGTCCATCGGAAGGTAATAGTAATGTGACTTTTTGGTAAGAAAACAAAGTTGTGTGACTTTAACGTAAAATATCTATAGTTGTGTGACCATTTGTGAAAATTACCCGTATATTTGGACTGTTTTTGGAAAAAATGTATGTAAAATTTAAATTTGAACACACTTAAACAAAGTAATATGCATAGCTTATTGGCAAAATGGATTCAAATTTTCTAAAGGGTTCTAAGGTTCGAAACTTCAATGACAACATATATCTTCCACTTGGTGAAATTCTTGGATCATTTCTTAATGCTGCTAAAGAAAATAAGAAATCATAAAACGGTCAAGAATCTGGAAAAGATTAATGTTTGGATAGATCATAAAATAGTCTCTACTAATTAAGAGCTTTATTTTACATGTTCAATATAACGACGAATTTGCAAACAAGAATGATCAGAGTATACTAACGTCTTGATTTAGCGTAAGTAATTGGTATAACAATGTTTGCCATTAACTAAAATAGACAGTCACAGAAAAAAGCAAAACAGTCACATTTGCTTGACTTTTCAAATAAGTACGACAAAAGAGAAAAATACAAAGACTTGATATAATAATGCAGTGTGGTCTCTTAACTATTCATTGAATAATTGAGGCAAGAGAGGACGTATACTTAGCTCTGCCTTTTGCATTATGTACCTTTCTATATTTCCACAGCTCATTATAGTGCTAACTGGGCCTACCGTAACATGTACTTATGAAGCGTTGGATTCTGGAAATTTAGCCGTTTGGCCATAAATACCAAAAAGTTTTTGAATTTTTTTTTTTTTGAAGTTGAGTTGAAAAAATGTATTTGGAAATTGAAGTTGTATTTGAACATGAATTTTACTTGAATAAAAGTTAAAATATTGTGAGTAGAGAAAGTTGGTTTTTTCAAAAAACTGAAAAAGTAGTTTTTCAAAACTATTTTTCAAAAAAGTTTCAAAAACTGACAACTTTTGATGGACAAACAAGTTTTTGAAAAAGTTTTTGAAGAAAAGCAAAAAAGTTTTTATGGACAAACGGGTCCTTGTACTACTATCTGAAGTTTGATTGATGGTCACTACGTTATTGAATGGTTATCCTTTTCTCCCGAGTTAATTTCCTTGTTATTTTTCTTTCTTCAAGATTTGCGAGGTCGTAAGTCGTAACAAACTGTTTTGGTAATTGATTCTTTTGCAATATACCTCCCTGAAGTTGGATACGTAACAAGGGGCGGATGTTAGAAGCCAAGAATAAATTTTGCTCAAATTATGTATGTTTTAGAAATTCATTAAATATAGACAAATATTAAATTTGTAACCTAATTATTAGTACTTGAAGTCGTGTTCTAAAATTCAAAACTGTAACATCAAATCCCGGCTCAATCGTTGATTACCTATTGAACCTATGTTATTGTACAGCAGAGATCACTAGCACCCTTATATAGTTAGGAGTCATCATCTGGTAGTTGGTTTCATCTAGAATACTACCACTGCCTTGTACTATACAGTATATATTGTTGTATGATTGTATTTGTAGCGAATGAAGAGCTCAAATTATTAAGAGTTTCCAGATTATAGTAAAATCTCTAATTTTCTTACTATCCCTATCTCCGAGAAACTCTTCATAGAATCCCTATCTCCGAGAAACTCTTAATAGAAGGAGATTTCAATGGCCATATTGGAACATCCTCGAGGGGTTATGACGATGTTTATGGCGGCTATAGTTTTGGGGGATAGAAATAATAAAGGAGTATCTCTTTTGTAGTTTGCTAAAGCGTTTGAGTTAGTGATAGCGAATTCGGCTTTCCAGAAGAAGAAAGAGCACTTGGTCACCTTTGGTAGTACGAAGGCTAGGACTCAGATTGATTTCCTTCTCCTTAGGAAGAGAGATAGAGGCGAATGTGCAGATTGTAAGGTTATCCCGAGCGAGAACCTTGTATCCCAACATAAGCTCTTGGTCATGGATTTAAAGATTCGAGGGAGGAAGAAGAAAAAGGTTGTCAGTGATCGACCTAGAATTAAGTGGGGGGCCTTGACTCCAACGAAGATTCAGGAGTTGGGGGAGAAGCTGGTAGCGAAGGGAGCTTGCGAGAGTAAGGGAGATACGGATAATATGTGGACTACGACAACTAATTGTATAAGGGAAGTAGCTAGAGAGGTGTTAGGAGTCTCGAAGGGTAACCATCGTAGATTTAGAGGCGATTGGTGGTGGAATGAAGAGGTCCAAGGCAAAGTGGATGCCAAGAAGGCTGCCTACTTGAAGCTAGTGGAAAACAAGGACGCTGAAGAAAAGAGGATCGAGTAGGGAGAGTTAAAAGGCTGCGAAGAAGGAAGCGAAGCTAGCGGTTACAGACGCTAAAACAACAGCTTTTAAAAACTTGTATATTGAATTGACAGACAAAGGTTGTAAGAAGAAACTGTATAGGCTCGCCAAGGCAAGAGAGAGACGGTCACGTGACTTAGACCAAGTGAAGTGCATTAAAGACGAAGATGGCACAGTATTGGTAGAAGATGCTCACATTAGATGGAGATGGCAGACATACTTTCATAAGCTCTTGAACAAAGATGGGGATAGGAGAATTGTGTTGGGCTATTTAGAGCATTTCGGAAGCTTTCATGATTTTAGATACTGCAGGTCTATAGAATTCGAGGAGGCTAAGGAGGCTCTCCCTATGATGAGAGGGGGAAGAGCCACCGGGCTGGACGAAATCCCAGCAGAATTCTGTAAAACTGCAAGAAGAGCAGGTTTGGAGTGGCTAACTGGGTTGTTCGAGGTCATTCTTCGGACTGCGAAGATGCCGGAAGAATGGAGGTAGAGTACCATGGTCCCGTTGCATAAGAACAAGGGTGATATTCAATATTGCAACAACTACATGGGTATCAAACTGCTAAGCCATACCATGAAAGTTTGGGAGAGGGTTATCGAGAAGAGGATAAGGAGGGATATCATTATCTCCAAAAACCAATTCGGGTTCATACCTGGGCGATCGACTACGAAAGCTATTCATCTTCTGAGGAGGTTGGTGGAGCAGTATAGGGATAAGAAGAGGGACTTACATATGGCGTTCATTGACCTAGAGATGGCTTATGACAAAGTCCCAAGGGAAGTTTTATGGAGATGCTTAGAAGCCAAATGTGTTCCCGTGGCCTACATCAAAACAATTAAAGACATGTACGATGGGGCCAAGACCCGTGTAAGGACAGTAGAAGGTGACTCGGATCACTTCCCATTCGAGATGGGGTTGCACCAGGGGTCAGCGCTCAACATATTTCTGTTTGCCCTGGTGATGGATGAATTAACACGGAGTATTCAAGGGGGAGGTCCCATGGTGTATGTTATTTTCAGATGATATTGTTTTGATTGATGAGACTCGCGGTGGAGTGAGGTTTGGCGTCAGACTCTAGAGTCTAAAGGCTTCAGACTGAGCAGGACGAAAATAGAGTACGTGGAGTGTAAGTTCAGTGATGCTACTGATGAGTCTGAGGTGGAAGTAACGGTCGATACTCAAGTCATCCCCAAGAAGGAAGCTTCAAGTATCTTGACTCAATCATACAAGGTTATGGAAAAATTGATGAAGATATCAGTCATCGGATAGGGGCAGGGTAGATGGAGTGGAAGCTCGCGTCTGGGGTCCTTTGAGATAAGAAAGTGCCACCTAAACTTAAAGGAAAATTCTATAGAGTGGTCATTAGGCCACCGCTGTTGTACGGAGTGGTGTGTTGGCCCGTCAAGAACACACTAATATTTAGAGGATGAGTGTAGCAGAGATGAAGATGCTGAGATGGATGTGTGGACATACTAAGATGAATAAGATTAAGAATGTAGTCATTCGTGATAAGGTGGGTGTGGCATAAGTAGTGGATAAGATACGCGAGGCGAGACTTCGATGGTTCGGGCATGTGAAAAGGAGGAACATTGATGCTCCAGTGAGGAGGTGCGAGGGGTTGGCAGTATTGGGTCTACGGAGAGGCAGAGGTAGACCAAAGAAGAATTGGACGAGGTTATTAGACAGGATATGACCCTCCTCCATATCACTGAGGATATGACCTTAGATAGAAAAACATGGAGGTCGAGGATTAGGGTAGAAGGTTAGATTATAGTCTAGAGTTGTAGGTTGTATTGGCTTTAATATGTTTTCGTATACATTTGCTATTTCTACTTTATTCTTTATTTGTTCTGCATGCTTATGTTGTTCACTTAGGTTATATTTTGTTTTTGTGTCAATATCTGATATTGTGTTTCATCCGGCTATCTCTTCTTATTTGCTATTCTTATTGCTATTTCTCTCTAGCTGAGGGTCTTCCGGAAACAGCCTTTCTACTTTAGCGGGGGTAAGATCTGCGTACATCACATCTTCTCCAGATCCCACTTGTGGGACTATACTGGGTTTGTTGTTGTTGTTGTTGTTTGTTATAGCTCGGTGTTAGTGACAGAGTTCCTCTAATATTTTCAATAAACCAACTAAAATTTAAGAGAAAAAATCTTGATATCCTTAACATGATGTTCTGAATATTACAGAGTTTTGAGAAGTGAAAAAACACATTAGCATGTATGGTATACTAATGATATCTATTAGCAGAAATTGTAGAATATCAAACATAAACAGTCATCGCAGTGGGAAATATCGGCCACCCGATTACAAAATGCGAGACTGATGGATGTTAGTAGTGTGTATAAATGTAAGTTAGATAAGAAGCAGTGGTGATGTTTGTGGAGTATTTTTTTATAGCTCAGTGGTCTGTCTGTCTTGTTTTATATATAGTTGGTAAATGGTAAATCATAGAAAGGAAAAGGACAACATTGTTTTAAATTTCACTTCTCAAAAAGCTTTTCTCCTTTTTGCAAGCATCTTTGTACTCAAAATTTCATGCTGAACAGTTCAGGTAATGGAGTAAACGTTATTTATGAAAAGGGTGTTTCCAAAGTAACAATTAGGCAAAGAACCTTTGAAACGTGCTAAACCAACTTATATCTCCGAAAGTGGGAAAAATATAGGAATTTTTTTCGTAATTAGCCTTCAATTTGTTGTACATTTTGGATCATGAATAGGAGATATTATCAGTACCCGAAAGGACATCAATAATTTTGCATAGTCAAGACAATTCTAGCAAGTCTTCTCCAAAACTTTTTAACAGGGTCCCTGTTTGGGTCCATGTACACCGTCCCAAATGATCCACCATTCATTGTTCTGTCAATTCAAGAAAAGAAAAGAGAGAAAAGCATAGATGGTTAACTTTATAAGATTAAAACATTAGGGACCTGTTTTGTAAGCCACCGAGTAATTAAGTGTAACTAAACAATTATACAAGTTTGTCATTGTTTACAGTAACAAGACTTGTCCCAGTCGTGATAAAGTTCATCAAGAAGACTTGCTGGAGTGTTGCCTTGACTTTGCTAGAACACTAATGTCGATCAATTATTACAAAACCTATTTTATAAGATCCGTATATACAACAAATTAAAATGCTAGTAATTGAGAAAATGTTCTTTTGTATAAATAATAGGGTGAAGAAATTAATTACACACAAAGTTTAAAACGCTGCTCAATGGTAGTCGGCAGAAGGACAAAATACATTTGATATATTAAGTAGTTAAAGTACTATTATAAGCTGAAAATTAAATATAGACCTCCAGTAAGGTGAGCTCTAGAATTATTTTTCTATTAGTAATTTTCCAATTTGTTTTATTAGCCAAGTAGTAGTAATATTAATCCTATTTAAGATAAGAAGTAAAGTGGGTATCGTCAAACACCCTTAATTTAACACGTAACATGTAAGAAGCAGCCACTTGGGCTCTACGTGTTAAGATTGACTGCCCTCTAAATACGTTTTCTGTCAAGGCTAAAATCTTAACCTGCACGAGCATTTGGGCTACTGCGCAAAATTTTCTAAATTACTCCCTCTGTCCCAAATTAGTTGACAGTTTAGCAAGATTCATTTGTCCCAAATTAGTTGATGCTTTAGGATTCAAGATATTTTTTTGTCAATTCTTTTCAATTACGCCCATATTTAATAAAGGGGTATTTCTCAAAAAAATACTTTAACATTCTAATATTGGAAATGTGGCCAACATGAGTAAAAAAGTTAAATACATACTCCCTCCCTCCCAAATGAGTTTCTGGGTTTGACTGGGCACAGAGTTTAAGAAAATAAGGAAGACTTTTAATTCTTGTGGTTTAAAATGAAAGGTGTGTGTAATATGGGCCAGAGTCTTTAAATCCTGTGGTTCTAAACAAATTTTAGATTTAAAGAGTTGCCATAAAAGGAAAGAGGCACTCATTTTGGGACAAATAAAAAAGAAAAGGTAGACACTCATTTTGGAACGGAAAGAGTACTATATTTATTGATTTCTTAATGGGTATGCAGAAGCCGAAGACGTCAAATAATTTTGTACGGAGGGAGTATTTTGGAAGGCTTGCAAAATGAAACATGTACGTTAAAGGTTTTTACTTTTGCCCCCACTTGACAAAGCCATAATAAGTGAACTGGTGGTCATAAGTTCTAATGACAAATAATCACTACGTTTTACGCTAATGGGCAACAAACGCCTTTTAAGTTTTTCTTAAAAAAATGAGTATGGTCAAAAGTTCAACCTACCCTTATGGGTGTCAATTTTATGCAATTTTCACAATTATTTCATCATACCGGGCCTAGGAGCTACGGCCCATTTATAGAAATATATAGAACCGGGTTTGATCAGTGAGTCGCTCAACATAGCTCCTACATTTTCTCTAAACTGTACGTACACTCTTTCTTTAGAAACAATTTTCAGCTTACTTTTTTCAGTAACCGAAAGGACATCAATAATTTTGCATAATCAAGACAACTCTAGCAAGTCTTCTCCAAAACTTTAACATGGTCCCTGTTTGGGTCCATGTACACCGTCCCAAATGATCCACCATTCATTGTTCTGTCAATTCAAGAAAAGAAAAGAGAGAAAAACATAGATGGTTAACTTTATAAGATTAAAACATTAGGGACCTGTTTTGTAAGCCACCGAGTAATTAAGTGTAACTAAACAATTATACAAGTTTGTTATTGTTTACAGTAACAAGACTTGTCCCAGTCATGATAAAGTTCATCAAGAAGACTTGCTGGAGTGTTGCCTTGACTTTGCTAGAACACTAACATCGATCAATTACTAAGAAAACCTATTTTATAAGATCCGTATATACAACAAATTAAAATGCTAGTAATTGAGAAAATGTTCTTTTGTATAAATAATAGGGTGAAGAAATTAATTACACACAAAGTTTAAAACGCTGCTCAATGGTAGTCGGCAGAAGGACAAAATACATTTGATATATTAAGTAGTTAAAGTACTATTATAAGCTGAAAATTAAATATAGACCTCCAGTAAGGCGAGCTCTAGAATTATTTTTCTATTAGTAATTTCCCAATTTGTTTTATTAGCCAAGTAGTAATATTAATCCTATTTAAGATAAGAAGTAAAGTGGGTATCGTCAAACACCCTTACATTTAACACGTTACATGTAAGAAGCAGACACTTGTGCTCTACGTGTTACGATTGACTGCCCTCTAAATACGTACATTTATCCTCTATCTTCAATACAAAAATAGTACGACAAATTAAATTAAACTTTCAGAAAACAAAGTGAAAATGACGACTCCGGAAGAAATTGAACCACCACTAGCCGAGGCTACTGTTATTGATGGCAATAAAGAAACAGAGGACAGTAATTTTGAAGGACATCCTTCTTTTACTTCTACGTCTAGGCAAGTAAAGGTTTTTCCAAAACAAAAGAAAGTCAAGGTAACCCCTATTTCTTTTCCTCATTTAATATTTTTATTTCATCAAGTTTAATAAGTTTCTCGCTCTTAATATAAAATGATCTTAATATAAATTTCATGGGTGTCTTTTTTGTGAATATGTGTTTAGATTTTGTTTCCTATTTTATATGTGTTGCAAATAATACACATGCTTCATCTCCATGACTCCATGGACTTCTTCATCGCACTCTTTCTTTCCTTATCCCCTGTTTCTTTTCCTCCTCCTCTTCCTTTTTAATTGTAAATGTAAAAGGTGATGTTTGTATAATTAATTATTAATTCTTAAAATTAATCATCAATTTTAGCAGCCCTTTGTAACGATCAATACTGGTAAGTACATTTGTGTCAGTAGCAATTAATTTTATATTTAAAATTTATCGGCCCCGAATTAGTTTAATGACGTACTCGCTGCCTTTGACTTCCATAATGTATTACAATTAGAATTGTATTTTTAATTCAATTTGATGTTGTGACTTTCTAAGTACGTAGGACATTATCCTTGCAAAAAAAAAAAAAAAAAAAAAAAAAAAGAAAAATCAATGATAAGAATGTGCTAAGAACAGCCCCTAAATTTTTTTGGTTATCATTCTTCTTTTCTTTAGGAAAATTATGCTGGTTCAATAGTGGGTAAATAAAAAATAATTATTTGTTATATACTTTATGCATATTTCATGTCTATTATAGGTATATAAAAAATGTATATTCTATTTATTCTTATTATGTCAGTTATTTTTGTAAAGTTTTGTTTTTCGTGTAATTATTTTTTGTTTTGTTTTTAAACAGTGTGATTGTTTTCTCGTTCATGTGTTCAATATGAACATATTGATTTTATGGTTACTTTTACTGTCTTATCGTAGATTCATAGGCCAGTTAATATTTTTTTAAAATATTATTATTAATTGAAATGACATTTCTGCTTTATTCGAGACAGATGTAAGGTTCGCGTATAATTCATCCTCCCCAGATCTTACTGTGGACAATGGACATTGATGTTGTCATATATAGATATATTAATTTTATTTTTACTTTTATTTTTACTGGGTATAGTAATAATATGAAGTAAACTTAAACGAAAGGAAAAAAGACTAATGACAATTCATATTAACTATTCTAACTTGTTTGTAATTATGCGTAGTTGTATTATTTTCTCTTTTCTTCTTCCATTATATTTGGAGCGATATACATACTATGTTCGTGAGACTATTTTTTTTGGTATTACAAAAATTTGCTTACACCTATTCTTTTCGAAAGGTACTTAAATTCAGTATTCTTATTCTAAAACTAAATGACATGATTATCATTTTGAGATCAGAGTTTTGTAAATTTGCTAATTAAATAAAATTTGTGAAGGAAAAAGAAAGTAATTGAAACCACGTTCTACAACCTTACAACAAAGGTTGAAGATTGTACTACACAAATGACATCAGTTTGCTGTCTTTTTGGAACAAACTTAAAATGTTCTCAAAGTTTGTTATTTTACAAAAATACCAATGGCATTTGAAGTAAGAAAAGGATAACTCAGGGGTACAAATATCTTTGGGAAAGTGGAGCTGAGTGCTGACAGGTGGATCAGGACACACGGGGACAGAGCACGTGAATCCAGGAAGGGCCCACGGTATATGAAAGCTTGTGCTGTCGTACAAAGATTAATGCACCAAGTACAGCAAGCTGAGGCAGAACAATTTCGAATTTTCTATATTACCCTTGGTTCAGCTTTTTAATAGTGTTAAATGTACACCTCCTAAAACAGGACATACAATAGAGTAAAGCAAGTTATCAGAGAAAGACCAATATGCCCCTGAGGTAAGCAGGCATGTTGACGGAGAGGTGCCTGCTATTCCCTCTTATAAGAAGTGTAGAGAAACATTAGGGACCTGTTTTGTAAGCCACCGAGTAATTAAGTGTAACTAAACAATTATACAAGTTTGTCATTGTTTACAGTAACAAGACTTGTCCCAGTCATGATAAAGTTCATCAAGAAGACTTGCTGGAGTGTTGCCTTGACTTTGCTAGAACACTAACATCGATCAATTACTAAGAAAACCTATTTTATAAGATCCGTATATACAACAAATTAAAATGCTAGTAATTGAGAAAATGTTCTTTTGTATAAATAATAGGGTGAAGAAATTAATTACACACAAAGTTTAAAACGCTGCTCAATAGTAGTCGGCAGAAGGACAAAATACATTTGATATATGAAGTAGTTAAAGTACAATTATAAGCTGTAAATTATAGACCTCCAGTAAGGCGAGCTCTAGAATTATTTTTCTATTAGTAATTTCCCAATTTGTTTTATTAGCCAAGTAGTAGTAATATTAATCCTATTTAAGATAAGAAGTAAAGTGGGTATCGTCAAACACCCTTAACTTAACACGTAACATGTAAGAAGCAGACACTTGTGCTCTACGTGTTAAGATTGACTGCCCTCTAAATACTACATTTATCCTCTATCTTCAATACAAAAATAGTACGACAAATTAAATTAAAGTTGAACAAAAACCTGTAAAACTTTCAGAAAACAAAGTCAAAATGACTTCGGAAGAAATTGAACCACCACTAGCCGAGGCTACTGTTATTGATGGCAATAAAGAAACAGATGACAGTAATTTTATTTCTACGTCTAGGCAAGTGAAGGTTTTTCCAAAACAAAAGAAAGTCAAGGTAACCTCTATTTCTTTTCCTCATTTAATATTTTTATTTCATCAAGTTTAATAAGCTTCTCGCTCTTAATATAAAATGATCTTATTATTAGGAAGTGTTGTATAGTCTTAATTATTAGATGCATGGCAACTTCAATTTAAATGTAACATTAATACGCTCAAAATGCAAAGAATTTGCCAAAAAGAAATAAAACAAAATTGTCTATGAAAAACTTTCAAAGGTTGTGACAAATGAATGCAGTTTTCTCATTTATTTTTCTTGTTGTGTGGAAGGAAGACAAAGGTGCAAAGGAGAAGGAAGGAGCAGTTAAAAATATCAACTCAAATCTTTTGATTTCAGGGGCTGTAATTGTCGTGATTGGAGCTCTTTTTGCCATATTCAAGAAGATTAGAGAGTCTTAACAATCCCTCAGCATAACCATCACCATTAAATTTCCCCTTATGTACATTTTTTGTGTTGAATGAAAAGTTGGTTTTTCTTTGTTGTCTGTAGTCAGGTGATACTACTATCTTGTATCTTTTGTCTGTACATTTTCTTGTATTATTATTTCTAGGAATTTATTCTTTTGATAGGTAAATTTGGCATCTTGTTTCCATTTTCTTGTTGAATGAAAATGTTATTCTTTTAGTTGCATTTGCTTTAGGGCTCACAAGTACTATTTTGGGTTAACGTGCTCGAACTCAACTCACTCCTAAGAGCGAAATGTGCTAAAAATCTTGGAGCGGTACTTAAGCCCCGTTTGTATATAGTTTTTGGGGGCATTTTTTGGGAATTTTTGGAAAAAAAACTGTTTTTTGTGCTATTTCATAAAAAAATTTCTCAAAAAGTCCCAAAAATTTAAAAAGTGCTCAAACGCTGTTTTTGGGCAGTTTTTGGAAAATTTGAAAAATTACTCACAAAACTTCTACTATTTTTTCAAGTAAATCCTATGTCCAAACAAAACTTCTAAGTTCCAATAATTATTTTTCAACTTGACTTAAAAATTCAAATTTCCAATTTTTCAAGTAAATCCTATGTCCAAACAAAACTTCTAAGTTCCAATAATTATTTTTCAACTTAACTTAAAAATTCAAATTTCCAAGTTTCAATCAAATCGATGTCCAAACGCTAGCTAAAACTCTACCATTTTGAGGCAGTCCTAAAAATTTAGCTCCCGTTTGTTTTTATAATCCTTCGGAGTAATTTTTCAAATATTTTTGGAAAATCTTGTTTGGACATAATTTTTAAGAAGCTTTTGGTAAATCAAAAAGTGAGAAAGACCACAATTGGGATTTTGTTTTTTCAGAAAATAGATTTTTAACCCACAAATTTTCAACTATTTTTAAATTAAACTTTATAATTTTTTCTAATTATTTTTTAAAAATTATTTTTCAACTCAACTTCAAATTCCCATTTATCAAGTATCCACCAAATCCACGTCCAAACGTTAGCTTTCGGGAAAAGATCAAGCAGAAGAGATGGGCAGATCTGGAATGTCGACATTACTCTGACATTATCTGACAACCTGTGAAGACTAATATGCAAGCAAGCTGACGAAAACAATTATGTCTCAATCTTAAATAAGTTACTATATTACTCTCTTCCCATCATATAAACATGTTAAACCTAGAAGGGGGGAAGGGGAGGTAAAAGACTGCAATTTCTCCCCAGGAAACATGCATAGAACCTAACACAGGTAATATCCAAATAGAGATGTACATCCCGCCAGAAGAAAACCATATCAGAAGGACATTAAACGAAGTTAATGTTTTCAATTTCACACATGAGCTAGTGTTATTTCAATTGAGTTGTTACTTACTGTCAGTAAATATATACTTCAGTCCTGTACTTCTTCAGCTTTCTTGTCCTTTGACAGAAGATACCAACCAAGAGCACCAACACTAGTAACTAGTCCAGCTACCACAGCATAGTTCCGATACTTGTTATCTGATACCCCAGGCGTTGAGGAGCTCTGGGCACTTGAAGTAGCATCAGTTACTGACCCTGAACCACCAGAGCCAGAAGCAGCTTGTTCTTCTGGCTTAGGACCCTGGAAGAAGTAACACATCAAGCATAAATTTTTAATGTGAACTCCCAAGAAAAACTAACACTAAGTCAAGAAAAGCTAAAGATAGATAATTCAACGACGTAGGTATTTCACTGCTTATGCAAGCTGCATTGAGCTAAGAGCTTTTGTATTTGGAAACACCATTGAAAATTCTAGAAAATAATTGGATATAGAGAGGAAAACTCCATCAAGGAATAACTTATTTCGCTGATTTCAACCTGCTAATAACTTGATGGACCCGTTCTTAAGCTATCTAACTCAATTCAATCTTCATCAGGAGTAGTGAACATCTCAGCATTGCATAAGTGAGCAAGCACAACGGCAGAAGAAAATCAAGTTAATCTTGAATTAGAATGCTCCAATAAAACAAAGTGGTTGATACCTACTCCAACCTACTATCTTTTGGTGAAAATGTGTAGTTTGACAATAAAGTACCATAAAAGGTACAACAACGGAGTCTTCTGCGTCCTATATGTTGGAGGAATACAACAAATCTTATAGAGAAGATAAATTAGATATGACTTTCTTCCTACTAGCAAAAAAAATAGATTTTACATGTGAAATGTGCAGATTATTTCAATTGAAGCATTTTATTGTTTCTCTCTAACCAGATGTTCCAAAATATGCACAACTAGGCATTGTATTCAAATAGGGACTGCTTCCGAAATCTGAAGACTGACTGGACCAACTACTTGGAGCATATTTTATACTTCCTACCATGACCCATTGTATCTAGAAAACACTAAGAAAGATAGACCAGATCAGCCATGTGAAGCTTCAGCATGACAATAACATATCTAGGATAGACAGGTCCTGACCAACTATCATGTTTCATAACCCCTCAGCCTAAATGAATAAAAGGCAAAGGCCAGTTCAAATCTTCAATTTGCGTGCTTGTTTTCCTTCGATTACATCCAGAAAAAGGAAGATAACTATTGTGGAGTATTGATCTCCAAGATGGGCAAAAGGACAATTTGATGGGATCCAAATTAGTGATTATAACATCCAGCCTTACCTTTCTTTTTTATGTCATTCAAGTGGCCTTTCTTTAGTTATCGGTGAATTTAAATGATCAAAGGTCAACATTCCGAAGAAACAGGGAGAGAGAGAGACAGAGACCACAATCGATCAATATGTACAAAAGAAGACATACCTTGAGTGCGAGCTTCTCCAACTTCTCCTTCTCAATTTTCTACAAAGTCAAAAAGGAAATTAACTAGTAAGACATCTCAAAAGCAGAGTTAACAAGACACATGCAGTACAAATAAAAACTTCAGAATGACGCATCAAATAAGACTTTAAGTTCTGACCCTCTTAACCAACAAAAGTATGTAAGTCGAATAAAAAACAAACACCAGGTATATAGCATAAGGAACTGACCCAAGGAGGTACGATACACCAGTTTTAATGGACAACTGTTAGTTTTATGCTTGTTTGCTAAAACTACAAAACAGATTAAGAAATAGCTTTTTTATTTTTTCTGAAGAGACAACTGAAGAAGGGAATACTAGTTGATACAACTACAAGCGACAATAAATTTCCTCCACCTAATCTAGTAACTGAAAATTACTTCCATTCATGAGCATGCAAAAGAAAGAAACGATGGATAACTAAAACTGATAGGAAAAACAGTACAATGATACCGAAAATCAAGAGGACATGAGAAAACATGAGAAAGATCAAACATCTAAAATAGAACAAATTGTCAAATCATCGTGCCAACTGCCAATTACATGAATAATGAAGGGGAAACCCCGTATGCAAGCCGTATACCAAAAGAGAGAGAACCTATATCAAAGTATAGTTATCTATAAAAGTCACCCAATCATCTACACACTCAAAGGCACCTAATGGTTATACCAAAAAGAAATAACTGACAACAAACTACTATATAATTGAACAAAATCACTCTTGATCCGCTCAAAAGCTCTCATATTTCTTTCTCCATAGAATCCACATAATGGCTAATGGTGCAATCACTCAAGCTCTCATTAAGCACAACTGGAATCATATCACTTGAAGAGATTGAAATAACTACAAGATTCAGGTAAGTCATTAAGCAGAACTGAAAATAACCTTGATGTAGACATTTTCAGCTGCTCTTTCCTCCTCGCTCAGCACCTTGCCACTGCTGGAGAGCCTACGAGAAACACACCTGAAAGCATTCCTGGCAGCCATCTCAGCGTCGTCTCTGAAATCTTCCTACAGCTGAAACAATAATCGAATGAACTGAATATGTTGATGCATAGGTGCAATTTATTAAAGGAATCCTTTTCCATTTCCTTGTTTAGGTTCATACTAGCATCATCCCTGCCTCCACAATAAACATATCTACAATTGCTAATCATTAACTTGCAACAGGCATATATATAACTGTCTCCATAGGATAGCAGAGTGAGAAGCGAAAGTGCTTCCATAATGGCTGAGAACATGTTACTCCCCTATAAATGTTCATATAGGAAAGGGATCGCACAGTTTTAGAGCTCAAGTGTCTGTCAGGGCACAAATGCAAAGCGCCAACTGAAGCACACATGCAAAGCACCAATTGTAGCACACATGCAAATTGCCAAATGAAGCACATGATTAATTGAAGAAAGATGTGAAGGGAAAAAATATTTAAAAGATAAACGTAAGGCCCCAAAAGAACATTTCGACAAAGGACTACAGAAATTAATAACAGCAAACATAAAGCAGAAATAGTGTCAATTACATGAAACACCAAATTATTTTCTAATAAAGTTCAAATGCAACTTTAAGAGCTAGTAGTTATCTTATTCCAAATCTCTATCTCGTGAAACTAACTTCCAATCATTAACATATTCACCCATAATGTTTCCTTAATCTCTAAATATCATTTTTCTAGCTATACACTTAGTTTTTGTGTTGCCTCTTTAAGAGGGAGTCTATTGCCGTTGAGGTAAATGCCTTAACACCTTAATAGATCGCAACTTAGGCAAGGAAAAGCAACAAATCTATGTTGCACTGAGCTTCAAGGATTAAGTGTGCCTCAAGCGGGAACACTGCTGCAAGTCGTAGCTAAAGATCAAGTAAACCTAGTTTCTAAACCATCTACAGAACATGTTTCAAGTTTTAATTTATAGGCTTATTATTGAACAATCTAATCATAGAAATAGCTTCTCCGTTCAAGACATCAAGACATCTTCCCGACATACTAATAGTCTCATACCACATGCTCAAAAGTTCGAAGGAGAAGAACATAGAGCAGGGCATAATCCTACAGGTTTATGGCACCATGGTCTTGGTCTAAAATTAATAGCGCAACTTACGACGTGTGGATTAGGCGAATGTCACGGGTTTGAACTCTGTTGTTTGCAACAACAGCTTGATATTTAAGCGAAAATGGGCAGAGGGGCCGGCTCATTATCCACCAAGTTCTTTACCGTGGGCCGCTAGTCCTCGTGGATTTTTCAGTTATCAAAATAAATCCTATATGTATATGCATACCATCTAGATAACAAATTGCAGCCTTAGATGCACTCTACAGATCCCAATAAGCTCTGTCAACAAACAAAACAATAACTGCTGGGCAAGCAATTGCAGCTTATAAGCACAAACAGCATTTTAACACCGCATTTATGCTAATGATTCACATCCTTGAACTTCAATCATCCACTAACCTGTAGCGGAGCTATGTATGGCGAAGAGGGTCGAATTGAATCCTGTAATGCGTGTAAACGTTTAAAAAGAAAAAGAATTATGCATATCTATAACTTGTTGAATCCCTTTTAACAAAGAAAATACTAGTGTAGTGTTATTGGCTTCTTAAAGAATTTCGGGCTCCACCACTGCCACTAACTATTCATGCTCTACACAACATATCATTCAATCAATCAACTATGACTTATGAATATAACTTCAATCCATTTACAAAATATGAGTATGTTTTTGTGCACTGTACAAAATTTTTACACAATTAGGTCACTTTAGAGATATTTACAAATAACTCTCCATTTCTTGGATAAGGTAAATGATTTTACATACAACGTTAGGAGAAAACCCAATATACTAGAAGTATACATAAAGGTAAAGAAACTACATCAAAATATGGTTCTCTACAAAAGAAACCCAATCGTCTAGAAATTATGTATTTACCGTTAACTCTCCATAAAAAGTTGCTTTGAGATCTTCAAAATAAGGTAGGTTGACATGATAGTGTAAATCATATACACTAACCATGCACAAAATTTCAATCCATATAAAATATGATGAGTTTAAGTTTTTGACACCATCACCATACACAATTTTTTACACAATCAGGTCACCCAAGAATACTTGCAAGTAACGCTCCATAAAAAGTGGATTTGAGATTATGTATTGCTAACAAGTAAATGTGACCTGATGGTGTAAAAATTATACACTGACAGTGCACAAAACTTTAATCCATATAAAATATGAGTTTTAAGTTTTTGTCCACTATCAATGTACGCGATTTTTTACACAATCAAGTCACCCGAGAGATGCTTTGCATTTGAGATTATCTCTTGCTAACAGGTAAATGTGACCTCATGGTGTAAAAATCGTATATACTGTCAGTGCATAAAACTTAAACTCGTAAAAATATTCTTCCAGAAAATGCGCACTCGACGACTATTTGAACAGTAAGCAAACATATAGGCATGATTTTAGAGAGCTTCTATATGCTTATATTTATATCAGTTGAGCAAAAAAAAGAGAAAAAAAAACTAAAGCATTTAATATGAAACAGCTTAAAATGCTTTAAAACTAAATCCTTATAGCATAAAAGCTGACCTTACTGTTTCAGGTGGAACAGAGAAAATGTAGAAAGGGACTTGACTTGGAGGAGGAGGACAGTGATGCTTTGTTTCTTTAATGGGATCTTTACACTTCGTTTGGATGGTTGTTACCATGGTTTCATAGTGTGGTGTATTGTATTGTATCTCTATGAATTGTGTTGTCCGACGTTTGGTTAGACTATAATGTTTACCGTGGTTTAATAACTAAAAATAGGTAAAGGATAACATAGAAATATTAAATAATAAATGAGGGCATGATGGATAAGAAAAATAGGTAACAACGCGATTCGTTACATAAAGTGACAGTTTTCATGGGTACATAATCATAGATTTAACGATACCATATAATGTTAATTAAAGAAACAATCAAAACAAACGTTGTACCATGATAATAATACAATATCATATTATGGGCCATCCAAACAATGTGTTAATAGACCAGTTTAGATATTTTCTTTAGTAATTTTAATAACTAGTCAATTTCCGTACCACTTAAAGAAAGCCAGTCAACAATTACAAATTTTTAAAAAAGTAGTTACATTTTAAGAACACGCGTTTTTTTTCTTGAAGACTATCCACAGGAATAACTCTGAGAATTTGATCTAGCCACCAACAGAATTTGCTGGAGGTTAGTTCAAAAGTTCTAGGGAATTTCATTGGGGTTTCATATTTGAAGTCCAAGAATTTTGTATTGGGACTTTTGAATTAAAATTTTCAAAGTTCAAATATTTTTTACTAAAAGATTTCAAATTTAGCAAGTCTCAAGTATTTTGTAGTATTTTATACCGTGACTTTTGAAGTAAAATTTTTAAAGTTCAAATATTTTTTACTGAGACTTCATATTTAGCAAGTCTCCGTATTTTCTACTTGTACTTTGAAAATTTTAGTAGTTCAAAAGTCCAATTAAAAGTTACTGCACTTTTCCATCTTTCATGGATGGATCTGGCAACTTTTCTGAAAAAATAAAATCCAACACTGGCTAGATTTTATTTAATACGGTGCAAACTGGCTGGAGTCAAATTTTTACTTTTTTCTTGATCTCTAAGCTATTTGGTTTTTTTTTTTTTAAAAAACAAACAAATACTACCGGATGTTCCTTTGGTGTTGCATTTCTTAAGGTTTTTGCTCCTTTAAGAAATCTGTACAAGAATTTTTCCAATTTAAAATTGTGATGTGCGAGTCAAAAGTTTCGCACAATCTTATCATACATTTTGATGGATTCTTCAGAAGATCAATTGTTCATAAGTTATTGTTGAATCACCAAAATTGTAGCCGCAATTTTGAAACTTACAATGAAGTTTTTGGCAATTCAGCATCCTAGTGTTTGACTTGGCATGATGTTGAAACAGAAAGATGTTTTAAAATTTATGGTCTAAAACAAGTTATAGAAATTGGTGTAGCTGGAAATCATTTCATAAAAGCAATGTATGCTTATAAAAAGATCATATTCTTTTTTAAACAGATTAAAAAAAAAATAGTGTCACATAAAAAGATCATATTCACCCAAAGCTAAATAGCTAAAAGATTTTTCAGGCAGTCTAAACACAGTTTGACTTTAAGGATTAAAATTTGACAATCTTTAAGAAATTAAAAACAAGATATATCAGAGTGAGTTGTGGTACCATCTGAAAAGGGGAAAAAATCAAACGACATCAAGTTCAAGAGACTATCCAGAATAACTAACAAAAAAAAATTCAGTCTCTCTAGGCTCTAGCTCGTACAAGCAAAATTCCTTAAACTGCCAAGACTGTAGTATGATTTCCTTAAAAGATACGTTGAGTCTTCCCCATAGTGCTCTTCAAGTATAAGCATCTCACCTGTTAACATTAACAACGAAGATACATTGTAATAATTTTGAAGGTTCTCAAGATAAATGTAGAAATAGGATGTTTAATAAACTTACATTTTGCCAATTCTTCTTTAGCAAAGACACAAGAAAGTTGACACTCATCTGCACATTCTGGAAGATTTGTTTCTCCTCCATATCCAGATTGCCTACGGCAACTCCCATGCAAAGCACCTTTTTCAATTGGAATTTTATAGTGGCCTTGGTCTCATTAACCTTCGACTCGAGTGACTCCTGGTGGGTAACAAGGGTAGGAAACTTACCTACATTTTACAAATGAAGAAAGTTGGATTAAGATGAACTAAATGAACAGACTGCAAGTGAGATGGGCACTTATGATCTTTAAATTATAACACTTCAATTGTGAAAAGTCAAAGCCTTATATGCTTAATGAGAATCAATCACAAACTTTATAATAAGAGAGGAAAAACATGACAAGTAATGAGTAACTTTTTTTCAGACAAGTGTTGATGGCTGGATACCACATTGACTCCCGGAAAATGGTAATCGGGGAAATCCGGCGTATTAAGGGTGTAATTTCATTAACCAATATCTGGGTGGTCAGTTATGTTGAGCTTGTTTTTTGGGAAGAGGTGGCTTGTTCAACCTTAGATATGTAATTACAGGTATAGTTCTATATCAAATCAGCCAACACCAATATATACACAACTATAATCCATAGACACTAGACGTAAAACCAGAAAAGATCCCGAGCTAGTTAAAGCATCAAAATAGTCAATTGAACTTGCCTGCCTTGTTCAAACCAGGGCCCAAGAGACGGGGAATCTGCTTGATAACAGCTTCTGATGCCAAGAAAGCATGGTACTTCTTTGCAAGCTTCTTAACCAACTTCTTGTTTTTGTTAAGCTTCTTCAAGCCTTCCACATCCATATATTCCAAACCAATCTTTTCTGCCTGCAAAACATTTGAAACAAGCTTTGATCACCTTCACACAAAAACATCAAATAGTTATGAGGGCTAAGCAGGTCCACAGTCCACGCCAAATACTACGGACTACTGTCAAAACTGCTGCTTACTCACAGCTAGGATACTGCCAGACATAAAATGCAATCGCACCATCTATATTTACCAGGTACTAGTGTTGTACATTTTCAATTTAAACCTTGGCGGTCACTGCCAAGTCATTAAACTCAAACAAATTGAATAGAATATGAGAGTTCTTTGACTATCAACTCATTACTACAGTAAAGCTTGGAAAAGATAATTGAATCATCGTCGTATTATTTAGCATGAGCCTCTAAGGAGCATCATAAACCTTAACAAGCAGCTTAATAACTTCTGCGACTAATTAACATGGAGTACCTCTTCTACATGCTGAGCATCTCCAAGCATGCAAATTTTCATCTTGGGTCGAGGAATGTGAGGCAACT
Organism: Petunia x hybrida; assembly: GCA_037355625.1. NCBI lineage: Eukaryota > Viridiplantae > Streptophyta > Magnoliopsida > Solanales > Solanaceae > Petunia > Petunia x hybrida. The sequence continues at coordinate 698,636 of JBBBVM010000012.1, forward strand.
TGACTGAACCACTGAAACGCTTATCCTTTTGAGGATCATAGTTTTTCAGTCCAATCTGGAGCTCAACAGTTTCAGTAAACTTCCTTTTCTTCTCATTTGAATCATTCTTAATAACAGAGATGGCTTCTCTTAAGGCATCACTCTGAAGCTTACTGTAGCAAATTCAACATCAAACTAGATTAAACAGGGTAATTAACAAGATAGTACACGATATTCCAAATATAAATTTAATTAAAGATCATATTTTTTGTGACCAAGAAATCCATCTAGGTGATTTTTTTTCATCTGCCCAACCATAGGTGGACAATGTTACCGAGTACGTGTATTGGTGGGAGGCTGCAGGCATCCCGTGGAATTAGTCTAAGGTACGCGCAAGCTAGCCCCGATACTACATGGTTATCTAGGGCCATTCCCTGGGACCAACTACAGCCTTCGAAACACGGGGATAATGGGTCCGCTTGTCTATCCTTATAATATTTATCTTAAAAAATCAGGCATATTTTGGTACATTAGACTCATTTGCACATTCCAAATAACCCCCACATCAAAAAGTTCCAATTTTTCATATAATTAACCAATAAAATACTAACCAAGATGGCTAAATATAAAAAAGTTTCATAAATGCATCATAAAAGAAAAAGATTGAATGAATACCTCATGGCTGAAAGGAGAAGGGTTGCAAAAAGAGAGTGAGTGAGCGGCGGAGTGGTGGCAAAGAATTTTTGAGGGTTAAAAGCTTCGTTATGATTGGGCCTAATTTGCACTTATTAAGTGAAATTGGGAAGTTTGATGAATAACCAACTTTTAGAGTCATGGTCAACGAACAGCTAATATTTGCAGCGTTTTAGTAAAATATATATAGTCGATTCATACAACAACATACGCGGTGTAATCTCATAGGTGGGATTTAGGAAGGGTGAGGTGTACGTAGATGTTATCGCTACTCCAACAAAGTAAAGAGGTTATTTCTGATAGAGCTTTAGTCGTTTCATATTTTAGGAAAATTTCACATAATTTAGTTCAGTTCAGTTCATTTTTTTCTAGAGTTTCATGAAGTTCAGTTAATTTTCTTCTAAGATTCTTTTCTTGGATTTCAAATTCCAAGTTTTTCCCCAAAATTAAGTTCAAAACTCAACAATAATTTTTTTAAAAAGTTTGAGCGCTTGTGGTCGTTCTTCTAAAAATTTTCAAGTATTGGCTACTCATTGAGTAACACTTTAAAAAGTGGTTACAACAATATGTCCAGTGATATCTTATAAGTGGAGTTTCGGGAGGGTCAGATGTACGTAAGCTTTACCCCTATCTTGAGTAAGGTTGAGAGAACAATTTTTCGAACCAAGTTTGAAGAGAAAAGATACCCCAATATAGTAACTATTAACAAAAATTAAAGATAATTTGAGTAAATAAAATAATAGTAGCAATAAAGATGACTACTAATATATGCACGGTATATAAAAGAGCAATGCTAATGCTCTCAACAACAACTAACCTTATCCTCAACCTCTACGATTTCGTATTTAGGGTCATTTCCTTAGTGATATGACAGTGATTCATGTTCTGCCTAATCACCTCAGCCCGATTCTTTTTTGGCATTTCTCTACCTCTCCGTAAACGTAGCACTGTCCATATCTCGCACCTACTCACTGGAGCATCTGTTCTTCTCATTTTCACATGACCGAACCATCTCAACCCCGCTTTTCGCATCTTGTACACCATAAAGGACACTCCTACCTTGGCCCGTATATCTTCATTCATGATCTTATCTCTCCTAGTATGCTCGTGACATCCATCTAAACATCTTCATCTCTGCTACGCTCATCTTCTGAATGTAAATCTTCTTGACATGACAACACTCTACCCATACAATATAACTGGTCTAACAACCACTTTATATGGTGCAAGCAAATCCGAGGGTTAAGCTTAACACGAAGAAATGCGGAAGAAACAATGGAAAAGTAAAGATAGAAGCAAGACAAATCTTGCTTCGATTCAAAAGAACATTGAGGAACTTGTCTCAAACTCAATCGAATCGGAAACAAAAATCACCTATACTAAGCAATAATCCTCAAGAAAGACAACGTTTCTTGCAAATTGAATGACCAAGAAGAAAATGTTCAAAAGACTCACACCGATTGACACAAGTTCTTTAATTCTCACGTCGGGGTTCGGACTCCATCGGAGGCACTCAATAGCAACTGCTATATCAAATATTCATAAACAACTAGTTATCTACAATGAAATGTAATGGAGTATTATAGACTATGCTAAGGATAAAACAGTAAATGGTCACAGGTGACCAATAGGAGTAAGCCACGCAGGGCTGCATAATGAGTGTTCGGTTACTCCTTCAACCGAACACTTGAATTCGAACACTTTAGCTCGAGCTTCTCTACTTCGGTGCTCAGTTGTTCAGCTCAGCTCATTCTTGACATCGATCGCTCTTCCTTCGGTTATTTGCTTTTACTTCGGCGTCGATGTTGAGTGTTCGGTTGGGGTTCGGTCACTCCCTTCTTCGAGCTCAAGCTTATAGATGAAGCCTTCGGTTCTTGAGCTCGGATACTTAGCTTCGGAGTAGTTGTCCTTCGGCCAAGCCAAGTGAATGTGAACATCGTGCAGTAGCTTGGCTTGGCTTCGTGTCATTGGCCTCGGTGGATTGAACACTTGATCAGCACGTGTTCGGGCTGCATCATCCTCCCCTTCTTGAGAAGATTTCATCCTCGAAATTGAGCCCTCTTCATCCTCCGAAGTTTGACCTACAACACAAGGAACTAAGTCAGCAACATTAAAGGTGTTGGACACGTTATACTCACCAGGGAGGTCGATCACATAAGTATTGTTATTGATCTTGCTCAGCACTTGGAATGGACCATCCCCTCAAGGAGCCAACTTTCCTTTCCTTTGGTTCAGGAAGCGTTCCTTTCGGAAGTGAACCCAAACCCAATCTCCCTTCTTTAATTCCAACTTTTTTCGCCCCTTGTTTTTCTTTGATGCGATCTTTGCATAAGCTTCCTCGAGGTTATTTTTCACCTTTGCATGTAACTCGATTAAGGCAGTGGCTCGTCGAGTACCTTCAAAATCAATAACAGAATCTCGAGGCAATTGGGTTAAATCAAGCGGAATCAAAGGATTAAAACCACACACACATTCGAATTGGGTCATATTTATCATTCGATGCACCGTTCGATTGTATGCAAACTCCATCATGGGCAAACGATCAGCCCAGTTTCCGGCCTTGCCTTTGGTCATTGCACGAAGCAAAGATCCCAAGATTCGGTTAACTACCTCAGTCTGTCCATCAGTCTGAGGATGGTGAGTCGTCGAGAATAGTAGTTTGGTGCCGAGGGCACTCCACAAACATTTCCAAAAATGACTCAAGAATTTTGAGTCTCGATCACACACAATAGTACGAGGCATACCATGCAATTTCAACACATTAGAAACAAACAAGGTAGCTACATGTTGTGCATCATCACACTTCTTGCAAGGAATAAAGTGAGCCATTTTGGAAAAATGGTCGACTACGACAAAGATGCTATCATGTCCACCCCTCGACCTCGGTAACCCCAATACAAAGTCCATGGATATGTCAACCCAATGTCGATCAGGCACAGGCAACGGGGTATACAAACCATGAGGGTTGGACTTTGATTTAGCTTTCTTGCAAACGAGACAAGCGTTGCAAAGCTTTTCCACATCTCGTCGCATTTTTTGCCAATGGAACTGCTCGGTTAAAATTCTAAGAGTTTTGTCGACACCGAAGTGTCCCATCAAGCCTCCGGAGTGAGCTTCTCGAACTAAGAGCTCTTTCTATGATGACACTAGCACACAAACTCTCCCATTCTTTAAGAGGTAGCCATCGTGCCACTGATATTTCTCAACCCTTCGGCCACTCAAGATTGCGTCACGAACGCATTTCAGCTTGGGATCATCTTCGTACATCAACTTGATGCTTTCGAATCCCATGAGCCTCGAGGAGAGAGTGGTTTCTAAGGCAAATTTCCTTGACAGCGCATCAGCCACAACATTGTCTTTTCCCTTTTTGTAATGAATTACATAGGGAAACTCTCAATGAATTCAACCCACTTGGCATGCCTTCGATTCAATTTCTCCTGACCTCGGAGATGTTTCAAAGATTCATGATCACTTTTAATCAGAAACTCTCGAGGCCACAAATAATGTTGTGGGCGAGTGCTCGAACAAGGGCATACAATTCCTTGTCATACGTAGAGTAATTCAAGGTTGTACCCTTGAGCTTTTTGCTAAAATAAGCGATCGGCTTCGATTCTTGCATCAACACTCCTCCGATCCCAACTCCAGATGCATCACACTCGACGTCGAATGCTTTGCCGAAGTCAGGGAGTTGCAACAACGGGGCAGAGCAAAGCATCCGTTTCAACTCTTGGGACTTTCCCTACACAAATGGATGGTCTTTCTTGACTAGCTCGGTTAAAGGAGCTGCTACGGTGCTAAAGTCACGAACAAACCTTGAGTAAAATATACCTAAGCCATGGAAGCTACGAACTTGGGATACCGAGGTTGGAGTTGGCCAATCTTTGATGGCTTCGACTTTTGATTCGTCGACTTCAACACCATTAGCACTGACAACGAATCCTAGAAAGACTACACGTTCGACACAAAAGGCACATTTCTTGAAGTTAGCATACAACTTCTCTTCTCTAAGCTTATCAAGCACTAGCCTTAGGTGTTCGACATGTTCATCCATAGTTTTACTATAAACAAGTATGTCATCGAAGTAAACGACAGCAAACTTATTTATGAACGGTTTGAGCACATGGTTTATCAGTCGCATGAATGTGCTTGGTGCATTGGATAAGCCAAAAGGCATCACCAACCATTCATAGAGACCGAATTTGGTCTTGAATGCCGTTTTCCACTCGTCTCCGGGTTTATTTCGGGTTTGGTGGTAACCGGACCTGAGGTCGATCTTCGAATAGCATGAAGAACCACTTAACTCATCTAGCATGTCATCTAATCGAGGGATAGGATGACGATACTTTACCATTATTTTGTTGACTGCTCGGCAATCAACGCACATTCGCCATGTTCCATCTTTCTTGGGGACAAAGATAACAGGATCGGCGCAAGGACTCAAGCTCTCTCGAACGAGGCCTTTGTCCAACAACTCATCAACCTGCCTTTGAAGCTCTTTGGTGTCTTCGGGGTTACACTGGTATGCAGGTTTGTTGGGGATTTGAGACCCCGGTACGAAGTCAATTTGGTGCTCGATTCCTCTTAACGGAGGTAATCCACCTGACATTTCTTCGGGAAACATGTCTCCAAAGTCCTGCAAAACACTTTGTACAGCACTAGGCAAAGGGTTATCGTTAGAAAAATCATCACTAGAGTTTAGAAAGATACCCTTGTGCACGAGGCAAATCATCATCTGAACGTTGTCGTTGCCTCATAGATACTCACCCGGTTGCATGATTGCACAAATACTTCTTACTTCGGGCGGTAAGTTTGTGTCTTCAGCCACAATTTTTGTTCCCATCGGAAGCTTAGCTTTGGCCGCTTCTTTCAATAGTTCCATTCGTTTATAGTCCTCGGTGACTTGTTTTGGAGACAAGGGTTTGAGAATGAAACTCTTCCCTTCGAGTTTAGCAATGTAAGTATTGGATCTTCCATTGTGAAGAACCGACCGATCATACTGCCATGGTCGATCCAATAGCATATGACAAGCTTGCATCGGCACCACATCGAACATCATCTCATCTTAATATTCTCCAACTCTAAATTTGATCCACACTTGTTTGACAACCCTCAGTTCTCCACACTCATTCAGCCATTTTAATCTGTAGGGATGGGGATGTTTCAAAGTAGATAGTCCCAATTGTGAGACCAAGGCCTGGCTCACCACATTTTCACAACTACCTGAATTAATGATCATCGAACAAACTTTCCTCCTCACTCGACATCGGGCATGGAAAAGGTTTTCTCTTTGGTTGTCCTCTTCTTCAAGAGTCATGCAGCTCAAATTCCTTCGAACCATAAGAAACATTTTCGGATGATCAGCTTTGGCAGCTTTACGACCATCATCTTCTTCAGCTCGGTCAACCTCCTCGATATATTCCTGCTCGGTGTCACTCGCTTGCTCATAGACGGTTCCATCTTCGAGCAAAAGCATAACTTTGCGAGTTGGACACTCTTTTGCCATGTGACCATAACTTTTGCATTTATGACACTGAATACTTGAAGCACTAGGAGAGTTTAGTTGAACTTTACCTCCCACTTCTCTTGGTTGGTAAACGGTCACACCCCTTTCGAAAGGGTTTCTTCGAATCTCGAACAGTGTTTGGCACTTGTTGGATTTGGACTCTTCCATTCTTTACCTTGGTTCAAAGGAGTAGAAGTAGTGACACATCGGTATCGGTTTGCTTTATCGTCCTTCACCCATTTCTCAGCTTCGTTAGCAGCTTCAAACACATCTTCCAACGTGTGATATACGTGGAGTCTAAAATGAGATGACACATTCCGAGCCAAGCCATTTTTGAACCGAATAGTGGCTTGCTCTTCATCTTCTTCCAGATCAAGACTCAATCGAATTCTTACGAACTCATCATGATACTCTTGAACTGACTTGGACCCTTGCTTTAACTCATAGAGCTATTGAAATTGAGTTTGCCTATACTTAGCACTCAAATACTTAGAATCCATTGCTCTCTTCAACTGTGCCCAAGTGGTGACTTCGGGATAGACATTCCTTCGTCTAAGCCTCTTGTCAGCTTCCTATCACGTAGTTGCATACGCTTCGAACGAAGCAATTGCATGGGCAGCTTTTCTTTCTTCGTTCATCTCATTGGTTTAGAAGATTCGCTCCATTTTAAGCTTCCAGTCAAGATATTCGTCCGGATCACCAGTTCATCTGAAGGCGGAATAGTGATCTTGACATTGTTCAAGTTTGAATCTCGAGTACCTCGAATCGGTTCGGGATACTCATCATAGTAGTCATCAGCCTCACGCTCAATATGTCGTTCAACATTTGCGCCTCGGCCTCGACCTCAAAAATTTCCACGACCTCCTTCATCGACCCATTCATCAACGTTCACAACTTGTCTTCGGGCCATTGGAAGCGGTACTCTTTTACCTCGGGGAATGCCCAAGTTTTGATAATCAGCTTAGGGATTGCCTAAGATTTCCTTTCGAATTGCCTTGCTCTTCAACTGATTTTGTCAAACAAGCTCAGCATACAACTCAGGTTTCATCGGAGTAGAAGTGCTAGTTCCAGCGCCGGACCCAGGTAAGGCCACAGACACACTCCCTTGCACGAGTTGAGCTACTCGAGCACTCACTCCTCTTACTTCGGCACTGATGCCTTGTATCGCAACCATGAGATCGGCTAACGACACTTCGGGCTTCTCAATGCCTTTGCCATCGCTTCCATTCGCACCCATGGTACCTGCACGAATCAAAGACCAAATAAAATGTTAAGGTTAGAAATCACCTCACTCACTCCCTCACCTTTGATGGGTGGCACTCGGGTCCACTCAATTTATGGGTTCGATTTTTTGTCACTCAAGAACTTGTAGCCAATGTCTTCCTCGGTTGATCAACTTCTCTCAATTCCTTCGAATTTGACAAGTTACATTGTCTCCTTCGGGATGAGTGCATTGATATGACTCGATGGCACGAACTCTATTTACTCTGCGCTTGGAAGTCAAAGAATTTTCTACGAAATTTGGACTTCGGTCACCCACGCACGAGTTCCTATAAGCTCAAATGAGTTAGTACGACCTCAAGTATGAAGAATTACTCCAGAGATCCACTAATTAGATTTATCAAACACAAGAAAAGTGAAAACCTAGGAGAATCTACCCTTCGATTCCCCTTCGGAATCTTTTCGAACACGCCAACTCTTGTCCGTACAAAAGTGGTCCCTCCTTGGTACGGATAGGGTTTTACCTTATTCAATTCCCTTTTCTAGCCGACAACCTTTTCACCTGGGGTTTTGATCTTTACACTTTACTCCTTTTCTTCTTCAATGGAACAGTGAAACTTGACTCCGGCATACGGACAATTTCAAACTCGTTCACTGACCAAGAATTTCAAAAGGCTTTGGGTTGCCTTTCACTCCGGTAATAACAATCAACGAAGGAAAATCAGTTCAAAGTTCTTTGAGCTAAGACTCAGCTCCTCGTGTTCGTACACTGCTACTAATGTAACAATTTTCCGGCGTACAGATGACGGTTCAAATTATAGAACTTCGAAATTCAAAGCACAAACAACCCAAAAATAGTCAAGAACCACCAGTCTTCATCGGTAACAACCAATCATGCTGGGGTTCGATTTCAGTCACCACTAAGCTCAAAATAGTCCAAAATTTCGTCAAGAAACCCTAGTCACAAACGATGTACGTCGGGCACTCAAATTGATCCTTGGACTGTGGTGAATACGAATCAATGGTTGTTTTATTCAAACAACTAACAATCAACCAAAATTTTTTGAATTTTTCTTTTCTATCTTTTTTTTTTTTATATAAATACACCACAGCAACAACAATCAACAACAAGGAAGAAAGCTGAAACTGGAGACATAAAGCACGAATAAACAAGCAGGATTTGAGGTTGTAAGAACAAACTCAAACCTTGCTCTGATACCAAGATGGTGCAAGCAAACCCGAGGGTTAAGCTTAACATGAAGAAACACGAAAGAAACAATGGAAAGGTAAAGATAGAAGCAAGATCGGAAACAAAAATCACCTATACTAAGCAACAATTCTCAAGAAAGACAACGCTTCTTGCAAACTGAATGACCAAGAAGAAAATGTTCAAAAGACTCACACCGATTGACACAAGTTCTTTAATTCTCACGTCGGGGTTCGGACTCCATCGGAGGCACTCAATAGCAACTGCTATATCAAATATTCATAAACGACTAGTTATCTACAATGAAATGTAATGAAGTATTATAGACTATGCTAAGGATAAAACAGTAAATGGTCACAGGCGACCAATAGGAGTAAGCCACGCAGGGCTGCATAATGAGTGTTCGGTTACTCCTTCAATCGAACACTTGAATTCGAACACTTGAGCTCGAGCTTCTCTACTTCGGTGCTCAGTTGTTCAGCTCAGCTCCTTATTGACATCGATCGCTCTTCCTTCGGTTATTTGCTTTTACTTCGGCGTCGATGTTGAGTGTTCTGTTGGGGTTCGGTCACTCCCTTCTTCGAGCTCAAGCTTATAGATGAAGCCTTCGGTTCTTGAGCTCGGATACTTAGCTTCGGAGTAGTTGCTTTCCTTCGGCCAAGCCAAGTGAATGTGAACATCGTGCAGCAGCTTGGCTTGGTTTCGTGTCATTGGCCTCGGTGGATTGAACACTTGATCAGCACGTGTTCGGGCTGCATCATTATAGTACTCTCTTTCCAGTCTTAGAGGCACTTTCTTATCACATAGGACAAACGAGTCTCAATTTCATTCACTCACTTATAGGCGATGTGTGACATCCTCATTAATCTCTCAATTTTCTTGGAGTATTGACCCCTGATACTTGAAGTTTTCTTTCTTTGGGGTGACTCGTGTATCAATCGTTACTTCCACATGTGGCTCATATGATGCATCACTAAACTTGCATTCTATTTACTCTATTTTTGTCCCGCTTAGCCCGAAACTTTTAGATTCTAGAGTTTGTCTCCACACCTCAAGCTTAATATTAACTCCTCCGCGTGTCTCGTCTATCAAAACTATATTGTATTCAAATAAGATACACCAAAGTACCTCCCTTGCATACACCTTCCCAATTCATCCATCACTAAGACAAATAATAACGAGCTGAGGGTTGATCCACTGATCCATGGTGTAAGCCCATCTCAATCGGGAAGTGCTCTGGATCTCCTCCTATTATTCTCACTAGTATCTTTGCTCCATCGTACATGTCATTAATCGCTCTGATGTATGTCATAGGTACACTCAGGTTAATGAAACCTTGCAGCAGATTTGCACAAATAGGCAATTTTGTGACTAGTGTTAAAAGATTAGGCATTTTTAAAAGTGGTCTTACAAAATTGGGCATTTTTACATTTACTAAAATTATTTAGAAGAAATTACCCATGCCTCTATTAAACATACCGACAACCCCTCCTTAAAATTTGTATGACCGAATTGCCATAACGAATGCCACAAATAATTCGGCGAAGGGCCAAAAATACCCTCGAACTATCGTTTTTGGCTTAAAAATACCCTCGTCCACCTATTAGCTCATCACTACCCTCACCGTTATTTGAAGGAGCACAAATACCCCTCCTTTTGACGGGCTCGCCACGCTGGACAAAATAACTTAATACACGTGGAAAAAACCCACCCAATTCAATCTGCCCGGCCCATTTAATTAAATCCGACCCGTTCTCTCATCTGAGTAAAAATAAAACAAATAACCCCCTCTTAATTTATTTACCCTAACTCTTTTTACCCGTCTCTCTCTCTCTCTCTCTCTTCCAATTATAATGGCTGCTTAAATTCTACTCATGAAAGGGATTTTAAGCTTCATCATTGCTAGTGTTATGGACAAATTCAACATCTAAAAATATTTGTCAACCAAATATCATGTTAGTTTTTTATAAGTATGATTTTAATTCTAGGGTTTGTAATTTTGTGTATATTTATCTTGCATGCCTGTAATCTATCATTGCAAGTAGGGTTTTGATTTTGAAATTTGTAATCTTCCATGACATCAGTATAATTTTTAATCAAAATATTCTAGGGTTTTAAATGTTTTGGGCAGTTGTAAAAAGTATAAATTTTTATGCTTGTAATCTGTTAAATGATGCTTTTTTGTTGAATATTTTCTATTGTCATATATATATATATATATATATATATATGGTCCATGTACTTGTTTATGCCGACATGATTTTAATTCTAGGGTTTATCAATCTGTAGTGGGGTTATTCATGAATAATTGTGGTCCCTACCCCTGTCTATATTTATTGATTACCCTAATTTTATACAGTTAGATTCTTATTATGTGGCCCCTCTTCCTTTTTTTTTTTTTTTATATAGTTTACATGTGACTTTTCAGGAAAATGGTTGAGAAGGTGGACCTAATCTTTCACTATGGTGGTCAGTGGGTGAGAGAGCCTCACTTGGTTTATAGTAAAAGGTTAGTGCACAAGTGGGAGGGTTATGAAACTGATTTTTTGTCGTTTATTGATATCTGTCGGGAGTTTGTAGACAAATTAGGTTTCATTAAAGTAAAGCAACTACTTGTAACTTCCTTATCTGGTTGTTATATTTTGGAGGGGGATGATGGTATTAGGGCACTTCAACAACTTTTGTCTTCTAAGTTCAATATAGTGAACTTGTTTGCTGTTGATGAATTAGAAGATGAAGTGTCTGCCTCAAGTATAATTCATTTTTCTGAACCTTCTTTACTAATTGTAGAGGCTGGTACTGATTGTAGTGATAATGAGCCTTTTGCCAATCCTCCTGAGTCTAGTGACCATGACAATGAGGATTTAGAGGTAATATATAAGGAAAAGGATAAAGAAATTACTGAAAAACTTGAAATGTACAAGGAGTTACATAATGGCATGTCTTTTAAAAACCTTGCTGAAGCTAAGAAGATAGTGAGTTTATATGCAATTGCCAACAGGAGGGGTTTAAACGTTAAACAAAGTGATAGGACTAGACTGAGGTATATATGTCAGGAAGGGTGTCCATTTAAATTATTCATATCTAGGGATGGCAGAAGTAGTGGATTTAGGATGAAGACCCTAACTGATAAACACACATGTGATAAAGCTTTTGAAACTAGAAGAGCTGATGCTGCTACTTTAGGTCAATACTTTAAGAGAAAGGTGCAACATGATCCCAAGTATAAGGTATCAACTATGAAACTTGATCTGGAGAATGGATTTAAAATAAATGTAAGTGAATTAAAGATGAAGAGGGTCAAAAAACTTGTGTTGGAGAAGTTAGATGGGAGCTACTTAGATGATTACAACAGGTTAGAAGCATATGCAGAGGAGTTGAGGAGAAGTAATTCTGGCACTTATGCTGTGGTTAATATATCCAAAGATGCTTTGGCTGAAGGCAAAAGGAAATTTCTAAGGCTATATACTTGCTTCCAAGCTTTGAAAGAGGGTTGGAAAGGGGGTTTGAGGCCTCTAATTGGACTGGATGGTACTTTTCTTAGAGGTAAGTGTCCTGGACAGTTATTAGTGGATGTGGCTCAAGATTCAGTCAACTATTTTTATCTATTAGCTTGGGCTATTGTGGATAAAGAAACTATCAAAACCTGGACTTGGTTTTTAAAGTTGTTGAAGATATCTTTGACTTGAAAGAAGGAGAAGGAATCACTTTTATGTCAGATATGCAAAAAGTAAGTATCTTCACTGTTTTTTACTTTACTTAAATCTAGAATTCTTTATTTATACTTACTAAATTTTTCTATTGTTGTTCACTGTTTTTTTTTATTTTATAGGGCTTATTGGAGGCAGTGAGAAGAGTTTGCCCTCTTGCACATCAAAGATTCTATGCAAGGCACATAGAATCAAACTGGTGCAAGAGATGGCCTGGGTTTGAGATGAAAAAATATATGTGGTGGAGTACATGGAGTACATTTGAAGAAGAATTCCATGAGATGTTGGGAAAAAATGGTGAAATGGAAGAAGATGCAGCCAAGGACTTAGTTTCTTATCCACCAAAAGCTTGGTGTAGAGCTTATTTTGATACACAATGCAAAAACTATATGGTGGATAATAACTTCACAGATTCCTTCAATTCTTGGATCTTAGAAGCAAGATATAAACTCATAATAAAGATGTTGGAAGACATAAGGGTGAAGGTACACTGTTTTTACTTAAGTTTTTAATATTTTTCTTTAATTTTTATCTTTCATCTCACTGATTTTCCTACTTGTTTGAAGGTAATGAATATGTTGAGAACCCATGAAGAAGAAGCTAAAACTTGGAAGGGCAATGTCAGTCCACATGCCATGAATCTGTTCAAAGAATGGAGGGAAATTGCATAAGATTGTGAGTTGGTATTTAATGGGGATGAAGGGTATGAGGTGACTCAAGGGGAGAACAGGCACACTGTTAATATTGTAGAAAAAAAATGCACATGTAGAAAGTGAGAGTTGACTGGAATACCTTGTTCCCATGCCATAAAAGCTCTTCTCCATAGAAAAGTTGATCCAGTCAGTGAGATACATTGGTATTACAGTAAGGATGCCTTCATGTTGGTGTATAAACACAAGTTGCTACCAGTTAGAGGCGAACAATTCTGGAAAGTGTTACCACAACATGCTATGGAGCCACCTGGTGTAGTTAGTTCAGTTGGTAGACCAAGGAAAAAAAGAATTAGACAGAAAGATGAGGCTATAAAGAGGCAGGGAGGCTGGACAACTTCAAGAAAGGGCCTGCAAATGAGTTGTGGTTATTGTAGTCAACCAACCCACAACATAAGAAGATGTCCTTTGGTAATGTGATTTATATATTCAGTTTAAGTTGGTAACCGTTTGTATGTTATTAGCTAACTTATTTAACGTTAATCTTTGTAGGTCAAAGGCAAACATGCTCACTTTTTTCAAGATGATTTCACGGACTAAGCAAGGGAAGGGAGCCCCGAGGCAGTGCCAATGACTAGACCATCACTAAGTCAAGAGTCTGAATTTGTGTTTATGCCTACACCTGGCATAAATCTGCATTACTCGCAGTCTTCCAGTCACAATCCAACTCATTCCCAGTCTTCCAGCCACCTTCCAACACATGATTTTAACAACTTTTCCTCTGTCTATGATGAGGCCACTGAGGATGAACCTGATCCAGTGTTGAGGCCTAAGGTAATGTCTGAAGAAAGTTTCTTGATACAACAAAAACATGTGGCTAGAAACAACACTGGAACAAGGAAGATAAAGTTTATAGGAGATCACACAGGTGTCAGTGAGCCTAAGAACCTCCCTTATTCACCTAAGAAGCTCACATGGCAGGGAAAAGCAGCCATGACCTCAAACCAATTGGAAGTTGAAAAGGAAAAAAGAATTGGGAAGCTAGCAAGTAGAAGGGGCAGAGGCAAGGCCAGAGGCAAGAGGATTTAGCAAGTGAAGATGGGGCTGTTAAGTTAGAAGCTTATTGCGCAAGAAAATTTATTATGACATTGGTAACTTGTTTTGTGTCATAACACATTTTCTTAAATCTGTAGTAGTAGTAGTTGTTCTTTGAGGAACCTAACTTTCTAGCTTCTGAGACTTCATGTGAGTTAAAGAATGCCTTTGTGCCCTTATAAATCTAAAATAGTGCAAAATTTGTTATGTAACAGGTTTTTGAGGCTGTTGTTTAGTTCTTGAGTTCACTTCTTTGCCTTGAACTTTTCTAGTAAAATTGTAGTGTTCTCCAGATTCATAAATTTGATCCCATCTATGTTGGGATTGATATGTATTAGTAGTAGTTGTTCTTAGTAGTACTGGTCAGTGATGGTAAATTTTAATTGGCAGAAGTTTCATTCAATTAGGTGTTCTATGTTGCTGCAAAAACTGAAGGGATGAAGAAAATAAAAGAAAAATATTCTCTGTTGACTTACGTGGGAGCTCGCTGAGGCAAGCAAGTTTCTCCAAAAGGGAGCAGCTATCTATGCCAAGAAGGGAGCAGTTATCTTAACGCATAATGAAAGAACTCAATATCTTATCTTATCTTTGATCAAACTAACTTTTGGATCACTATATAGTGTACATTGTCTTATTCATTTCTATAATATACTGAAAGTTAACCAGAAGTGTTTCATATTCAAACACTTAGTATAAGACAAATATCCCAACATCATTCATGATAGCCACATATTAAATCCACAAACAAACGACCATTGGGCAACATGAGATACAATTCCCTCACTCTCTTTGTTGTCTCTAAATTTTGTACTTGAGTTTACCTTTTAGCATTTCTTGAAAAGTGTTCTTTCCACACTTCAGTAATTGAAATGGTGCTACAATCTTAACCATCTCAAGTTCCAAGGTTTATTGAATTTGTATTTTTTGACTACTTGGTATAGTAAAAGATTATTTACAAGAATCATTCTTTATTAAGTTTTCAATGATTTTAGGTGGATTGACTATTAGAAAAAAACAGTGTAAGCACGTCTAAGGAAGAGAAAGCAAGTCTAAGGAGGATTAGAATTACTTGCAACTCCAGTAGAGTTTATGGCTCTATTACTCTTGCTTATGATTTTTCTTTTTGGCTAAGCCAAATGGGTTTTCAGGGTGAAATTTTTTGGCCATAATTGTTGGACTCTCAATGACCAACTTGGCGAGCAACATCTCAACAGCTTTGTCCAATTGTTTTGGCCATAATTGTTGGTGTCTCAACGACCAAGTTGGCGAGCAACATTTAGTTTTAGCATGTAAATTGCACTTCAACACAAGATAATCACCATATAATCGTCTGATACATGTAAATTGAGTAAGGAACCATAAATCAAGATAATTTCACCTTAACACAAAAGAAGTACCATTAACATATCATATCCGACAACATTACAAGGTATTAAGTTGGTAATCACCATTACATTGATACATCTTGATTTAAATACCAACTAATCACCATTAAATCATTCTAGCTGCTACAAATCCAAGGATGAGCGCCCATGACAGTAACAAAATAGTCTTGAGTTTTTGAATTTTTCTTTGCAAGCTAGTCAATTTATCCATGTCCGTCGACATAATAACTTCCATTTCTAAACTTTGCAAGACACTTCCTTTCTTTTCTAGTCTAAAGTTTGTCTTAACTTCAGAGTTTTGGTTTGAAGTTGTGCTCCCCTCCATGTAGAATGAGCTGAGTCACGAGCAAACTTTAATCCCTGGAATTAAAATTGAGTGGCTATGCTTGGAAGGATTTATAAAGAATGGTCTCTTAACGAAGTTTTTACTATAGACCAAATATAGGGGAATTTACAAAAATACCCATCAAACCCTACTTATTTACATTGTATACCCATCCTTCTGTATACCTATCTAGCATACAGTATACTCCCATGGTATACTTGTTACACTATACTCTCAAATCCTTCTGTATATCTATCTAGTATACAGTATACTCCCATGGTATACTTGTTACACTATACTCTCAAATCCATAAAAGAAGTATACTTAATTTGGTATACCAATATAATGCAATGGTATACAGTTAAAATTGAAAGGGTGGGCACATAGTGTAAATAAAACAGGCTAGATGGGCATTTTTATAAATAAAATGAGGTGCATGGGTATTCCATGTAAACTAATTTATTTTGGGCACAAACACGTAAATAATTTATTTTTGTGGGCATGGAGTGTAAATTCCCCCCAAATATAGGCAAAAAAATTTCACCTAGTGTCCTCAATAAGACATGGTCTTACCTAATTGCCCCCACTTACAAATATTTTAAGTAAATGCCCTCCACATCATACCCCCTTATGAAAGGACTATTTTGTCTCCCCCCCCCCAACTTGTGTTAATTCACGCTGAAGCTTTCCTTCTCTCTTTCCCCATTCCTGGCCTTCTTCTTTCTTCTTTGTGTGGCCCCCAACTTGTTTAATTTGCGCTGAAATATTTCCTTCTCTCTTTTCCCATTCCTGGCCTCCTTCTTCCTTCTTTCTTGTGTTTGTTTGATTCCTATGGCTATTAGATATTCATGTTTTGCATAGAGCTTAAAATCTTGACCATGGCCAAGAGTTGCATAGACTTTCTCTGCAGTTGCTTATTGCAGTAGAGTTTAAAGTCTTGGCTATTGCCAATACTTACAGAGATGTTCTGTGTAAGTTGTCGCTTCCACCAGAACTTAAAGTCTTGGCTATTGCCAAGAGTTGCAGAGACTTTGTCTCCAACTTGTTCACTGCACTAGAGGTAGAAGTCTTGGCAATTGCCAATACTCTTAGAGTTTTTTAGTGTAAGGTCCCCCTTTCCAGAACTTAAAGTCTTGGCTATTGCCAAGAGTTGCAGAGACTTTGTCTCCAACTTGTTCACCGCAGTAGAGGTAGAAGTCTTGGCAATTGCCAATACTCTTAGAGATTTTTAGTGTAAGGTCCCCCTTGCCAGAACTTAAAGTCTTGGCTATTGCCAAGAGTTGCAGAGACCTTTCTCTGCAAGTTTTGCATTGCAATATAGGTAAAAGTCTTGGCAATTGCCAATACTTACAGAGACTATTTGTACAAGTTGCTCCATTTGCAGTAGAGTTTAAAGTCTTGGCTATTGCCAATACTTTAGAGATTTTTCAGTCTTTGCAGCATAACTTAAACTCTTGGCAATAGTTGCAGAGAACTTTACCCTTGCAACTTGAAGAAATCTTACGTTGAATCTTCTCTTGAACAAAGAAATCTGTCAAAGAAATGGGGTTTATGGTTTTTTTGATAGCGTGAACGTTTTATGGTTTTTTTGATAGCGTGAATGGAGAAAAGGAATGAGAGGGACTAAGACGCGTCTTTTTACTGATTTGTAGGGGGTATTTTGATCCGAAAAAAGTTTCATTAAACTAATTAGGGTATTTTTGCTAAACATCTGTTAGTGAGGAAATTTTGGCAAACCAAAGCTTCCCGTGTCATATTTTTGCAAATCAGCCGATATAGGGGTGTAGGATTATATATATGCTTGTTGAATACCATTGGAACAAGAGAAAAACTTAGCGCAATGGTCAAGGGTGTTCGGGATAGAGCAAAACTGCTCAGGTTCATTTCCCATAAGAAACAATTTTATCATCCCTTCTAATGTTTTTTTCCAAAACAAAGCAAATTTCGAATTGGACATGGTTTGATTGAATCTTGGCTACGCCATTACCACTTCCTAGATTGAATGAAAATGTAAGCCGCCATTGGATTATTCTTGTAATTGAACTATCAAATTGCCGTTGAGAAATTTGAACTGAGTGACTAATTATATATTCTAGAAATCACTTATACATTGGTCATTGCCTTTATCAATTTGACAAGCTCATTCTACGTTATTTTCTGAATGTCATGGGAGTAATTTACCAATATTTAAAATAGTAATGACCATTGTCCATTAGATAGGATAGATAAAAAGAAGTTCCAAACAAGCTATTTGAAGATATATCATTTCATGATACTCCTACGGAACACACATTTATTCAAAAGAAGTTGCACGAAAAGAGAAACACAGGTACTAATATTGAGGTAATATAGGGAACTAAAAGTCACAACTTCTCTTTTTTTTTTTCCTCTCTAGACATATACTAGTAGAAAATCAGATGTCAAAACACCATGGCTGGTCACTTGCTAGACGATGCTCCTCCTCTACTGTCTGTCAAGTACCCTGCACCACAAACATAAACAGCTTCATGTAATTAGTGATGTACAAAAGGGTGTGAATATACACATAGTACTCATGAAGAAAGTTAAATGAAAAGAACCTCTCTAACTTTTATGTCTGTTAGGAACCTCTCTTAACTTTTGAACTCTCTCAATTTTCCTTAGAAAAAAAAAAACTAGTACTCCTATTAGAATATCCGAGTGTAAATAGAATAGAATGGACGTAGAAGACTTATAAAGTTAACTTTATGTGATTGGTGTAAATTGTTTTTGCCTTTGGTAACAGAGGATACTTTTGGAATATTAATGCGCCCAATGTCGTTTTCTCTCTTTATTTCTTGAACACCCATATAATATGAAATGAAGCTGTATATATATTAGTACAAGTATAACTTACTCTAGCACAGTGGGGAAACACGACACTTGCGGATATCAGCAGCGAAAATCTTACGTTGAATCTTCTCTTGAACAAAGAAATTAGGTTTTATGGTTTTCTTGATAGCGTGAATGGAGAAAAGGAAGTGGAGGGACTGGGGCGCGTCTTTTTACTGATTTGTAGGGGGTATTTTGATCCGAAAAAAGTTTCATTAAACTAATGAGAACATTTTTGCTAAACATATGTTAATGAGAGCATTTTGGCAAACCAAAACTTCCCGTGTCATATTTTTGCAAATCAGCCAATATAGGGGTGTAGGATTATATATATGTTTGTTGAACACCATTGGAACAAGAGAAAAACTTAGCTCAATGGTCAAGGGTGTTCGGGATAGAGCTAAACTGCTCAGGTTCATTTCCCATAAAGAAACAATTTTATCATCCCTTCTAATGGTTTTTTCCAAAACAAAGCAAATTTCGAATGGTTTGATTGAATCCTGCCTACGCCATTACCACTTCCTAGATTGAATGAAAATGTAAGCCGCCATTGGATTATTCTTGTAATTGAACTATCAAATTGCCGTTCAGAAATTTGAACTGAGTGACTAATTATATATTCTAGAAATCAGTTATACATTGGTCATTGCCTTTATCAATTTGACAAGCTCATTCTACGTTATTTTCTGAATGTCATGGGAGTAATTTACCAATATTTAAAATAGTAATGACCATTGTCCATTAGATAGGATAGATAAAAAGAAGTTCCAAACAAGCTATTTCAAGATATATCATTTCATGATACTCCTACGGAGCACACATTTATTCAAAAGAAGTTACACGAAAAGAGAAACACAAGTACTTAATATTGAGGTAATATAGGGAACTAAAAGTCTCAACTTCTCTTTTTTTTTTTTTTCCCTCTCTAGACATATACTAGTAGAAAATCAGATGTCAAAACACCATGGCTGGTCACTTGCTAGACGATGCTCCTCTACTGTCTGTCAAGTACCCTGCACCACAAACATAAACAGCTTCATGTAATTAGTGACGTACAAAAGGGTGTGAATATACACAGACTACTGGAGAAAGTTAAATGAAAAGAACCTCTCTAACTTTTGAACTCTCTTAATTTTCCTTAGAATAAAAACTAGTACTCCTATTAGAATATCCGAGTGTAAATAGAATAGAATGGACACAGAAGACTTATAAAGTTAACTTTATGTGGTTGGTGTAAATTGTTTTTGCCTTTGGTGACAGAGGATACTTTTGGAATGCGCCCAATGTCGTTTTCTCTCTTTATTTCTTGAAACACCCGTATAAAATGAAATGAAGCTGGGAGTATATTACTCCCTCCGTTTCAAAATAATTGTCATAGTTCGGATTTCGAGAGTCAAACAAGTTCATTTTGACCGTGAATTTAAACATATAATCTTTAAGTTTTTTATAACGATATTTATATATTTAGAAACTACGTAAAAAGTACTATAAGTCACAATAATTAATAATTCAAAATATTTAAAAACATATGAAAATATTACGGTCAAAGTTAAACTCGTTTGACTCTCGAAATCCGAACTGTGACAATCATTTTGAAATAGAGGGAGTATATTACTAGTATAACTTACTCTAGCACAGTGGGGAAACACGACACTTGCGGATATCAGCAGCGAAAATCTGTCCAAACAAAGAAGACCAGCAGATGTGCTTGCTTTGTGCAGCAGCATTGAGTGCTTTGCAGCAATTTTGATTTTCAACAGCAGCCTGACAATGAGTTAAAGCATCATACAATGGACCAATACCGCCGTACCCTGCCTGTGCATATGTTCCATGCAGCAGACTAGAAGCTAAAACGACACAAACCAATAGAATGGCTAAATTAAAATTTCTACTTGTAAGTGCCATATTAGATCTCTTCTTTAAATTTTTCAAGGTTTTGTGAGTACTCAAGTTCATACTAGGTAGTTGTATATATAAGCAGAGATTGAGATGCAAGAAAGAGTAGATCGTGCGTGGAAGATGAAATGAGCTAGCATTAAATGCATGCATAGATCTCGATCGAGAAGTCGGCAAGTTCTTAAACTTTTGTTTATTGGTAGAAGAATGGAGCAGGAATTGAAGCCTATTACAAATAAATTTTCAAATTTTTTTACTTATTTTACTAATCTTTGTTTATATTATATCAATGATTTAATCAAGTTAGTGTCCTCCTTTTATTGTCTACGTTACCAACTATATGGTAATTTTTGCTCTTGTGACTTGAAGGTCAATTCTTCAATCGTGACTCAATAGATTAGCTATAAGAAAGAAAATATTAATTAAGTTCTTCCTAATAATTAAGGAAGGGTTAAGTTACGTCGTTGTTCCATGAAATATGTCATAATTTGATTTAAATTTAATTATTTTAAAAAAAATTTAAATTTTTTGTAATTTGTGATCTAAAATAAATCAGACATATTTCTGTGACGGTAATTGAGGGTAAATTAAAATATTTAAAATTAAATTATTTTCAAATTTAAAATTATGAATTTTTAGAAGAACAAACGACAGCAAAGCCAAGTGGTATAAGAAATCTCGTCATTCTTTGTGCAATGATGGAAGTATTTGAATACTCGTAGAGAAATAGATCTTTTTATACAACCAGGTGGCTTAACTTTTCTGAGAGCAAATTAGTTACTATAATTATTTTATAAGCTATATATTCAATTGCGTGAACACATAATTTATATTGAGAATTGTAAATAATTTATTATTATTATTATTATTATTATTATTATTATTGTTATTGTTATTATTATTATAGTTTAACTTGAGATAACAATTTAGTTGTTTTTTACTAGTATGTCATAAGTTGATAATGTTTAGCATTAAGATTTACTTGTTATCAACTTATAATTGATAAATATTTCTTTTATGTTGTAAGTGCATACCTTAAGCTCATAAAAATGTTAAACCTTATATTATAAGCAGCGAGAAATATTCGGTCCAATTCTTAGAAACTTAAAGAAGCAAAGAGAGTGAATCCTATTCCTTGTCCCTTGTAGCTTGCTTAACCGATTGGCAAAATTTCTGAGTAGCTTCCATTTTATTATTTATCATTATATTTTAGGTATAGTTATGGTTAGATTGGATCAATGGATCTTGTCTCCTACTACGTTGACTAATGGTTGAAATAAATTTTTAAATATTATGCAGAACACTACTTAATAAATTTTTTGTGAAATTTCTATTGTTAGTTGTGCTAGTGTAGGAGGTGCAGAGCACGACGCGAATCTCACAAGTTCACTCCCTTTTAATTTCTTCTTATTTTTGCCAATGTATTCACGTATTGGCAGATAATCAATCCTTGAATTGTTGAACAAATAGATGGTAACCGACAAATTTTTGAACCATTTTGATAAATTCTTTTCTCGTTACTACTTCCTCGCTTCGAAAATGATTTGGTGTTCAGTGAGGTCAAATTATTTGACAAAACTCTAAATTTTACGTCTCAACTGAAATAAAGATTTCCCAATGTAGGTAATTAAAGGGGCAAGAACAACAAATTGTGTATCTTGTTTTGCAGCGGAAATTGTTGAATTCACCACCGTAAAAAATCACCCCAAGTCAAATCTTGAATCACTAGAAAACAAGATATGTATTTCACCAACTAAGTGCCTTGTTTGTGTGTTGATATGGAAGAACAAAGAAGGAAAATTGTTTCTTTCTTTCTTATCAGATTCCCAAGAAATAGTTTCTCTCTCTTATAATGGAAGAGAATAGCAGTTCCATGTTCAAAAGAAAACTGCCCCATGACCTGTACGTGCGTTAACTTCCTTATAGAAGTTATCCTCTTTTTTTTTTTTCTTTTATTTCTTTTATCCGATTTCCTTCAAAACCGGGTCGGGTCAGTCCACATGTGCGACCCACGACCCAAGCCCAATTTCCAACATCTCCCACTTCGTACATGATGGGCTGGATCTGAATCCATTCCAAATCAATCACACATGTAATTCATACAGGCAAATAGTTCGTGCGACCTGCGAGCATTATCAAGAGCTAAACCTATTAAGGTTGTACAATGGCTCCTTGTAGAAAACCAATCACATACGAAAAGGATTCACTATTAACATGAGGATCTTATTACTCGCAATATTTCAGACTTTATACGCTACTCCAGTAGCTAGTTATCCGATCCCTCATCCTCGAACGAGGTGAACTCGAGTTTCTATTTAACTTTGTATCACAATTACACTTGAAACCCTCATGGTAAATGTAATGGTCGACCTGTGAATACAAGTTAAGTTGTAAATTGCTTTAATTGTCTTCCCTTTCTACTTGAATCTATTCATCCCAAATCAGCTGCTTTCCTAGACATGCACCGCATTGCCGAATCACTCGTGGCTATTAGTAACATGCTAAAGTAGCAACACAGATTGGTACTTCAAGAGACAGTAAAAGGTCAAAGGGTATTCCAATGAAAAATCATATTGATTTTTCTTAGGGTCTCACACAATGAAGAAGTAGGGATCTTTTCTTCTATTACCCTATTGGTCGATCATCACACGTGGTATGAAACACATGCTACGGTGTTCTTGCCTAATTTGGCGTGTGTGTCTTATTTCTAAATATATAAACACCGTACAAATCTTGGTCTAGACACTTCTAAATGTCTAACCCGAGTTTTTCTTCAAGCAATCCTCAAATCCAATTTGTTTGAAAAAACTCACATCTGGCTTACAAAAACAAGTCATATAGGATATACTAATCCATAAGTCTGAAATCTAATCAAGACCGACCATTTAAACTATTTATGACCTTGTACAATTCAAGGTTCTAATTGGTCTCATCTCTGCACGTTCCTCGACGTCAGAGGCGATCGCCCGTGTGAGAGAGCCGATCTCGCAACTTGTTCGACACACTTATCACAAATAAATTCCATCACATGCACATGAGATTTAATACAAACTCAATAATATATATAGATGAGTATAACATTCAAATTGTTCTACAATACATAAATTTAGTCATATCCTACGCAAACCTAGAGCCATTACATGTTTCTCAAACTGGTCTCTGGATATTGCCTTTGTAAAAGGATCAGCTACCATTTTTAGTGTAGACATGTATTGTATTGGAACTTCACCACTTGCAACTATGTTTCTTAAGTACTTATACTTGGTATCAATGTGTTTGGTCTTTTCATGATGCTTAGGATCTTTTATAAAATGAATAGCCGCCTGACTATCACAATATAAAATTATCGATCCTTGAGGATTCTTTGCAATATCTAGATGCTCAAAGAATCTCTTCAACCAAACAGCTTCTTGTACTGCATATGTATAAGCTACAAACTCAGCTTCCATAGTTGAAAGAGCAATACAAGTTTGTTTCTTACTTTTCCATGAAATGGCCCCACCATTTAGTAAGAAAGCATATCCAGATGTTGACTTTCGTTCATCCAAGTCACCAGCCCAATCAGCATCTGTATAACCTCTCAACATCAAATCAGATCCACCATAGCATAGTGAATAATCTGCAGTTCCTTTCAGGTATCGAAATATCCTTTTCACTGCTTTCCAATGATCTCTTCCAGGATTGGATTGATACCTGCTAACTAGACCTACGGCTTAACAGATATCAGGACGAGTACACAACATAGCGTACATCAAGCTCCCGATAGCACTTGAGCATGGAACTCGAGACATTTCATCCTTCTCTCTTTGCGTCTGTGGACACATTTCAAGACATAAAGCTTCACCTTTCGCTACAGGAGTATCCATGGGTTTGCACTCACTCATCCGAAAGCTTTCCAGAATTTTCTTTATATATGTTTCTTGAGACAGACTCAATAATTTCTTGGAACGGTTTGTTTGGATCTTAACTCCTAGGATATAGTCTGCTTCACCCATATCTTTCATGTCAAATGACTTTGAAAGCCATGACTTGATAATCTTTAGATACTCCAAATTATTTCCAGCCATCAATATATCATCCACGTAAAGAGAAAGAATTACAAACATATCATTGGACCTTTTAACATAAATGCAATGGTCTTCATCAAACATAGTAAAATCATATGAGATCATTTCTTTATGAAATCTCAAGTACCATTGCCTTGAAGACTGCTTTAGACCATAAATAGATCTTTTCAATTTACAGACCTTATTTTCTTGGCTCTTAACGATGAAACCTACATGTTGTTCCATGTAAATTTCCTCGTTTAATTCTCCATTGAGAAAAGTTGTCTTCACGTCCATTTGATGTAATTCTAGATATAAACGCACAACAATAGCTAAAAGTAAGCGAATTGAGGTAAACTTCACAACTGGCGAAAAAGTATCCTCATAATCAATTCCTGCTTACTGAGTAAAGCCTTTTGCTACCAGTCGTGCCTTGTATCTTTCTATCGATCCATCCGCTTTACGTTTAATTTTCAGAACCCATTTGTTCTTAATTGCTTGATGCTCAGGCGGAAGATCAACTAAGTCCCAGACTTTGTTGGTTCTCATGGACTCTAACTCTTATTTCATTGCTTTCATCCACTCATCCTTTTCAGGTCTCGATAAAGCCTCATGTTATTTCCCACAAATACACCACTTTACTGTTTTAAGGACCAGTTCCTTAAAATGTGTTCCTTTACTCTACGATGTGCGGAATAAAAACTGTAAGTAATTGAACACCAGATTTTAGCGTGGAAAAACCCCTAGACACGGGATCAAAAAACCACGACCTACTTCTCAAGTAGGATTTCAACTTCACTATGTAAAAAGACCCACTTGGTTACAAGACTCACTCTTACTAACCTAGGACTAACTCTAATCCTTTAGTGATCTTTCTCACGATCAGTGAAGTTGTGTCAAGTCCACGACTTGAACTACACAGTTTACAACTCGATTTTTGCTTACTACAATTGAACTAAGACTTGAACTTTTACAAGACTCAATCTAAGGAACAGGTTCTCGCTTAGTTCTACTGTAGCTAACTGATTACACAAATAAGCTAATAATTCTTCTCAGCTTTTTCTTGATGCTCTCTGTATTTGTGTGCAACTTCTCTGGCTGATAGTGTCCACGTTTTATAGTTTCCAGCAGCCAAGAAGTCCCAATGAATTAGAATTCCAAAGCTCCCTTGACTTTGAATCCTAATTTGATTCTACCTTCTTGAATCCAAATCCTTTATCCTTTAGGATTATGCAATCTTTTCGTATCTGATTAGGCCTGCATAATTATCAAGATACACGTCAATATTAGGATAAATAATAATAACTCAATTAAATGATTTTGCATGAATTATCTATTCTGCTTCAGTAATTCAAAGGAACAGGTCCTTTGAATCCATTCCTCAGTCATCAGTCAAAACTCCAAGCTTTCCAAGCTAACAATTTCCCCCTTTTTGATGATGACAAATTCATACTCATAGCTTCATCTCCTTAATGTCCTGAAATACAATGTAAGCTCAAAAAGACAATCAATCAGTGGAGAATTAATTCATCATTAAGGGACAAATTTTTATTAGGTATAAAATCATGCAAAATCAGCCTTACTCTTCCCCCTTTTGGCATCATTGAAAAGGTTGCATAGCAAAATATAACTCAAGTGTTAGATTTAATCAGCACATAGCCATTTAGGCAACTCAAAGTGCAAACATAAATTAAATAAAGCAACTGCAAAACAATGATATTAGCCATCCAAGACAATTCATATAACCAAATATTAAAATCAGGGGATACAGCAAGTACTACAGAATTATCCAACTACTAAAGAAGAAAATAAAGGCTAAGGCACTAGGCTAGGCTAGATCCCACTAGACAAAAGATGGCTAAAGGCTAGGGCTAAGGTGGTCAGGATGTGGAAGGACCAGTTCCCTGAGACTTGTGAAGGAGATCAAACATCTGCTTGAGCATTCCCTCATTGGTCTCTTTTGCTTTTGAGGCCTCTGCCTTCCAGTAATTCCTCTCTTCTTCCAACCTTGCAATCTCAGCAGCCTGCATAGCAACTTGTTGCCTAAGTGCCCTCACTTTGTTGTTCAGAGGCTGCCTCCCAACACCAGCTTGTGGAGGATCAGCCTGAACCGGCAAGTCACAGTTTATCAAGGTAGCACACCCAAATTTCTCCTTCTTTGTAGCTTTCACAACCCCTTCCAAGGGAACCTTCAACTTGGCAAAAATATCAGTCAGAATGAAACCAAACGGCAGGGAGTGTTTTCTCTTCCCAGCAATCACCCTTTTTATCAGGTGGATCATAAAGCTGGGCCAATTGATCTGCTTTTCAGTGTCCAACAGTTCCATAAGGACCAGGTCCATGAAACTGGCAACTCCTCTTTTCTCCTGCCTTGGCATCACAACTTTGTTCACAAATTCAAATAAAACCTGATGCTGTGGATGCATCTCACTCTTTTGCACTGCCCTGGGTTTTTCTTCACCATCATTCTCAGCAAACTTCCTAGTGATCTCCAGATCAGTAGGCAAGTTTGTCAAGTCAGGCCAAACAGTCTTGACATAACTAGCATACCCAGAGGCAGGGATCCCCAGCAACTCACCAAGTTCCCTTGTATCAAAAATGATGACATTGTCATTAACAAATGTAGTGATTTGATCACCTCGGACGGAACAATTCTTATAGAATTCCTGCACCATTCCCTTTGCACACCTACCAGAGATCTTAAGGACCATGTCCCTCCAACCCTGAGCATGTAGCTTTTGCAGCAACCAAACCATTCCTTCTTCTTGAACATCAGTCATAACCCTTCCTTTCAACACCTTTCTAGTCAGCATGTCATCATGAACACAGTGCACAGTCTCACTTTCTTCAGCATCACTATCACTCTCAGCCTCAGCAACTAACTCATCGCTGTCACTGGCAGAGTCTTCAGAAACCACCACTCTTTTAGAGGACCTGGTCCTCTTAGCAATTTTCTCAGCAGCTTTAACTGAGCTTCTTGTTACCCTTCTCTCAGGAACCTTTCTTTTCTTTGACTGAGGCACCACCTCCTCAGCCTCTACCATCTCATCATCCTCAGAAAAATCAGCCAAATCAAAATCATCACTATCATCCACCTTTTCTTCCTCAACTACCTGTTTTCCTTTCCCTTTTCTGCTCTTTTCCAAAGCAGCAGCCAGTTGTTCATCAGCAGCTTTAGCAGCACTTCTTGTCCTCCTACCCCCAGATGCAGGGGTTGAGGCAGAAGGAACAGGTCCTTTTGCCTTAGAGGAACTTCCAACTTTCTTCTTATTTCCGGGCTTATAACTATCACTTATCTTCTTCAATTTAGCAGCAATTTCAACAGTCTCATGATCATTAATGGGTCCCTTTCTAGCCAATTTCCTTTTCAGACTCCTAATATTTATCAAATCAACCAAAGGCCTATCACTATCACTAATAGCCTCTTCAACATCTATAACATCTTCCATGGGTGCTCTAAAAGCAACCTCTGGAGACCCTGACCCCCCATGCACCGGTGCTTCCAAACTTCTAATGAGTTCCCCCTCAAGAGCAGCCTCAGAACCTTCTCCCTCTTCTTCCTCATCAATAACAACATTCAGAGGGTGAGTGTAGTTTACCTTAAACTGATACAACACCATAGCATGAGAGAGATCCTCAACCTGCTCAGCAATGGATTCAGCCGTGGGAACTGATCCTTCCCCCTGAATCTCAGGTTCAGGTATTTCTGGAATTTGTTCAGGAACTTCAGGGTTTGGGTCGATGATTTCCATGGGTGAAGGAGGGTTGAGATTTTGTGGTTGTTCAACAGTGGGTGCAGATGGAGAATTATCAGAAGAAAGAGACATGTTTGCAATTTTAATCAAAAGATAATTGACAATTCTTTCTGAAATTTTGCTAATTCAATTGATGAACAAGGTAAAAGAATAATGTAGGAGAAGAAGAGTATTTATAGAGTGAATTAAGTAGTGCAATTAGAGTAGGAGACGATCAGCTTACCTCAGCACAACATGCAACGGCTAAGGACTCTTGGGAGTCTCCCGGAGAAAAAGAGCCGTTAGGCTGTATGACACCTTTTCAGAATGGGAACTGTTCCTCCGATGGGACTCTTTTGCAGTTTGGATATGGTTAGGAAACTTAGTGGGATTTTATCCTAAACACAAGTTACCTATAGCCTTTATACTCCTAAATTAATTGAATAATTACGAGTACATACCTGTTTTTAACACCACAATTCAGTGTCCTTCCAATTTGCAATTTTTGATCATCTGAAATTCTAAGAGCATAAGGGTAACATCATTCAATTTTAGCAACTCTAAATAATGTATGTAGCATGAGAGTATACATTTAAGTATAGAGACTGGACTGAATAATTCATAATGACTTGAATAAAATTCATTTTAAGAGCAATTTTCTAGCCAATTATGAAGCAAAGCATTGAAGATTTTATGTGAATTTAATCATCCCTAATTCCAATCTATTTCTTTCAAAATCATCTCTACCTAGAGCTTTTGTAAAAATGTCAGCTATTTGTTTTTCAGTTGGGCAAAATGCTATGGTGATCAAACCTTTTTCATAATTGTCTCTTAGGAAATGATGTCTTATGTCAATGTGTTTAGTCCTTTTGTGATGCACTGGATTTTTTGTCATATTAATAGCACTAGTGTTATCACAATAGATAGGAACAGTTCCTACATCAACACCAAAATCCTGTAATTGTTGTTTGATCCATAACAACTGTGAACAACATGAAGCAGCTGCCACATATTCAGCCTCAGCAGTGGAAAGTGCCACTGAATTTTGTTTCTTGGTTCCCCAAGAAACCAAACACTCACCAAGAAAATGTGCCATACCTGAGGTGCTTTTTCTATCAACAAGGAAACCTGCATAATCAGCATCAGTATATCCAACAAGATTAAAATTACCACCTTTTGGATACCAAAGTCCCAAGGGACCTGTTCCTTTCAGATACCTCAATATTCTTTTAACAGCTTTCAAATGAGATTCCTTAGGATCTGATTGGAATCTAGCACACAAACCAACACTGAACACTATATCTGGTCTACTAGCAGTTAGATAAAGTAAGGAACCTATCATACCCCTATACAATTTTTGATCAACTGATATTCCATGTTCATCAAGATCCAATTTTGTGGCAGTAGCAATAGGTGTGTCAATTCCCTTAGCATTGTCCATATCAAATCTTTTAAGTAATTCCTTAACATACTTTTGTTGATGGATCATAGTTCCATTTGAGGTTTGCTTAATTTGTAAACCCAAAAAGAAGTTGAGTTCACCCATCATGCTCATCTCAAATTCACTCCCCATCAAGTTTGCAAATTCTTTACTTAAATTTTCACAAGTAGCACCAAAAATTATGTCATCTACATAGATTTGAACAATTAAGAGATCCTTACCTTTTTCTTTTAAGAACAACGTACTATCAATTTTACCTCTCTTGTATCCATGCTGGAGTAGAAATTTTGATAGCCTTTCATACTATGCTCTTGGTGCCTGCTTGAGCCCATACAAGGCCTTGTCCAACTTGTAAACATGTTCAGGGAACTGTTCACTTTCAAAACCTGGAGGTTGCTTGACATACACTTCTTCTTTCAAGTATCCATTCAGAAATGCACTCTTAACATCCATTTGATGTAGAGTAAAATCCATGTATGTAGCAAAGGCTATAAGAAGTCTTATTGCTTCCAATCTTGCAACTGGAGCAAAAGTCTCATCATAGTCGATGCCTTCCTCTTGACTGTATCCCTGAACAACCAGTCTGGCCTTGTTCCTTGTTACCATGCCATCCTCATCAAGTTTGTTTCTGAAAACCCATTTTGTTCCAATTATGGACCTGTTCCTTGGCTTGGGTTCCAGATGCCAAACTTGACTTCTTTGAAATTGATTCAATTCCTCCTGCATAGCATTTATCCAGTCTGCATCCTTCAGTGCTTCTTTCACATTTTTGGGTTCAACAAGAGATAGGAAAGCACTGAAAGCACACAGATTGTGATTTTTGACTGCTGATCTAGTTTGAATTCCTGCATTCTTGTCTGAGATTATTTGATCCACAGGATGTGACCCTTGATATTTGTAAGGCTTGGGGGTTAATCCATTGTCAGAAGTCCTCTGCTGAGGAATAGTTCCTGATCGAGTAGCACTACCAGTTTGTGAGGAGGAACTAGCATTTGTTCCCCCTGTATATGTGCCACTGTTCTCAGTTCTGTTCTGAGGAACAGTTCCTTGCAGTTTAGTTCTCACATCCAGACCTTGCATTTGTGGATCAAGTTCATAAGCTTTCAGCAGTCCAATTTCTTCATCCTCCTGTACCTGTTCTTGAGTGAGACTGTCAGTTTCATCGAATTTTACATGTATGCTTTCTTCAATTTTTAAAGTTTTCTTGTTAAACACCCTATATGCCTTACTATTCGAAGAATAACCAACAAAGATTCCTTCATCACTTCTAGGTTCAAATTTCCCTAAGGCATCTTTCCCATTGTTGTGTATGAAACACTTGCAACCAAAAGCCCTAAGATGAGAGATGTTTGGTTTTCTTCCTTTAAGCAACTCATATGGGGTCTTTTCTATTAATGGCCTAGTCATACATCTATTTATTATGTAGCATGCAGTATTAATAGCCTCAGCCCAAAAGTTTTGTGGAAGATTTCCAGATATTAACATAGTTCTTGCCATTTCTTCTAGAGTCCTATTTTTCCTTTCCACTACACCATTTTGTTGTGGAGTTCTAGGTGAAGAAAAATTGTGATTAATGCCATTTTCATTGCAAAAATTGAAAAACATATGATTTTCAAATTCAGTTCCATGATCTGACCTAATGGCAACAATAGGACTGTCTAGTGTTCTTTCAGCTTTCTTAGCAAAAATTGAAAATGCATTAAATGCTTCTTCTTTAGATGCAAGAAATATAGTCCATGTAAATCTAGAGTAATCATCCACCAATACCATTACATACTTCTTACCTCCACGACTCATTGTTCTCATTGGACCACATAAATCCATATGGACCAGTTCCAAAGGCTTAGTGGTACTTACCTGTTTCTTCGGTTTGAAGGAGGATTTTACCTGCTTCCCCCTGGCATAAGCTTCACATACCTTTTCATCATTAAACCTGATGTTAGGAAGACCTATCACCAAGTCCTTTGACACAAGTTTGTTCAATTGTGAAAGACTAGCATGTCCTAGTCTTTTGTGCCATAGGAGGGGATCATTTTGCTCCACACTTAAGCAGCTCAAGCTTCCATCAGATAATGTCAGCAAGTCTACTTTGTAGATGTTTCCATGTCTGTTTCCCTGCAAAATAACCTCTCCAGAAGCTTGATTAGTCACAGTGCATCCAGTAGATGAAAAATTAACATTATTACCTTTGTCACACAATTGAGATATACTCAATAAGCAATGCTTCAGTCCATCTACTAGAAATACATTATCTATGCAGTGTGAGTCAGACTTACCTACCTTTCCAATTCCAATAATTTCCCCTTTCTTACCATTACCGAAGGAAACACTTCCTCCTTGGAAGGCTGAGAGTGAAAGGAACAGTTCCTTATGCCCCGTCATATGTCTTGAGCAACCACTGTCCATGTACCATTTGTGGTTTGTCTCCTTCACTCTAGCCTGCAAAAGAAAACTAGGGGTTAATTTTAGGAACCCAAACTAGTTTGGGTCCCTTTCCTTTAACAAAAGGGTGAATTAAATCTCTCCTAGCCCAGAATGGCAATGCTTTCTTTGTGTGAACACTTTTCTTAGCCACATATTTTTGGACAGGTTTGTAGGACCTGTTCCTTTGTGTAGCTTTTTCAGAAGATTGACATTTTCTTTTCAAGTGACCTGTGTTTCCACAATGTGTACCTAACCAATTTTCAGAAAGAGTTAGGTACTTACTCTTTGAGCCCCATTTTGGCAATGACTGAGATTTTACAAACCCAATACCCTTCTTATTACTACTATGATTTTCATGTAACCATTCTAATGCTTTAGAGGATTTATTCCATTTAACAGTTTTGTCCAGTTCATCTTTGGTTTTGATCAAATCTTCTTCCAAAGCCCTTATCTTTTCATTTTTCTTGTACAGTTCATCAACTGTCACTTTCAATTTCTCTTCAGAAATGATCTGATGAGAATTAGCAATGCCTTTACCATTTTCAACTGTCTTAACTTTTGATTTTTCATTTTCTAGTTCCTGAACAGTTGATTCAAGTGTGAGGACCTGTTCCCCAAGCATGCTAATCTTTCTTTTTAGAAAGTCATTTTTAATTGCTACCTCTTTGTATTCTGCTCCTAAACTATCAATTTCATCATGCAGTTGATGATTGCCATCCCTTAGAGATTTAAATTCATTTAACACAGTATGAAATACTTTAACTAATCTCTCTCTAGGCATGCTTTTCACATCTTGTCTAAGTTTAGAAATAAATACCTCAGCATCTTCTTCATTGTCTGAGTCTTCAAGAGCCATTAGAGCAAGATCCTCATCCAGATCATCATCAAATATGTCATCCTTACTATCTTGCCATCCTGCAACCATTGCTTTGAGAGTTCCATTCTTCTTTCGGAACTGTTCCTTAGCCTTCCATCTCTTTTCAACATACTTCTTTCTCCATTCTTCTTCCATGACTGGGCATTTGCTAATGTAGTGCTCCATGCTTCCACATTTGAAGCATTCTCCTCGCTGTTTCATGTTAGAAGATCTATCTTGTCTACTAGATCCCTTCTTATTCAGGAATCTTTGGACATTTCTGGCTATAAGGACCAGTTCCTTCTCATCATCAACAAATTTGTTAGCAGCAGATAAAGCTAAAGTAGGTTCAGTTTTAACTGATTCTCCTATGTTCTTGACTTTCTTCCTCAGTTCATATGTTCTTAGATTATCTATAAGTTCATCTAAGGAGAGAGTACTAAAATCCTTGCTTTCAATGATAGCGCATGCTTTAATTTTCCAAGAATCTGGAAGTACTCTAGTCAAGATCTTTTCAACTCTTTCTTCTACAGTTAAGATTCTTCCAAGAGAGATAAGTTCAGTTGCAATAGCATTAAACCTTGTGTACATTTTAGAAATTGTTTCTCCTTCTCTCATTTTAAAATTTTCATATTCAACAAAGAGAAGTGTACCTCTAGATCTTTTAACCTGATTGGTTCCTTCACGAGCAACCTGCAATGCATCCCAGATTTCCTTACCTGCAACATCATTGAACAATGGTGGCCTAACAGTGGACTGACCCTCGGAGTTTTCTTGTGGTGTACTCATTCTAATCCTAAGGTGTTAGCCTCTTCAAGGATAACCTGCTCTGATACCAATTGTTATTTCCCACAAATACACCACTTTACTGTTTTAAGGACCAGTTCCTTAAAATGTGTTCCTTTACTCTACGATGTGCGGAATAAAAACTGTAAGTAATTGAACACCAGATTTTAGCGTGGAAAAACCCCTAGACACGGGATCAAAAAACCACGACCTACTTCTCAAGTAGGATTTCAACTTCACTATGTAAAAAGACCCACTTGGTTACAAGACTCACTCTTACTAACCTAGGACTAACTCTAATCCTTTAGTGATCTTTCTCACGATCAGTGACGACTTGAACTACACAGTTTACAACTCGATTTTTGCTTACTACAATTGAACTAAGACTTGAACTTTTACAAGACTCAATCTAAGGAACAGGTTCTCGCTTAGTTCTACTGTAGCTAACTGATTACACAAATAAGCTAATAATTCTTCTCAGCTTTTTCTTGATGCTCTCTGTATTTGTGTGCAACTTCTCTGGCTGATAGTGTCCACGTTTTATAGTTTCCAGCAGCCAAGAAGTCCCAATGAATTAGAATTCCAAAGCTCCCTTGACTTTGAATCCTAATTTGATTCTACCTTCTTGAATCCAAATCCTTTATCCTTTAGGATTATGCAATCTTTTCGTATCTGATTAGGCC
Source organism: Petunia x hybrida (assembly GCA_037355625.1). NCBI lineage: Eukaryota > Viridiplantae > Streptophyta > Magnoliopsida > Solanales > Solanaceae > Petunia > Petunia x hybrida. Next base: position 733,120 of record JBBBVM010000012.1, read on the forward strand.
TGCATAATTATCAAGATACACGTCAATATTAGGATAAATAATAATAACTCAATTAAATGATTTTGCATGAATTATCTATTCTGCTTCAGTAATTCAAAGGAACAGGTCCTTTGAATCCGTTCCTCAGTCATCAGTCAAAACTCCAAGCTTTCCAAGCTAACACCTCAACAACGGAATTTGGTTCATTCACTTCCGATGCCGATACCAGGAAAACGTAATCCTCTATATCATAAGTACGTTTAGGTACACCTTTCCTGGTACTCTTTCTTAATTGAAACTCAGATTCACAAGAAGGATCCTGTATTGAAAAGCTCCCACTCGGATCATCACCATATTCTTGATCAATTAGATCATCAAATGTGTTAGAAGACACTTGCTGACCATCTGAGTTCAACATTTCATAAAGAGGCTCCCCATCCTTTACTTCACCCTTCTTAGGAAAATCATTTTCTAAAAATGTGACATCTCGTGATTCAATTTCAGTAACACTTCCATCCTCCAATTCACCAATAAACACATACCCTTTGGAGTGTTTTGAGTATCTTATAAAGATACATTTCTTGCCTTTTGGACTCAGTTTACCAAACTTGTTAAAAGAATCTTTTATAAATGCAGCACAACCCCAAGGTCGTAAATAATCCAAGTTTGGTTTCTGGCCGGTCCATAGCTCATAAGGAGTGGAAGGAACTGACTTAGAAGGCACTCTATTCAATATATAGGCTGCAGTTAATAACGCATCTCCCCAAAAAGAGATAGGTAAATTAGCTTGCGCCATCATTGATCTTGTCATATCCAATAGAGTTCTATTCCTCCTTTCTGCTACACCATTTTGCTGAGGTGTATAAGGAGTAGTTAATTGTCTGGTGATTCCTTTTTCACTACACAAGTCAATAAATTGTCTTGAAAGATATTCACGCCCTCTATCAGTTCTTAGAGTTTTTATACTCTTGTCTAATTGATTCTCAACCTCATTCATGTATCGTTTGAAGCACTCAAGTGCTTCGGATTTATGAGAAATCAAATAAACATAACCAAAACGCGTGAAATCATCAACAAACGTAATGAAGTACAAGGCACCAGATCTTGCCTTCACGTTCATTGGACCACAGATATCTGAATGGATTAATTGCAATGGGAAGTCAGCTCTCTTAGCCTTCCCAAAAGGTTTACGTGTAATCTTTTCGGCAAGACATTGTTCACAAGTTGGCATTTCAATTTTCGAGAAAGAACTCAAGTGTCCTTCCTTTGCCAATCTATTCATTCGATCTTGCCCAATGTGACCTAATCTAGCATGCCATGTAATAATGTCAACATCTCTATTACTAGAAGAACATGCCATAACACAACGGTCCACATAATACTCATAAGTAGAAGGATTACAACTTAATACAAAGAAACCATCGTAAAGATGTTCAGAACCATAAAAGACATTGTCTAGAGTAATTCTCACAACATTGCTACTAAAGTTCAAACAGAAACCTAAATTAAGAAAGACAGACATAGATATTAAGTTTCGTCGAATTTCTGGAGCATATAGGACGTCATGCAACATCAAAGTACGGCCACCACGCAAGTCAATCCTGCAAGTGCCAAGACTTTTGACTTCAACCTTCGCATTATTTCCTACGTATATCCACCTTGATCCAGATGGTACTCGACGGTACTCCACAAACGCTTCTCGATCACGGGTCACATGGTCGGTGGCCCCTGAGTCTACAATCCACACAGGATAAGATTCAGTTAATAAAACTGTGCTAGAAACAAATGTAGCACTTAGAGATGCGTTTTGAAAATGCTACCTTTTTCGGCTCAGTGCATTCACGAGCAAAGTGTCCCGGCACTTGGCAGTTGTAGCATTTCATCTTGCTCTTGTCTTTCTTCTTAAAGAACCGTTTTCCCTTTTTAGGGTTTGGTTTGTTTCTCTTCTTTGAGGGTCCCTCACTAGTCTCCTTGCCCTTTCCGCCTTTCTTCCATTCATTTTTACGCTTGAATCCTGAAGCCTTTTTACCACTTGATTCTGCCACATAGGCAGTGGGTATAGCTTTTGCAGCACCAAGCCGCTCATCTTCAAGCTCAATATGGCGAGCAACATCACCAAAAGTTTTGATGCTGTCATTGTGGGTCAAGTTTACTTTCAGATGTTCCCAATTACTTGGAAGAGACCGGATCACTGCCTGAACCTGCTGCTCATCAAAGAGAATATGACCAGCACTTTTGAGTTGAGCTATCATGTTTGACATCACCCTAAGGTGTTGTTTGACACTGTGGTAATGACGCTTCATGTAAGTGTCAAATTTGATAGTCAGCTGTCTAAGGCGGGTCACAGTAGTACCCCCATATGTTTCTCTCAAATGTGCCCACTGTCACGACCTTTTTTCCAACTTAAAAAGAAAAACTTATAGTTTAAAAGAAGGTTGTGACGGTGTTGATAGGTACACTAATTATTAAGAGATTTTCGGAGTCGCCACTTGACAAGTTAAAGGTGTGCCAAGTCACCAAAGTGGTGTACCTAGAACACCTTTGACTCGTAAATGGTCTGCGTCAGAGTTCCGGGTAAGGATCTCGGTTGACTCTCGGTAAGGTGTTAGGCACCCTCGAGTCCTGTGCCAAGCACAGTTGCTTTTATTGACGCCTTTCGACTCTTTGAAAATTGTTTATTATATTTGCCTTGATTTGTTACGCTTCAATTTATTATTAATTTTGTCTGTTCAAATGGAAACTCAAAATCGAGATATAATAGCGCGAGCACTTCACCAGTTCGAAATCTTCCGACTTAAATCAATTAAATCGCGCAGGCACTTCACCAGTTCGAAATCTCTTGACTTTATATGAGTTACATGTGAACAATTTATCATTTTGTTAGCTTCGGCTTAAAAAGTTTGCCTAACTATGTGAGACTTCTTCATTCTTTAGATTTTGCCTAATCTGTGCTAGTGATGTCGCCTATTCTATTCTTAATAGCTTTACAATTATAATCCATTATATATTCTTGTTCGACATCAAATTCAAAGTAGAGTGATGGGTCAACACCGTAACGTAAAATTCTTAGTTTAAACACTTGCATCTTTAACCTGTTTACTCATCTCAGGCTTATCCATTTTGACGAAAGGTTCAATTTCAACAAAAGTTATTAACGAAACATATCACAAATTTCATCTCCACATCACAGTGCATTCGAGTCTGCTTAAAGGTCCTTCCCTTTGTTTAGAAAAAACATGAAAATGGCCTAGAGCATAAATGGCCCAAAATTGTCAACTCTAAACCCCTTTATTTTTTCAACTAAGTGAATGCATACAAATTTATGTAAAACGTGCTCCATTTTTCTTTTACAACACAGCAGCCAACAACATATATGCAAAATAAACATGAAAACATTAATGCAAAGTAAAGTAAAGTAAAACTCAACTCCAGACCCCCCTTTTTTGTTGTTTCTTAGCCTCTCTGTTTTTGTTTTGCTATTCTGTTTTTCACTTTTGTTTTCTGTTTCTATCTTGTTCCCTGTTGCTCTCTTTTTTTTCTCACTCTATGTTCTTTGTTTTTATAGTTCTGTATCTCTCACTTTTGCTTCAGCTTTTATATGTTCTGTTGGTGTGTTCTGTTCTTCCTTTTAAAAGAGAGTCAAAGGCTCTCAAAAATAGAAGGGGAAGTGGGGTGTGTACTAGTGCCAAGGACTAGCCCATGTGCCCTCCTCAACCCTTAGATTTCAGCCCATAATTTCCTTGCATGCAAGGCTGTACCAGAACTCAGAAAAGGGCAGCACTCTGCTGCCACCTTGTACCTCCCTGACTCATTCTTTGGCATCTCATTTGACATCATCCATCCTATGTCATCTAAATTATCTCAACAAGTCAACAATATCACAACCAAACTAACTGAATGGACTAAGTCCAACTAAGAACAAATTAACAAAAACCTGAAACATAGTCCCAACAGACAGGCCATACATCTGACTTCCTAATTTCTAACTAGACAAATCCTAAGTTAATTCTGATTCTGGCACAAAACACAACTGGACCAAGTCCACAACTCAAAGAACTCACACAAATGACAAAGTGGACAACTTAAACTGGTTCGTGCTGTGAGTATAAAACAACAAACGACACAAGAAATAAAAGTATAGAAACCCATACTTGACACTACTAATTCAGACTTGTCTACGATAATACAACCGCCCAGGCAACATCATTTGCTAATCACAGTAGATAACATTCCATATTCTAACAAATGGACTACACGAACCATCTTAAACTAATTATGCTCAATAGGAATCAAATACCACAACTTCAACCAGGTTTCATATTGCATAGATCACATAGTAAACTGACCAATTCAACAGTGAGACAAGCTAAGGAAAAATTTCTACCAAACTAAGCAAAACAAGAGACCAATTTATGCATAACATTACCACAAATCCACGCATAGACAGGAAAGACACGCATAATCTAGTAACGTGCTTGACAATAAACATGCCTACTCATATCTAACAGTAGTTCACACAAATCTCAATACTTGAACAGGAATCCGCGTTATCCTCATTCATTCAAAAGGGTGATTTAAGCAAAGGCGTTCGACTATACAAATCCCGAGCCAAACAGGCATACAAAAATCACATAATTCATACTAGTACCCTCACTAATCATGGAATCCTAATCTGATCAAATTCGCTAATCAAAGTAAAGAAAGAAGACATGCTTATACCAAATCAAATCCACAATACCAAAGCTATCTTACCAATGCTGCTACTGCCCGTTACATCATTGCATCACCCAATCATCGAGCCTCGCTGCATCGGCGCCATCGTCTCACTGTCATCACAGCTCAAACACGGCGAAGCAGCCCCCTCCGATCGACAATCTGCCACAGCTTTGCGAGCACCAAGCTGTTGCCTCAACGCCAATATCGCAGCTTCAAAACGAACATCATCGCCCTTGTTACTGCCTAATCAGCCCCTTCGCAGCAACATCACCACAAATGTTTGAAACAGCCCCGCTGCCTCGTCAACGCTGAACAGACAACTCCACTCACTTCATCATCGTCACTGCCTTACCATCGCAGCAACATCAGTACAAATGTTTGAAACACCCCCGCTGCCTCGACATTGTTCGCCTCGGATCAGCTCTAAAACCACCATCGACACTGCCTCGGATCAGCCTTTATCGCTGCCTTGCTCATCCCCACATCATTGTCACTGCACGATCCGCTATTGCTCGCTAAATAATCGACATCACAGCCCCCTACATCCCATACTATAGCATCTCCAAGCAAAACCATCAAACGACATTATCATCGCCGCTTCAGTCCCTCCGAATCCACCACTGATCATAACAGCGCCCCTACGACCTCGTCGAGCTCCACTCGTCATCGCAGCCAAAGCACCATAATTGCCTTGCTTGATAGCACCACTGTCTTCGCATCCCAATCACATTCAATCATCGCAGCCACCAATATCGACTCATCACCACTATCATCCCGATATACCATAAACATTTGAATCCATATTTTTTTGTTCTAATTGAAACGATTCCAATTGGGATCGTTTCAACTAGAAAAAGAAAAGAATGGATGGAAAAACCGAGAGAAATAGAGGAAAGCAAAACCAAAGCATAGCCGTGTCCCATTTTGACCGAAAAAAAAGGATTCCCTTGTAATCGAGTTCCAGAAACGGAATGGGGAAGAGAAAACAAAGCTAAACAATATAAAAGCTCACCGGAAAATGGAGTGTCGCCGGAGCTAGGGTGAAACCGAATTTGAAACTTCGATCTAGAAGAATCAGTGGGAATTTTGAGAAAGTGAGTTCGAATCGGGAATGAGGACACCAAGGCGAGTCGATTGGTGTAAAATTTTGGCCGGAACAGCGTGGGTGACGCCGTCGACAGTGGCGGAGCACGGCAGCCCTTGGAATTTCGCCATTCTCTCCTTAGCTTTGGTTATGTTGTGTGGAGTAAGGGAGAAATTAGGAGAATTTGGGATTAAATGTAATTGGGCCGGGTCGGGTGGAGGAATTGGGCAGGTGAGATGGGTGTTGTGGGCTACAATATTGGGCTGGCTATTCTACATTTACATTTAGATGGCTATTTAAATACAAAATTACTATATCCTACATAAGCACCATTAATTAATTAAACCACACAATTAATAGAAATACACAACAAATATTCTCGCTAATACAAAAGAGAAATCAACTAAACATTACTCACAAATGCAACCGTCTTTTATTTATTTATTTATTTAGGGTAATTTTTGGCATTTTTCTGTCTTAAAATAACTAAATAAAGCTAGATAAAATTGGAAAATCCTAAGAAAATTTGCACAAACAATTCAAGTAATTATCAATTTGGTGCCAAAATTAGGTGATTACACCCACATGGCATGAGCAGTAGGGAATTGTTCACATTCGTGAATGAAATCATCCACAGCTGAGCTTACAATGATTCCACGAGCAGTAGCATCTTTCTTTCTCCAAGAATTGTAAGCCTCAAGATCTCTCCTATGTTGGGCAGTGTTACCCTCCTCTGGGCAAACCATGACATGGTTAATGGCTTCTAGAGCATCTTGCTCTTCCAGCACATACCACATCTTACGACTCCAAATGTCATAATTCTCGCCGTTCAGTTTGTCACCCTTGTTTAAGTCAGCAATGATAGTTTTTGATGCCATAGTCTGTTAAATGAAACAATAATGCAAGTATATTTATTACTCATCATTCTCGCATGTGATATACACACTTAGGCAAATCAATTAAATAAAATATTAATTTTACACTTAGTATAGAATCGAAAGGTTACTAAGTTTCCATTCATCATCTACAACTAAATGTTCAACTAATATTTTATAAAATCATTTCTCATAGTGTGTATCTCGTTAAGATTTTCAATATCATGTCATACTTATTTTTAATTGCCACACATAAAAAATTAAACAAATAAAATGACATGTAATCTTGCAAACAAATAACAAAGTTTCATTAATTAAAAAAAATTACAAGTAGTTGTAGAGACGATTCTCCCACTCGGCTTCAAATTTAAGAATATAAACCCAAAAAAGATTCACTTGGCCAAACCTCGTGATAAATATCAGTTAAAATGCTGCCTAAAGGTTCTCCAAGTGAATCTACTAAAATTGCTAAGGCTTCCCAGTCATAAAGTTCAATTTTGCCAATAGCATCAATTAGTGCATCTCGGGTAAACTGATAATGTTCAATTTGATCAGCTAGTGAAGCCCTACGCTCTCTAAATTTCTTTTCTCTTTCCCTTCGTATAGCCCTTGCATCCCTTAGCACATTTTGCATCGTCCTGAAAACATCATTCCTTATGACTTCACGTCCTCGGGAATATGTCATACGATGACGTACTCTTCTACGTTGTCCTCTTGCTCGATTTCCAATACCGCTCCCACTTGGAGCAAGTCGAGCTTGCCCCTGTTCAGCCATATCTGAAATAGGAACAATGAAACAATAAGAATGGACATACCATTCAATGTGACAACATATGCCACACTTACTTGTAGAAGATTGCATGTAAGGGTTATATACCATTATAATAGTTTGGCTATTACAAAGTCATTCGAAGAGAAACACATTTATAGGTAGAACTTCAACACTTCATATCTCACTCATTTTAAATCCGTTTATCATCATATAATATATAAACGGAAAGCTTGTGACGAGTAGATTCTGAAAATATACAATCCATATTTTAATTCTAAACCATTAATTTACAGAAATCAAATTACAGAACGCAGTTTTTCATAAAACTGTCACAATTTTCAGCATAACTTCAAAAATTCGTATCTTACTCGTTTTAAATCCGGTTTTGATGAATAATATATCAACGGAAAGCCTGTAATGAGTAGATTCTGAAAATATATAACCCATATTTTAATTCTAAACCAGTAATTTGCAGAAATCAAATTATAGAACGCAGTTTTTTCGTAAAACTGTCACAATTTTCAGCATAACTTCAAAAATTCGTATCTTACTCGTTTTAAATCCGTTTTTGATGAATAATATATCAACGGAAAGCCTGTAATGAGTAGATTCTGAAAATATATACCCCATATTTTAATTCTAAATCAGTAATTTGCATAAATCAAATTACAGAACGAAGTTTTTTTCATAAAACTGTCACAATTTTCAGCATAACTTCAAAAAATTTCGTATCTTACTCGTTTTAAATCCATTTTTGATGAATAATATATCAACGAAAAGCTCTAAACGAGTACAATCTAAAAAAAATATATATATCATGCCGAAAATTAGTTATGGGCTAGACTAATTTTAATTTTCAGACATTATATTATGCTCTTAACATTCAATCCATGACTTGGAAACAATTAACAAGAACCCTAGGCTCTGATACCATTTGTAGGTAATTAAAAGGGGCAAGAACAACGAATTGTGTACCTTGTTTTGCAGCAGAAATTGTTGAACTCACCACCGTAAAAAATCATCCCAAGTCAAATCTTGAATCACTAGGAAACAAGATATGTATTTCACCAACTAAGCGCCTTGTTTGTGTGTTGATATGGAAGAACAAAGAAGGAAAATTGTTTCTTTCTTTCTTATCAGATTCCCAAGAAATAGTTTCTCTCTCTTATAATGGAATAGAATAGCAGTTCCATGTTCAAAAGAAAACAACCCCATGACCTGTACGTGCGTTAACTTCCGTATAGAAGTTATCCTCTCTTTTTAACTTCCGTGGGTCAGTCCACATGTGCGACCCACGACCCAAGCCCAATTTCCAACACCCAATATTTTAGAACAAATTCACATTATTAGAAGCTACATAAAAAAAACTGTAATACCAATAATGAAACATCTTCAATTAAAGTATTTAAACAATGTAATCTCTTCGTTAGTGGGGTAGCCAGAAATTTAAATAAGATTGTTCAAACTTCAAGAAATATAGATTTTTTTTTAACTGAATGAGTGTACCTAAACATTTTTATTTGACTACGTATTATTTAATAAAATCAAATTTTTGTCTTTGAGAAGAATAAGACATACTTTTTGTATGGGTCTAAATCAGTTTAGGATCACAAATACAAGCAAATTTTTGTATCAAAGTCAAGAAAAGTGCTAAGAATAAGCGTAAAATGCGAGAAAATAACTTGATTTCAATATATCGTAGTGAGTACAAATTTTGCTAGAGTTTCTGTATATATTTCTGAATCAATACAATGTAAAATGAAGTGCTATTTATAGGCTAAGGGACCCCTGCTCATGTTCTCCATGACTGATCATGCTTCAACCTACGTTTTGGACATTTAATAGGTGAGTTAGTGGGTTGAAGTAGTGGGCTGCTGAGCCGCTTGAACCGAGGTGCTCCATCGAAGCTTAAGTGTATGACCTCGGTGGCATGTCCTTGCTGTTTGTTGGGGAGGAATGTCACCGAAGCTCAGCTCGCGGCTCGCCTTCGATAGTGACATTGAAACCTGCCTTCGGTAATTTGATCGCCTGCTTCGGTCATTCTCCTTCGGAGCATCAACTCATTTATACTAAGTTCATTGTTCTGAAGTCCTATCCGAACTTGTCGATTTTTGCCGAATACAAATAGTCCCCCACTCCTCGGTTGAGCGCCAGGGTCGCAGAGGAGTGGAATGAATTCAAGCGGGAAGCTGACGTGGCTCAGGCCTATCCAAGAGTTTAAAAAAGTTGCACGACTTTTTGAATTTCTGTTCCACATTACGTGGCGACCGTTGGTTGGCTACCGAAAGGTCGCGCCGACTTTTTCGCTTTATCCAACGTTACAGTCATCATTGCTTCTGCTACTTGGACGTGTGCGACCCCTATAAATACTTCACTTGAGGGCTTTTTTCTCCGCTTGACAAAAAACTCTTGCCAACAACGAAAAACACAGAGAAGAAAACTTCCAGTCTTGAACCAAATTTTCTTGATCTCAATCTTCTGCCAAATCTAACATTATGTCAATGGCCACATCTGGACAAGGATCTAGCGATTCCGGCGAGAAAGCCGAGCGTTTTGCCGCCGCGATTATGAGCGGGGACTTCATTGCCACTGTACCCCAGCTGCAGATGATTGAGGCGAAAGATGGTGGAGAAGCTATGTCGACAGCTACTGCTCCTAGGCGGCGTAAGGAGAGAGTTGGCCGCGACAAGGAGGAGGTCAGTTATGACATCGTTGTTGAGGTTTGTGGTGACGACCACGACGATGGCAGGGATGACGTCACCAGTGCCAAAGAGGTTGGTGGCCCGACAGGCGGAACCGAAGTAAGTAGAGAGGCCAGTGGCTAAAGAGGCGAGGCTGAAGCCAGCAAGGAGGGGTCTCAGACCGAAGCTGGCACTTCAAAGAAATATAGGAAGAAGATTCCTGTCGAAGTGGAGATAGACCCTCAGTTGGTCATCCCTTCAAATTTTAACAATGAAAATGACTTAAAGGTTCATGCTCAATCCGATGCCCAAAAGGGGAAAAAAAGAAACATACAGGTGCATGTCACCCCAAGTGTGATAACTGAGGATGTGATTGAAACTGTTCGGGCCGATTGCCGATGGGACCCCGAAGTGGATATTAGGATTCCAGCCCCGGGCTCGGCTGTCTCTACCCATATCGAAGGGTACTCTTCGGTCTTCACATACCCATTCACTATAGGATTCAACTTGCCAGTTCACCCCATAATCAACACGTTTTGTAGGTCGTACAACTTATGCTTGGCTCAATTGGGGCCTAGGGCTTGGAGGGTTGTGCAAGCCCTTGAATATTTAAGCAAATTAGCTGGGTTGCCCTTCACCTTCCAACACTTGATCTCCCTCTACTACCCCTACTTTCATAAAGCCAGGGTGGTAGCCCTCTTACCTCGGGGATCTTACGCCATCCTAAGTAAGAGCGAAGGCTACGACGGCCGAGGTTGGAATGACCGCTATGTGCTCATTCCTACAAGGATGTTGTCGACCGAACCTGGCTTCCCCGAAGCGTGGAATGCTCAGCGTAAGTATTATCGTTTTCCCTTCGGCCTTTGATTACCATAGCTTGTGCTTATTTCCCTATTTATGATTTGCAGCTGAAAAGGTTCCGGTCGACCCACCGGGGAATTTGCTTGAATGGGCCACCGAGGTCATGAAGCAAGAGACGCGTCCGCGTCGGCAGTGAATGATTTTAGCTGCTCTGAAAGGGAATCAGTGGATATGTAAGAGGCATGATAAGTTATATATCTGCGCTCATAATTCTTTAAACTTGCTTTGAATTACTGCTTCCCGACGTCTTCTTTCCTTTCCCATTTAGGTTTCTCCAACAGGGCTGTTAAGGATGCCGAGGAGGAAGATGAAGAGGAAACCGAAGAGAGGGGAGATGGGCAAGGGGAAGAGAAGAAGGATAAGAAAGAGAAGAAAAAGAAAGAAAAGAAAGTGATCGACATCACCGAAGGTGTCAACCAAATGGCGAGCTTGGCTAAAAAGCTCGCCGGGGACAGGAAAACTAAAGGCTCGATGGGCCAAAGATCTTCACAAGGTGACGATATCTTTATAGGCCGATTTGTATGTAAACCCACTTTCACTTCGTCTTATACTTATGAGATTGCTCCTCTCCCTTCCCCAGGCTCCAAAACGAAGAGGTCCGAGTTGAAGAGAGCCACTAAAGCAGAAGGGCCACGGGTTGAGGAAGCTGTTGTTTCCTCTTCCGAAGTGCCAGCTGCAAAGCATCGAGGCTTTGTTGATGAACCTAGCGACGACGAGGTTCATCTAGCTGCTCCCGAGGTATCCCCAGAGCCAACTCCTGAGATGATTCCAGAACCAGCTACCGAGGTCCCTAGGGCGACCGAAGTGATAAATGTGGAGGAATCTGATCAAGCAGCCGCAAAGCGGAAAGGAAAGGCTAAGGCAAATGAGGGCTTGATCAAAAGCATGGTTAAAGCTTCCCGCGCTTCTGCTAAGACCTCCAACGCCGCATCTCAGGCGTTGGAAATTGCTCCCGAGGCCAACCTGCTGGATCCCACCAAAGAGGACGTTGCCGCCCTTGATGCTATGCTTGGGTCTACCAAGGCTCACGCCCTTCGGAATCTCAGCCCTATGAGTTTGATGGGTGTTTCAGCCATTTCTGCCCTTCCAGTAAGTTTTCATGAGCTTTTGTTCACACAATTTATTTTTCCCTTTATCCCGATGCTAACACTTGGATTTTATGCAGAGCTTGGTGCTCGCATTGCAAGCTATCCACCTCGAGCGCGACCGAGCGGAGCAAGTTCAGGCAGCGACCGCTGCTTGGGGGGAGCAAAAGAGCGGATTTGTGGGTAGAATTGACGAGCTCGAAGCCAAATTTGCTACTTTGAATGAAGAGTTGGAGCGTGCCAACGAGGCATCGGCTAAAGCTGAAGCTGAAGCTGACCTGCATGGGGTTTTGGAATCTGCCGAGGCTAAGGTTCAAGCTGTGACAAACGAGTTTACTAATGAGCGTTCGAGGTTGAGCTTTGAAAATGCTCGACTTGAAGCTGAACTCTTTAAGGCCAGAACCGAAGTGCTCGAGGCAGGCTTGAGGAGTAAAACGCCAAGCTAGTTGGGCTGCAAAGCCGAGTAGATCAAGTGCCTGCTCTTCGGGAAAAGATCTCAAAACTCCAAGGCAGAATTGCTTACCTCAACGAGCGAGCCGAGGTCAAAGCAACAAGGGAAAATTTTGAGGAAGCTTGGGTTGTCGTTAAGACTAGGCTTTGCACACCCGAGCAGGTCTAAGCTGGGCAAGTCATGCTTGAAGAGGAGATAGCTAAAGTCAAGAACGCTGATGCCGAGGCTCAAAAGATCATGGATGACCTTTCCTCGAGTGAGGGTTCGGATGATGGTGAATCCAAAGACGAAAGTGCCGACGAGGGCGGTGAAGACGCCGAAGGAGGGAACCCTTAGGAACAAACAGTTCTTTTCTTTTTTGTACATTGTGTTTTTTCTAAGGTCCTTGTGCCTTTTAATGCAAGCCTTCGGGATTTTGATGTCTGTAAAATCGACCTTCGGGTCAACTTATTTTTTATGTAAACAACTAGCCTTCGGGCCTTTTAATGACATGGTTTTGCGTTTCACCTTGTGTTGGCTCTTGTATAAGCCGAACACTGAAAGTAATTTTCTTGCAAGACTTAATTAAATGACAATGATGCGGACTTAGCGCGACGTCTCACCCTCGAGTCAATGCATTTAAAATATAACCTCGGTTAGTAAAGTCATAGAAACAAAGAGATGTTGATCAAGTTTATTTCATTGACAATATCAACGAGCCATAATCGGCTTTTACAATAAGCCAAGTCGAAATAGACCTTGGGCGTAAAAACAAGTTGACGACATGCCACTATCGGGCATAATTATAATGTACTAATCTATTATTTGGGTGTCAGTCTCCGGTTGTCGAATAGACAGGCTTCGGTTAAGGGGCCCAGTGCCGATCTCGGTTGTAACCCGCCTCTTGCTCCCCCCAGTGTTCGGGTGTGAATCTTGATGAAGATCCGAGCACTGGAGATCGTTTTATCCGCTTCCTAAAAAGGTCAAGCAAAATGAAACGAGGAGCAAGTTAGTACATTTCGAAAGAGGCCCTAGGAGCATTTTTCAGCTTGAGGCTGAATGTAAACTTTAAGTAATCAAGGAGTGCTTACCTCGATTTCAGAAGTAGTACAGCTTCAAATTGGAAATGTTCCAATTTAAGGGTTCGGATATGCCGTGCAGATCTTCAATTTGATAATATCTTTTCCCAACAATTGCTCTGACTCTGTAAGGTCCTTCCCAGTTTGCGACGAGTTTTCCCCCGCTTTTCTCCTTCGTTGATTGGTTCGTAACCTTTAGCACATAATCGCCAACTCTAAAATCTCTAAGTTTGGCCTTCCTATTGAGATATGCTTCGATCTACCTCTTTTGTGCAACTAGTCGAACCAAATCCAACTCTTTCTTCTCTCTCAAGCAAGTCCAACTCTATGCGCATAACTTGCTGATTAGCGTCCTCGCTGGTGTGGGCGTACCGAAGGCTTGGTTCACCCACTTCTACGGGGATGAGCGAATCCATGCTATAGGCAACTGAAAAAGGGGTCTCACCGGTGCTGTTCTTTTCTGTTGTTCGCATGGCCCACAATACCCGTGGTAACTCCTCGGGCCAAGGACCTTTCTTCTCATCGAGCCTTTTCTTGAGATTTTCGATTATCACCCTATTTGAAGATTCAACTTGGCCATTGGCACTTGGATGATAGGGGGTAGAAGCGATTCTTTTGATTCCCCATTGCTTGAAGAAATTGGTGATGGCTGCACCCATGAATTGTTTACCATTGTCACAAGAGATTTCCCTTGAGACACTGAACCTGTAGATGATATTTTTCCTAATAAAATCGATTACTTCTCTCTGTTTAACCTCGGTGAGAGCTCCTGCTTCCACCCACTTTGTAAAGTAATCAGTTAAAATGAAGATGAACCGAACACCACCTTTTCCTTTCGGCAAGGGACCAACAATATCCATCCCCTATTTCATAAAAGGCCATGGTGACACGACCGAGTGTAAGGGTTTGGCTTGTTGATGAATCATTTGTGCGTGGCGTTGAAACTTATCACATTTTTGCACGAAGGCCTTCGTGTCTGCGCTGATAGTGGGCCAAAAATACCCAGCTCTAAGTATTTTGCGCACCAAAGACTTTCCGCCCAAGTGATTGCCACACTTGCCTTCATGACTTTGAGCCATCACATACCTAGCATCATCGGGACCCAAACATTTGGCCATCGGGCCGCAATACAATCTCTTGTACAAACTTCCCTCGATCATATGATATGAAGCCACTTGGGTTCTTAACTTTTTGGCTTTTTTCTTATCTTGGGGGGACAGTCCCCGAGTCGAAGTAAGAGATAAACTTACTCCGCCAATCCCACTTGTGGTCCACCGAATTGACTTGCAATTTCATCTCTCTCATTTGCGCAGAGAGAAACGAACCACTGAATCAGTCCTCGAGTGTGTTTCATCTACCGCCAAACCCAAGTTCGCTAGGTCATCGGCCTCGGTATTTTCCTCTTGAGGCACTTGTCTAATTTTCCATTCTTGAAATTGGGCCAAAATTCTCTGTGCTCGGTGCAAGAATAGCTGCATTCTGGGCTCCCGAGCCGTGTATTCACCGAGTACTTGGTTCACTACTAGCTGTGAGTCGCATCTCAACTCAATTCTTTCCACCCCCATTTCCTTAGCCAATTCCAAGCCTGCTAGAGCCACTTCGTATTCGGCCCCATTATTGGTTACCTTTTTTAACCGAACGGAGTGCCTGATTTTCTCCCCGGTAGGCGCTTTTAACACTATGCCTAATCCCGAACCCTTGGAATTAGTTGCCCCATCAGTGTGAAGTATATATAGTCCCGAAGCCGTTCCTTTTGACATTGAGTTCTTCTTTTCGGCTTCTCGTAGGATCCCAGCACTAAAATCTGCCACGAAGTCAGCCAAGACTTGGGATTTGATGGCTGTTCGGGGTCGATAAGTGATGTCATACTCGCCAAATTCTACTTCCTATTTTGATAACCTCCCCGATAACTCAGGTTTGTGCAATATACTTCTTAAGGAGAAAGTTGAAACTACCCCTATTGGGTGGCATTGGAAATAAGGTCGTAGTTTTCGAGCAGTAACAATTAAAGCAAGTGCTAGTTTTTCCAAGTGAGGGTACCTGGTTTCAGCATCGAGGAGTGTCTTGCTCACATAATAGATGAGCTGTTGCTTGCCATCTTCTTCCCGAACCAGCACAGTGCCGACTGACACCTCGGATACCGCCAAGTACACCAGCAGAGTTTCACCATCTTTTGGCTTGGCGAGCAGCGGCGCGTTAGCTAGATAGCATTTCAATTCTCTCAACGCTTCTTTACACTCAGGTGTCCACTCGAAGTGACTGTTCTTCCTCAAGATAGAGAAGAATTCGTGGCATCGCTCCGAAAACCTTGAGATGAAGCGACTCAAGGCAGCTATTCGACCAGTTAAGCGCTGAACTTCCTTCACCCCGGTCAACTCTTCGGGGATATCTTCGATAGCCTTGATTTATCTGGGTTGGCTTCGATTCCTTGTTCGGAGACAATGAATCCCAAGAATTTTCCTGACCCTACATCGAAGGCACACTTCTCGGGGTTCAATTTCATGCCATATTGCCTCAGGACAGCAAAAGCTTCCCTCAAATGATTCAAATGATCCTCCATTCAAATCGACTTGATAAGCATATCATCTATGTAGACTTCCATAGATTTTCCGATATACTCTTTGAACACGCGACACACTAGTCTCTGATATGTCATCCCAAAAATTTTCAAACTGAAGGGCATCACTTTATAGCAAAAAGTACCTCGGTCGGTGATGAACGAGGTCTTCTCTTCGTCCTTCGGGTCCATGAGGATCTGGTTGTAACCCGAATAAGCATCCAAGAAGGTTAATAGTTTGTGTCCAGCCGTGGAGTCTATTAACCTGTCTATTTGTGGCAATGGGTAAGAATCTTTGGGGCAAGCCTTGTTTAGGTCAGTGTAATATACGCACATCCTCCACTTGCTGTTTTTCTTGGGCACAACGACCACATTAGCCAGCCATTCGGGATACTTCACTTCCGTTATGAACCATTTTCTTGTAGCTTCGTGGTTTCGTCTTCGATTGCTTTCTTTTTTACCCCGGTGTGAAGTCTTTTCTTCTGCTTCACCGGGGTGAATTTTGGGTCTACATTTAGCTTGTAAGTCATAATCTCTGGGTCGATACCAATCATATCGAATGGGACCAAGCGAAGCAAACGTTGTTGGACTTTAAAACTTCGATGATTGCTTTCTTCGACTCTGGGTCCAACTCCGAGCCAACAAATACCTTCCTTTCAGGAAAATCTTTCAATAAAGTGAAAGATTCCAACTCTTCAATAGTTGAGTCCTCGGCCTTTTGTTTCCGAGGCTCTTGAATGCACACCGGGATCTTTTCAATTTTCCCTCAGAGGTCCTCCTCGCTCGACCCCGGTTGCGTTAGTTGTTATTGTTTTGGCCCAGTCGGGGCGACTCCACTTTTCAATGCAACCGAATAGCACTCTCTTGCTACTCGTTGCTCTCCCTTTATTAATCGAACCCCCCAAGGTGTAGGGAACTTCATCACTTGATGAAGAGTGGATGGGACAGCTTCCATGGAGTGGATCCATGGTCTGCCAAAACACTTGAAATAGTGTTTCCTTGCTAACTCCTTCAGCAAACATTTTGAGTGTGATTTCACCCAAAGTCTTCTTCGTGGAGTTGTTGAAGCCAGTCAACACTGTTGCCTTGGGGATGACTTCCCCTTTAAGCCACATCTTCTTAATGGCCCCGTAGCTAATTATGTTGACCGAGCTACCGGGGTCAATCAAGACTCGCTTGATATACGAGTCATTGATTCTCAACATGATGACCAAGGCATCGTGATGAGGGATACCATCCCATCACAATCGTCATCATCAAAAACAATTTCTTTAACCGAGCCTCCCACTCGAGTTCTCTTTTCCATTGTTATTGACAGCTTGGCGAATTTCTTTGCAGCTGCGAAATTCACCCCGTTCACCTCTGACCTCCCCGGTGATCACATTTACAACTCTCTCAGGGGGTGGAGCCCGAGGTGGCTGTCCATCACCTCGGTTCTTGGTGTAATTGTCTTTTCCCTTGTCGGTAAGGAATTCGGCCAACACACCCTTCTTCAACAAATGTGCTACCTCGAGGCGCAATGCTTTGCAGTCCTCGGTTCGATGGCCATAATCTGTATGGAACTCACAGTGCAAATTTTGCTCTCTTTTGTCTGCTGGAGTCCTCATGTCTTTGGGTATTCTTACCCCGGTAGTTCCCTTGACTACGTTGACCAGCTCCGAGGTCGATATGTTAAAGTTGTAGTCAGGGATCTAAGGTAATTCTTTATTCCTTGGAACCGAAGCTGGGTCTGAGGAATTTCTTTGGTTCGAGTTAGGGTGAACCTTTCCTCTGAGCCGTTGGCTTATATGTGGGCTTACAAATGAATTTCCGAAGGAGTTTCCCAACCTTTGGCTGACAGGTTGCCTCGTGGAGGTATATGGCTCGTACCTCCCCTTCGAATTTCCTCACAATGCCTCGGCGCGATGCGAAGATTTGCCTCAGTTCTTGTAACTATAACCTCAGCTTTTAAACTCAGCTTCCTCTAACCTTATCTTGGAGTAGGCTCGTTTGTGTAAATCTTCCCACTTCAGAACTTGGTATTGCTAGGCTCTTTTCGCAACTCGGCGGCAGCGTCGGAGTTGTGAACATTGATACCCTTTTCAAATCCCATGATGGCTAGAGTATCATCCATTCGAGGTAGCTCCATGCGCTCAGCATGAAAGCGCTCAAGGAACTCCTTAAGTGGCTCACCGGGCCGCTGCTTCACCTTGCAGATATCCTCCTATCTTTGGAGAATATTTTGTGCTCCGGTGTGGGCCTTAACGAACCCCGCTGGTAAGCGCATGTACCAACGCAGCGCTCCTTTCTCCAAGGACTCGCCAAACTTTTTCAAGAACATTGACTCGAGCTCTATTGCCGTTAAGTCATTGCTCTTTACCATCGCCATGAACTTAGTTACATGTTCTTTGGGATCGGTGGTCCCATCATACTTCTTTAAGAAGAAGAGCTTGAAATTTTTAGGAGTTGGAGCTGGTGCTGCTTCGGGCTTGAATGGCAACTCCCTGTATTGGTCTATGTCAAGCTCGTCTTCGGTCTTTGCCACCCCGGGGAGGCTCTCGAGGTGCTTTTCTACGCGCCTCGACGCGGGCTTCAATTTCTCTGGTCAATCTCTCAGCATCAACCGAAGGTGAAGTTTCAGCCACGGTGGGAATCGTCCCGAAGTGTGGTGTTGTGCTCGGTATGTTACCTGAAGCCCCAGATGTGGCACCATTTTGAGGTCTCCCTGTTATCGGGCCCGTAGGAACGAAGAGCGGGATGCCTCCACTTGGAGCCACAGGCTGAGCGCCATTCGGTGTCGAGCTATTCTTCGTCTCTAACGAAGTGCAGAATTTAGCGTTGATGTGAGCTTGCTCTTCCTGTCGCTCTTGAAGAGCTCTTAGCGAAGCAACAACAAAAGCTTGAAAGGCTTCAGTTGTCATTGGAGACAAAGCTGTTGGTTCGACGGAACGTCAGTCTGTTCATCAGGATTTCTACTGCTGTCAGCCATATCATCGTCAAAGGTTATGAATTTCAACAAAAAGGAACGTCTAACTTTGGAACAAAGCGTTCTGCTTGAATCCCCACAGACGGTGCCAATTTGTATGGGCCTAAATCAGTTTAGGATCACAAATCGAATTTGGGTTGGAATTCAAGCAAATTTTCGTATCAAAGTCAAGAAAAGTGCTAAGAATAAATGTAAAATGCGAGGAAATAACTTGATTTCAATATATCGTAATGAGTACAAATTTTGCCAGAGTTTCTGTGCATATTTTTGAATCAATACAATGTAAAATGAAGTGCTATTTATAGGCTAAGGGACCCATGTCCACGTTCTCCATGACTGATCATGCTTCAACCCACGTTCTGGATATTTAATAGGAGAGTTAGTGGGCTGAAGTAGTGGGTTGCTGAGCCGCTTGAACCAAGGTGCTCCACCGAAGCTCAAGTGTATGACCTCGGTGGCATGACCTTGCTGTTCGTTGGGGAGGAATGTCACAGAAGCCCAGCTCGCGGCTCGCCTTCGGTAGTAACATTAAAACCTGCCTTCGGTAATTTGATCGCCTGCTTCGGTCATTCTCCTTCGGAGC
This sequence comes from Petunia x hybrida, assembly GCA_037355625.1. Classification (NCBI taxonomy): domain Eukaryota; kingdom Viridiplantae; phylum Streptophyta; class Magnoliopsida; order Solanales; family Solanaceae; genus Petunia; species Petunia x hybrida. Next base: position 752,787 of record JBBBVM010000012.1, read on the forward strand.
ATCAGCTCGTTTGTACTCGGTTCGTTGTTCCGAAGTCCTATCCGAACATGTCAATTTTGCCCAATACACTTTTATAGCGAGATATTTTTTTCAATTAATTTGATTAGACACGCCTAACTAATTTTGGATAGTTTATGAAAAAATTTCCTCCATGAAGCTTTAGGAGTCTATAGCAGACACTCATGTTAACAAAATAGAGCATGCCTTTTTATACCCATTTCAAGAAAAATTAATCAAAACTAAACATCATGCTTTCATAAACTTAAAAAAATTTGTTGTCAAAGGCACTAATTATTGTTCTTCTATTTTTTTAAAATTTTTTTTATAACAAGATGGGTTGGTATGATGGTGTATTTTATAAGGCTATCTTAGAAGTTGATAAATAATTTATCAACAAAAACTATATGCCAGAGCTATTAAAAGAATAAAAAATTAAAGAGGGACTTCACTTTCAAAAATGTAAAATATTGAGGATTTTTCTTGACAATTATCCTTGCGAGATAATTTCAAAAGGAAAAAAATAATTTGCACTTAATGTATTTCATTCTATTAGAAAATTGCTCTTATTTTAATGTTATAAAATTTACTTAAAAGAAAAAAAATAAAACAAGAAGTGTTAATAGTGAGAGTGGTATATTAAAATCAATTAAAAAAATAAAGTTAAAAATAGAACTAAAAGAAGCAGCGCTAGTAGTAAGAGTAATATTAGAGTTAATAAAGCAAGTAAAGTTAAAAGGAGAAGGAAAAGAAGAAAATATCAAAGACCAAATAGCAAAGACCAAGACTAACTAAAAATTGAACACTTTTATTAACGAGAAAGGCCTATTCTCGTTATGGTTTTCTTTGTGTGGAGTTTTTAAAACTGGTCAACCCACATTTAAATATTACCCGACAACCATCGCACAGCCATTCGGAGAAGAGTGGAGTTGCGCTGAGATACTTACGATTACGCGAGCTCACCTAACAGCTTTAATAAATCAGGTCGAGGTTGTATAGTAAGGGCTACTTTGGTTGCGCGACTTTCTCTTATAGGGTGTCTCCCTCTAAGATTCAAATATTATATAAAAAATTGGAGACTGGCGTCAAGAATGTCTCGCAACTTCGAATTGGGAGGGCGATCCTCTCAGTGAACTGACCGTACTCCAAACCGAAGTGCTACTTAGTAGTAGAAACTCGGAGAGACAGACAGAGAGGGGACTCTTTCATGATCCAAGTTTGCCAACCACAACATTGGATATATCATTAGGGTATACTATATATTAGAACAAATTAAACTTGTATACTAATGGATATACCGTATAATAGAAAGGTATACAATAGAAGCATGGTTAAATTGTGACAAATCAACTTGTTTACCATTGGGGTATACTGTATACCGCAACTTTAAGATATACCAGCTTGGGGTATACAGTATATCATTGAGGTATACCGCGACTATGGCATTAAATGATTTTAGCAAAATAGCCAGCTCGGAAAAATATTTTTAGATGAAGTTATTTTTAGTTTAAAATAAAAGTCACTAGACATGCATAGTAAAAATTCTTTTCTTTTTGGGTAAAAGGTACATTTTGTTGGAAGAATGATGGGAACCACGACCTGGGCGTCAGAATGTGCACCCTTCACCACCATGCTAACTCAAATTCATAAGGTTGTTCAAGATATTATATTTATCCGTTTAAGTTGATATTTAACTTATATGCATTAGTATAATTTTTCGGTGAAGATTGTTCGTCTGACCACCTTTGAGTCTACCTAGCTCCACTACCTTCCGTCCCAATTTATTTGTAGTGCTTTTCTTATTATTACATTTTAAGAAGACTTGCATATTTTTATATTTGAAAACAATTTAATTCCAAGCATCCTATTTTACTCATTTACAACCACAAAAATTTTTATGACTTATGATCACAAATTTAAAAAGTCTTTATTACCTGATTAAATTTTGTGCTAGTCAAATTATGATAAACAAAGTGGAACATAGCGAGTATTAAAAGGTTGTGAATAATACTTTGAAAAAATTACGGTAGAAGTCACTAGGATTTTTATTTTTAAAATATAGAGACATTTTCTCTGCTTAATAAGATATGGCAACATTTTGAAAAATGCTACGACATAGCAAAAAGGCTTTTGAAATCTTCTCTCTCTTTGTCTCTCTCTCAAGCAGCATCCCCCTCCCATCCTCCGGCGAGCTACTACCTCTACCTCTGTAGATCTGCTATTCTCTACAATGATGAAGGATCTGTTGCCATCCCCTGCTCCGATGAGCTGCTGCTCTAGAGGATCTGCTGCCACCTCCTCCGTTTTGCTGCTACTACATAGGATCTCTTGACACCTCCATCATCGTACTAGTCATCGTCCATCATCGATGGAGGATCTGTTGCCATATGCGATGGCGACCTACTTCGTCCTCCATCGATATTGGATCGGCGGTCCTTCGTCGTTTTCATCCTATATAGATGGAGGATTTCAGCTGTCCTCTATTTCGGTCGCCGACATGCTTCTTTTTTTGGCGCCAATGCTTCATTTTTTAAGAGGTTCACTAGTGGCTACGACGGATCTATGGTAGTTATAGTGAGGTTTGGTGGTTGTTGAATGTGAAAGGTAATGTATGTCAGGTGCATAGTCATTGTATGTATGTTGTATGTCATATGTTTCATTGTATATACAGCTGAAATACATCAGATATATAAAGTATGTACACTTGGCATACACTAATTATATAATAGAGATACAAAATATATACTCCATCCGTCCCATTTTATGTGACACACTTTCTTTTTTGGTCTGTCCAAAAAATAATTTTTCCTTCTGCGACGGAATGGAAGAAAAGTAATGAAACCTGTGATGGCTACTGAATAACCTCCTTTTACTTTCTCAATAATAAAGCCTTTGTTCCAGTGAATACAACCTCTTCTTTGTGACTGCTCTGCAGGCTTGACTTCTTCAGCTGGCTTGCCTTCCATAGTCTAAAAGGCTTGCCATAAAAGAGAGAGCTCCTAAGCCTTATTCTGCAGATCAAAGAACGAGGTAATTCCCCATTCATCCGAAATAGTACATTTCTTTATTTGACAACTAACTAATATTTAATATTTCCTCTGTTTTAAAAAGGATGAACCTTTGCGGCGTACGAGGGTCAAATCGACTAATTTTCAATGGGAATTTGCACATCGAATTTTTAACTTTTTTTAAATAAAATTTACATATTTAGAAACTACATGAAAAATACTATAAGTCACAATAGTTAGACAATATTTCTAAGACATGTGGTCAAACATAATCTTGTTTGACCATTCAAATAGTAATATTGTCATCCTTTTTGAAACGGATGGAGTAACATTTTCTCTATTCTACCATTCTTGGACCCTACTTACATTAAAAGTTACCAATAATTTTTTAGTTACTCTAATATTCTCTTTCTTACTTTTTCTTTACATCTTATAAGGGCAATTTTGAATTTTTACGAGGTCAATCTTTATTTCTTAAACTCTGTGTAAAGTCAAAGTACATTACATAAGTTGAGACGGAAGGAGGACAATACTTGTTTTTATGTATGTCTAACATATCTTCATCATATGGATCGTGTATCATTATACATACAATGAAGATATAATAATGTACATACCGAAATATACAAATAAAGATGTTAAAAAATTTTTGTTTACCGATGACAGGCGGCGAACGACAGTGGGCGGAGAAGGCAACCTGAAGGGGTAGCTATTGGGCGGCTAGGGGGTGGAAAAGGTTTAAATGAGGGGGATCTAGGGTGTTTCCCACCTTTTTATGTATATTGCTATAATTTTTTTTTTAAAAATTAATACTATATTTTGTACATAATAAAATATTATTATTTTATAGTAAAATGGAGTGTTTGTTTACATACTTATGTAAATGACCATAATACTTTTTGATTGCATATACAAAGTGAAACAACTGAAAGATTGTTAAGGTCTAGCCGATATGTCAATTTATCCGAATAACAAAAATTGGTATGAATAGGATGGTTTTAGGTAATGCTTATATTTTTTGCTCATTTAGGAAATTTGTGTAAAAATAGTTTCAATTATCAAATTTTGACATGCTCACCAACAGTTCATCATTTTTTTTTACATGATTTCAAAAGTTTAATTATTCATAAGCTTTTCGCATTGGCTATACTTACTCGTGCTTTTTAAATAGTGACCTTACCAATCGAGGAGTCGTAACAAAGAAAATAGAGGAAAAGAAAAGGAGGTAAAGTATACATTTTATGTTCTTCGTTCACAAGTTACTCAAATTATGCTATATCCTTCAGGACAAAACCTCTATCTATCTCTTCGATTTATAGGTTATTTAGCCTACACAATTTTTATATCAATCACTTGCATGTATGTGTTGTCATTATTTATTGACAATGACTTGGTTTAATCATAACTTATACTACTAGTAGTTGAGAAACAGAAGAATATTCATATTCCATAAGCATATGCAGTTCCTTTCTAAAAAAAACATACCTTTTACAAATAACTTACATACCAATGGAGTATATTTTAGAGTACAATGATAGTTTTTTTTTTTTTTTTTTTTTTTTTCTTGTAAAGAAGTGGAACCAAAATTTGCTAGCTGACGAGCAAGGATATTTCCAATCATATAGTTGGATTTTGAACTTTGCACCTATCTCCATTGCTCATGAGGAGACTGTCTTATCTTGAAATTGGTAAATTGTTTCTACATGCAACACTTAAGTCCAGAAGAAAATATAAAGGCTAGGCATATGTTCAAAGCAGCTATCTTTTACCAGGAAAGATGATAGTCTATAGCCTTTCTTCACATAGCAAATTCATTTTATCAGCAAATACACTTGTGGGCAACATGTTGTCTTACCTTAAAATGAAAGTCTCCTACTTGATTAACTACATCATGAAGGAGAATCAAGAACATACTTCTCATTGAAGAAGACCAGTCCAGTTCATTTTCAGGCATTATAGCCATGTCAATAAACGGAATTTGAATGACGAAAACCATATATCCAACTTCATATATTTGGACCATTTTTTATTTGTATGTGAATCATGTTAATCTTCTCTGTATTTTTCCTATATTATTATCGGATGTCCCCAAAGAAACATACCCCACTACATTATAACTCAGACTCAGTGAACAAGTTCTGAGACCAGCTAGCTTTTCAAACGACGTCTATCTGCAATCGTTTATAAGGAAGAAAAGAAGAAAGGTAGTTTGAAATCCCCAGCAGCCAGCTCCAAGTAATGGTACCTTGCCCATTGTTTCAGTTGTAGCAAAGCAAGTCTCAGTGATCAGTTTAGTACATGGTAGTTGAAATGCCTCAGGCTTTTTCTCTTTTGAGAAGTTAATGCAAGAAGAGCAAGTTATATGCAGTGACAATTTATATGTAATTGAGACCATCGAACAACAAGAAGTAACTCAAAGCAAGCCTGATATGTTAAACTAAACGATAAAGTAACTTGCTATATTCAGCTAACTTGCACTGATAGTATAAAAATTCTTTACACTTTCAGTGTGAAACTTAAACCCACTGAAATTTTCAATCAATCACACTTTTTTCAATTTCTAAAAATCAATTTACTTACACGGTCATCTTCGGGTACAGGAATGAACTGATACTCAGTTAAGCTAATTTTGGCCTGTACAATGGAGGATCTTCCCCAAGCAAAAGTGACTTTAAGACAGCTTCACACACGACAGTATCATACACAAGCAAGTGACCACCATCAGGAACTTCATGATACCGAATCCAAGGGAGCCTCTGAGAGACATATCTTTGTAATTGAACCGGAACAACCTTGTCCTCGTAACCTTGCCAGATATGAACAGAGCTTTCATTTTGTGGGTATGGGTTACTTAGCTCCAGTGGATCAAAATCCCACTTGCTAAAAGCAACAATACAGTCACCACGAAGGGAGTCGAATACCCTTCGTTTCCTCAGCCCATCCTGTCAGCAGAAGTAAAATCTGTCAAAAACCAAAAACCAGAATAGTTCCTATCCTACTACATAAGTATGACATCAAATTGCTTTGATATATTTCTTCTTATCGATTCTTGTCAAAAGGAACAATTGGAATAGAAAAAACCGGAATCATTAATGAAATTTATTAACACTCTTTCCAAAGCTCACGGAAGTGGCCAAATAAGGGTTAGCTGATCGTATCACAATCGACTCAACTTGAAAAAATATAACTTGACCTGATCGGGTATCACTATCAAGTCACTATCGTTAAGAAAGTTGGTTGTGTGCGTACATTCTTTCATTTTCTCTTTTTGGGCAAAGCTGAGGAAGTTTACCTGAGTGAATAATTGATATCCTGGTGTATTCTTCAAGACATCTAAGTCTTTGTCACAAAAAAATGTAGGATTTCCTTCAAGAGCAGTAGCTGATGGAAACAGTTTTTGAGTCAACCACCAATGTAATAGTCCTGGAGTATACCGCGTAAGCCAAATCACAAACAGGCAGAGTTGTTTCCTGTAATCATCTTTCGTGCGATCATCAGGTAGCGAGCGCCATTTGTAATTGACAAAGGGGACTACTAGAGCCACTCCTGCAAGCCTGCAATACATATATATTAAACCAAAAAAATTAGGCCAGAACCATGACAAGAAATTAATGCCAGAAAGCTCAGAATTTCTGAAAGTGTTCTTTTACTTTTGAGGAATACGTTTGATGCAGCTCCAAGCAGGGTAGCAACCCAACGACACGCCAATAACATAATACTTTGATCCTAATTGCAGCTGATCAGCTAACTCCTCGATATCAGATGCTTCACTCTTAACCGAGCGCTTTGGATTTGGATCACTCTCTCCATATCCAGCTCTGTCATATATCAGAAGGTATATCCCCATTTCATCCAGGAGTTCCTGAAAACTAAAGTACTGTTAGAGCATTGTCTACTAAATTATGCAAATTCAAAAATAACATTCCTCTAGGATAAAAGAGAACACTTTCTGGCTTCCTGCTAGAAGTCCCAACCAAAAGAAGGAAACTATAGTCTATAGATGCTAAATAACACCCAAAAAAGAAGCCAGTTAACTGAACATCAATCCCAAACTAGTCGAGGTCAGCAATGGATGCAATACTGGGACTTCCTGGCTGTTATTTCATCCTGATACTAATCCTGCACAAGCATGCTAAACTTCGGAGTTCTGATTAGATCCATTGCTTTAGTTTCGGCAAGATTGCATCCCTTGCATCAAAAGAAGGAATCTGAAGATGCTAAACAATGCCCCATATAGCATAGTCGAGAAAATAACAGCGAGGAAGTCCTCATTAGTAGCATAGTCACCAAAAGAAGGAATCTAAAGATGCTAAACACAACTACAAAAAGATCAATCAACTACACCTTAATCCCAAACTAGTCGAGGTCACACTAGGACTTCCTAGCAGCTATCCCATCCTATTACTAATCTCATACAAGCATGCTAAACTTCGGAGTCTGATGAGATCCGTGGCATTAGCATTGGTATGATCTCAATCCTTGCATCCACCAACATTTTGAATAATTTCTTTACTCTTGAAAATTCAAATCCAATTATCAGTGGAAACAAAGTGCTAATAGGATAGCTAGAATGTTTTATAGTTTCTTCTTTTTTTTTTTTTTTTTTTTGGACAAACTTAAACACTTCTGGATCTACTTATTCAATCCGTTCTCTTCAAATTTAAGATATACATTTCATGAAGGTTCAGGTACACAAGTAAATATCAGCACAATCTTCCATCCTTAAACCGACGGACAAGCAGGAAGGACAATTTAGACGCTCGACCAGGGGTGGAGCTAGAGTGGCGGAAAGGGGTTCGATCAACTGAATCCCCTTCGCCGGAAAATCACATGCATATACAAGCTTGATAAAAATCCTGCATCCACCACTGATACGAACACCCAATTCTTAACTCTAAAGCAGCTTGATAATTAACTAATCTCTACGAAAATGGTAATTTCAAGATTCAAGAAATAAATATAGAAAGAGAGAGAGAGTTATGTGTGTGTACATCAGAAGCCATAAAGCTCATTTCCTTGGAGCTGCCAAAGCCATGAACAATGATGATTTTGTATTTGCACTTGTTCTTTGGTACTCCTCTTTCTCTATAAGCCAAGTATCTTCCATCACTAAGTCTGACTCTACAAGTAGTAGTACTAATAATTGCAGATTCATCTACAACTGACTTGTTGGATTCCTGCATAGTACTATCATTTGGTTCTGTTTGCTGATCAGCACATCCTAGACATCCCATCATCAAAACAAGAATCCTTCTAAACACCATTTTCTGAAAAGTAAAAAAATCAAAAAAAATCTGATCATGAGTCAAATTTCCAACTTCACAATTAGATCAATTCAATTAAATAAGGACAACCAAGTACACAAGCAACCCGCATTTACGCAGGGTCGCACCCAACGGGTGTGATGTATGCCGTCTACATTGTTTTCACGGCTCGAACTCATGATCCACTCGGATAAAATGAGGTTGTTTTTTTTTTTGTACTTACCAAACTAGAAATCTGTTCATTAGATTCTTGAATGGAAGTTGAGTTCTTGAAAGTAGGAATCAGTTTGTTAATGGACAATGTTGACTGGACCACCTTAGACCATGTGCAAATGTGGTTGTTTTGCACAGGTTGTAATAATTTGCATCTTAGAGATTTACTAAGTCCAGCTTGTCTTTGTAAGTTTGGACATTGCTTGTCAAGTCCCTCTTTCAAAATATAGAGGATTGCTGATCTCATATTTTTTGGAGGGAGCTACTGTTAACATATGTGTAATTAATAAACAAGTTCTTTCTTCAAGTTTTTAACAGAAAAGATCCTAAAGTATATTCCAAAATCTTATATTGCTGAAATTTATTTCCATTTCCATCTTTAACTTAAATATTAAAATTCCTTTAACTTTAAACAATGTATATTTTTTCCGTTGTATCTCAAGCAGAGGCGGATTTAGGATTTGAACCTTATGGGTTCTGAATGTTAAGATAGCGATTTTAATTGCAAGTTACTGGGTTCTCGACTTGATTTTTGTACATATTTAATGATTTTTTAAACACAAATACACTGTCCGTGGAAAACCTATTGGTTTCTGCCGAACCCACTCGACATACACTACATCCGCCTCTGATCTCAGGCAATGCCTAGTTTTACCAACAATAACAATAACGTACGCAGTATAATCCTATGAGTGGGTCTGAAGAAGTTATATACGCAGACCGTACCACTACATCAAAAATGCCTAGTTTTACCCTTTTTTAATTAATTAATTTTCATATTATATTTTAACTCTTTCCTTTTCACCTTAAGTTCTTTATATATAATAAAAATGATGACATGTTTTACTTCAAGCTATGATTTTAAAATCATCAAATGTATAAATAGAGAACACTTTGATGAATTCGTCATAAAATTTTACCAATATGGTTAACAAATGTTATTTGAATATTGGGTACTGCTCCCTCTTCTCCCTCTTCTATTTTAATTTTCGTAAAGAGATTCTTATACTTTCCATTACAAAGATTATAATTTGAATTTCAAGGCACAGTTGAAAATAATTGTCACTAAACTAAGGTACAATATAATTGTTCCCTGGTCTCAAAAGAAATACCTCTATTTTTCCTATTCTCCAAAAAGTGGTCTATGTATTTTCCTTTTTATCCCGGGGGGTAAGGGGTTGATGTAACTTTTCATATGCGCAAGACCTTTTTAACCGGAAAATAATTTCATAGTTCCCTAATTAAGAAAAATTGCCTTAATAATAGCTAGATTTTTTTTGGGCATGTTCCATGGATATTATGTGTAAATCTGTGTACAATCATGCATACTGATCAGAACAACTATTTTGATAAAGTTCTCAATTACTACTCCATTTAGCATTTGCCATAATACGTCAAATTTATTTGATATAAAAGAAATATCCTTGTTGGTAATTTTTCCTTCTTTAAGCCTCTCTGATTGTTAGTGACATGATGTAGTGTTTGCAAATGCACACGTTCGGTGATTACACTAAATCAATAAGTATATGCTTTGTATTTACCAATACATTATTCTCACTTAATTATGGTTAGTTAATATATATCTTCACTTAATTAAATTATTTAACCATAATTTATTGATTGCTTTGGTGTAAATATATACTGTAAAACCGGACACACTCACACGAGAGAAATAATATTTGGGTGAAAACTCTCTTGCTTTCATTGATGAGGGGAGTCCCCTATTTATATAAAAGTAACCTAGAGAAAACCTAACCCTAAACCTAATTTAGTGACCAAGTAACCTAACCCTAACGGGCTTGGCCCAATATACATAATACATGGCTAATCTATTTACAACACTGAACGGGCAGAGCCTCAACGGGCAGAGCCTATCTACATACGGGCAGAGCCTATTTACAATACCCCCCCTCAAGTTGGAGCGTGAGGGTTCCTTATGCCCAACTTGTTAAGGAAGAATTCAAACTGGGCGCGTCCCAGCGCCTTTGTAAAAATATCAGCCAGTTGCGTGGTCGTAGGCACATAGCTGGGACGAATAACTCCTCCGATAATTTCATTCCGAACAAAATGACAGTCGACTTCGATATGTTTGGTGCGTTCATGAAAGACAGGATTCCGAGCAATATGTAACGCAGCTTGACTGTCACACTTTAAATTCATCGGAGAAGCGTGATCAATTCCAAGATTCCATAAAATCCCTTTCAACCACTTTAATTCACACACAGTCATCGCCATCGACCTATATTCTGCCTCAGCGGAGGACCTCGACACGATCTGTTGCTTCTTCGTTCGCCAAGATATCGGCGAATCCCCTAACGACACATACCAACCTGTTAACGACCGACGTGTCAACGGACAGCCTGCCCAATCAGAGTCACACCACCCATGCAATCTCAGATCACACCGAGAAGAAAATACAACGCCTTGTCCCGGACAGCCCTTCAAATATCGAACAACCCTGAGTGCCGCTTCCATATGCTCAATACGGGGACTCTGCATGAATTGCGACAACACATGCACACTATAGGACAAATCTGGTCGTGTAAAACACAAGTAAATCAATCTTCCAACCAGTCGTCGAAAGCGTTCAGGATCTTTGATAAAACGACCAGTCGCAAGCGCCAAGCGATGGTTTTGTTCTATCGGTGTACCAACCGGTTTTGCCCCCAACAAGCCTGTTTCCGATATGATATCCAATGCATACTTCCTCTGACACAGGAAGATTCCTTTCGGAGCCCTTGCCACTTCAACTCCCAAGAAGTATTTCAAGGCACCTAAATCCTTCATATGGAAACATTTCGAGAGATATAACTTAAAAATTCGAATTTCCTTCGAATCATTACCCGATATAATCAGATCATCCACGTAAACAAGCACATTCAAATGCACATTTCCCTTCTTCATCGTAAACAATGAGTAATCCGAATATGATTGTCGAAACCCATATTGCTTAAGTGCAGCAGACAACTTCGCAAACCAACATCGGGGAGCTTGTTTTAAACCATACAATGATTTTCGAAGGCGACACACAGCTCCTCTCCCCGTCATGCGATGTCCCGGAGGCAATTTCATGTATACCTCCTCGTGAAGATCACCATGCAAAAATGCATTGTGCACATCCATCTGATGTAATTCCCAATTTTTGGCAGCTGCTACGGCTAGAAAGACTCGGACAGTCACCATCTTCGCAACTGGTGCAAATGTCTCCGTATAATCAACCCCTTCGATTTGGTGATTTCCAAAAATCACCAATCTTGCTTTGTACCTTTCAATAGTTCCATCAGAGTTGTACTTTATCTTGTATACCCATCGACATCCGAGGGCCTTCTTCCCGGTAGGCAAGCGAACTATCTCCCAGGTTCTGTTCGCTTCCAATGCCTTCAATTCTTCCCCCATGGTTGTTCTCCATTTGTCACTTTTTACCGCCTCCGAATAGGAGGTAGGCTCATGTCCTTGCTTTATAGCTGCAAGAAAACTCACATGTTTCGAAGAGAAATTATCACAATTGACATAGTGTGCTAGAGGATAGGGCTTACCAGAGGGTTGTTGAGAAACAGATGAACAAGCGGACTTTCGAACACAGGACGATACCCGGTGACCCATCTTTTGGACCGTATTAGTAACAAAGTCTCTCAGCAAGATATTCTCTTTCTTAGTTCGTTTTCCCCGACCCAGCTCTTCGGGCTCAACTTCGGGAACAACCTCAGGTTCAACCTCCAGAGTAGCCGCCGGAGTCGCCTCTTCGGGTTCAATCACCGGAGACACGACTTCAGGTTCAACACCCCCCCTTCCTTGCATACTCTCCTCTTCCTCCTCCAATGCAACGGTGACAGAAGCCGTATCTTGTGTCCGTTTTTCGGCATCAGTCTCCTTGGAGGCAAATGGAAATTCCTTTTCGTAAAACACCACATCCCTCGAGAACACAAACTCCTTTGTCTCTAAATCATACATTTTCCACGCTTTCTTCCCATTTGGATAACCCAAAAACACACATCGATGACTCCTACTTTCAAACTTGTCACTTGTTCGTCCTTGATTGCGAGCATAACATAAGCACCCGAACACCCTCAAATGATCATAGTTCGGTGTCACACCCATCAAGATATCGTAAGGTGTCTTCCCATTCAACAACCTAGTGGGTGTCCGGTTAATCAAATAACATGCCGTCATCACACATTCTCCCCAGAAGTCAATCGGTAAATTAGCTTGAAAACGTAGCGCCCGTGCCACGTTTAAGATATGTCTATGTTTCCGTTCAACTCTACCGTTTTGCTGGGGTGTCCCCACACACGAAGTTTGGAACAAGATCCCTTGTTCGAGAAAATACCCTTTCAGACTTACAAATTCGGTTCCATTATCGCTCCGAACGCACTTAACCCGTTTATTGAATTGTCTCTCCACCATTGCAAAGAAACCCTTCAATTTTTGTCCGACCTCTTTCTTATCAACTAACAGGAACACCCATACTCCTCGTGAACAATCATCAACAACAGTTAAAAAATATGATGCACCACACGAAGACTCAGTTCTATAAGGACCCCACAAGTCACAGTGAATTAAATCAAAAGGTTCAACAGCTTTATTATTACTCGAAGGAAATACATTTTTAGTTTGTTTTGCCCTAAGGCATACATCACATGCTTTTTCTTCTAAGCTACCTTTCCCACTATCTTCTAAGACTGAAAGAGATTTTGTTACTTGCATCGAAGGATGTCCCAATCTTTGATGCCATAAGTCTACCACATCGACCTTCACAGCTTTCACCACGGGTATCGTCCGAAAGTAGTAGAGTCCGTTCTTTTGTTCACCCACTCCAATCAACTTCCCCGTAGCCCGGTCCTGCATAACACACAAATCATTAGTGAAATTTACATTGCAACCAACTTGATTAATTAATTGAGACACAGAAATCAAGTTGCAAGTCATCTCGGGCACATATAACACTCCGTGAAGAACCATGTCTTCGTTAAGTCTGATGGATCCTTCCTGAGTCGCCATCGTACTGCTTCCGTTCGGTAAACCTACCGGACACTTTGGTATTGTTCGTAGATTCTCCAAAATACCTATCTGCCCGGTCATGTGATTTGACGCCCCCGTGTCAATAATCCATGAAGGATGAGTTTTCTTACCGATTGATGGCTCACTTGGACTTGCCTTCTCCTTTTTCAGCAAATCGAACAGCATCTGCAACTGATCACCTGTTATTCCGGACAGGTTAGTCTGCCCGGGCACACTCGTGTGTCCGTTTTCTCCATTCTCGAGCTCAGCTTGAGCAGCATTTGCTCGATTATTTCCACGTCCCCGACCAGCATTCGAACCAAACTGTTGATGTCCATGACCTCTTCCACCTCTGTTACCTTCAGCTCTTCCTCTACCACGTCCCCCATTCGAAGTGCCTTGCTTCGAATAATGCACCCACCCCTCCGGATAGCCAATGACTTCATAGCAGCGTTCCGGAGGATGTCCTCCTCGATCACACAGGTGACACTCCTTATAGCCTGTCTTCGGCTGTTGTGATCGTTGTGCAGCAAACGCCGTCACCTCTCCTCGTTCTTCCTGAGTTCGTGCCATCCCTTTGACCCGTTCATCTTGGATCACCTTTTGGTAGACTTGATTCATCGATGGCAACGGTTCCTGAGCCAAGAGATTGGAACGGACAGTTCCATAGAGACTTTCATCCAGGCCCATAAGGAATAAGTGAACCCTATCTTCTTCCCTTTTCTTCTCCAGTGCAACCGTTAGATTGCAAGTGCAGTTTCCACACGAGCAAGTTGGAAACTTATCACAATTTCCTAGTTCTTCCCACAACATAGCCAGTTTTCCATAGTAAGCAGCAACAGTCAATCCCTTTTGCTTACAACTGGCCAAAGCTGCTTTTAATTCCTGAATCCGAGGTCCGTTTCCCACGGAGAAACGTTCTCGAATACTCTCCCACAGATCTTTCGCTACTTCCATGTGCGATATGGTGGTCCGAAGAGTAGGCTCGATCGAATTCCTAATCCACGACACCAGAAGAGAATTGATAGTCCACCAATCCTCATAATCTATCGACTTTTCATCGGGCATCTTGATCGACCCGTCAACAAAACCAAACTTCTTCCTTGCACGCAGCGCCGTTCTAACCGACCGCGCCCACTCCTCATAGTTTTCACTGGTCAACTGGACCTGTGTGATAATCAAACCAGGATTATCATTCGAAGTGATATCGTACGGAGAGATTGTCTTCCGTACGGCTGCAACATCACCTTTTGGAACCTCCATTACTTTTCTATTTGAAGAGTTTCACGATGGCTCTGATACCATGTAAAATCGGACACACTCACACGAGAGAAATAATATTTGGGTGAAAACTCTCTTGCTTTCATTGATGAGGGGAGTCCCCTATTTATACAAAAGTAACCTAGAGAAAACCTAACCCTAAACCTAACTTAGTGACCAAGTAACCTAACCCTAACGGGCTTGGCCCAATATACATAATACATGGCTAATCTATTTACAACACTGAACGGGCAGAGCCTCAACGGGCAGAGCCTATCTACATACGGGCAGAGCCTATTTACAATATATACTGAATATGGGTGAGTATTTAGTATTTACCCTTAAAGACTGGGAGAAGAATTCGTTGGTTGATGATTTTATGTCCTTAATTTAGGCTTCTAACTGGCAGCCCATGTTGGACATGCTGTCATTTAATTATGACTTGGATTCAATGATATGTTGTCATGTGGGACAAACTTTCCGTTATAATTGAGTTGTTTTGTTTTTGGTCTCATCTAAATTTCCAATATATTGCATCCTTTTATTCCTTTCTTTTCTGCGACATTGAAATAGTAGTACTGGTTCCACTAAGTACTAGCAACAACAACAATAATACCTCAAAAATAAAGAGCTTTAAAAATTAAAAAAGCAAGATTAAGTTGAAGTTTTATCTCATTCACACCTTCACAAACTTTCTTCAAAAAGGTAGTTTCTAACATGTAATATGAGATTATGATGGGTACATTATTGGATAATATGGATAAAAGGAGTTATGTAATTCATCTAAGCTACTTATGTTATGGACAAACATTGACGAGCAAAGATGATTTTCGGGTTTTTTCCCCCTCTAAACCAAAAGAGTTGCATGTGTTTTTTTTTTTTTTTTGGGCAATAATGAGAGTGAGGACTTCATTTTGAAGTGGTCAAGGAAGCAGTTGCCATGATTATTCGGTATCCAAAGTCCACAAATCTGGGTAATGCGAGTATGTGTCGATATGCATATTAAGAGGATGAACCGTTTTCTATTTTCATATTTCGAATCCAAAATTTCTAATTAAAGATATAAGAACCGCAACTATCGGTTTACATTGATAGTTAGCAACAACTCTTCACATGATTCCGTGTGTAGCTTACAATAACCACGTACATCCAATGATTAATTTGCCTCATCTTTCACACAGTATAAACGTATATGCCATAACATAAGTAAATGTTTTTGTTAATTATTCGAATAATGGAATCATGCAGTTGGTTTATACCTAAATACGATAAGAATATTCTTTGGCGCCTCTTTTGAGTGAAATGGGGTCCTTTTCGAGACATGGCCACAGTTGGGGAGTCGGGCACTCAGGGGAAACTTGTCCCACAAGATGAAACTAGATCACAGAAGAAATTTACGTTATTTGACAACTACAGTACAGAGAAGGTATTACAAAAATTTAAGCGACTTGCAAAAACCTCTCATAAGTATATCAAATTTTCTTGTTAACTGAATATTTTTTTACATAAACATTATGATTTTAATTGACCCAACTCTGCCAAGAAAGAAAGGTGCATGCATTTCTTCACAAATAAATGAAAAGTTAACATTCTAAACCTAATGACGTGAAATTGCCACGACGAGAATCGGGAATACTTATTTATAAGTTTTTATGGTAGCGTTAACTGTTGTGAATTCAACAAAACTTTGAACAATTGAATTTTGTCAATTATTTAATAAAACTTGTGGTAAAATTATATAATTTTTTTAGCTTACTCGCCAAAACTTGAAAAAGCCGGAGTATTTTTTGCATAAAGTCCTTAAATAGCGAATAACATAAGCATTGCCCAAAGAAAAGGACAACAACGACAACGACAACAACAACAAACTCAGAATGTTCTCACAAATGAGGTTTGTGAAGGGTGAGGTAAAGACAGACTTCCGAAAGACTCTTGGATCAAAAGGAACAGATTTGAAAACGTGTTTGGAAAAGAAAAACAGAGAGAAGAAAAGAATAGTTGAATAAAGAACGAAAATAAAATATCAAGATAAAACAATGACATCAAAATAACAGTATTAATAAATTGTAGAAAGGATTAAAGGAATAACCATATAAAAATAACGACTGATAATCTCTATACCCTACACCATCACCAAGTTCTCCACAAAAGAGAGATAGAACACACTGTCACGACCCCTTTTTCAACTTAAAAAAAGAAAAATTTATAGTTTTAAAAGGTTGTGACCGGTGTTAATAGGCACACAAATTATTAGAGATTTTGGAGTCGCCACTTGAAAAATTAAAGGTGTGCCAAGTCACCAAAGTGGTGTACCTAGAATACCTATGACTCGTAAATGGTCTGCGTCAGAGTTCCGAGTAAGGATCTCGGTTAACTCTCGGGAAGGTGTTAGGCACCCTCGAGTCCTGTGCCAAACACAGTTGCCTTTATTGACGCATTTCAACTCTTTGAAAATTGTTTGTTTGTTTTGCCCTTGATTGTTACGCTTTTGATTTGTAATTAAATTGCCCGTTCAAATAGAAACTCAAATCGAGATATAATCGCGCGAGCACTTCACTCGTTCGAAATCTTCCGACTTAAATCAATTAAATCGCGCAGGCACTTCACCCTTTCGAGATCTCTTGACTTAAACGAGTTCTATATGAACAATTAGTTTGTCGAATGATCTAAGCATTGTTTTATTTCTATAGCAGCGGCCTATTTGTATTTTCCTATCCTAGTGTTTTCGCCTATCAAGTTTGAACAATCTGCACATGAGTTGAATATCAACTTCCCTTTAAATTATTTGATAAAGAAACGTACTGGCATATTGAAATGTGTCTGCCCACTTGCTATCTAAATGAACTTCAACCAAAATTTGGCATGTAAAGAAGACTAGTTACATAAATTAATTTACATTTGCCGTACGCTTGCCTAACTTGTTTGCAAATTGGTGAAATTTTTTGTTTAAACATGCCATAAATGAACCTCATACTAGCTGCCATATATAACGAGGTTCCAAATTTTCACGATATTTAAACCCGAGCTTGCAAGTCGGACCTTTAACAGTAAAGAGATACGCCAACCCATTTCTGTTCTTTCTTTCATCATTAACATCAAATGTATAAATGAACATAAAGCGAACGGAACATTTATGCTAATGAAGATATCAAAGTATTCTGATCTTGTTTTTCTTCCTCAAATAACAGAGCCTTACAGGCTACTTTCCATATATCAAGAGTTTAAGACATGACAAAATACATACAAATTAGAGCAAAAGCTTTAAAGAAATACCTAGTGAGTAAAACTCCAAAGCTCAGCCATAACAAAGGTCCACAAAGCTCAAGCACAACAACAACGAGCAACAGCCAGCAACAACTCTTCTCTAACCCTTAAACTTGTAACTCACTAACTTTTACTTTCACTCTATTTTTTTAAAAGACACTTATATTTTTCTCTTCCTCTCTACCAAGATTTTCTTTTTTTTTCAGATCTAATTTTCTCTCAAAGTTTTTCACTCTCTCCAATCTGAACTTCTTAGAGAGAGTCCCCCATATTCAGATGTTGTGTGTGTCTGTGTTCTCTCTTAAATAGATCCAAGGTGGAGTAAAAGTAAAAGTAAAAAGGACAAGGGCTCACAAAACTCTTCATTTTTTTCAGAAGCAATTAATTCCTCTTGGCATGCCAAGCTAGACAACAAAAATGGCAGGGGAATCTTTACCCTTTAAGCTGCCACTTCTTGTCTCTTTATTTGACTTTTTTCAGACTCCCAGGCACACCAGTCCCGCAGCAAACCTTTGACTACCTATGCAAAGAGTGTTGTACAACTCTTGTAATTTATTTTGGACGGCAATTTCCTACAAAAGTATACGCTTCTCTGTTTCAACCTTACTCACAGCCTTGAAACAGAGAGCATATACTTTTGTCTGGAACAACCGTATTCACAGCCCTAGGATTTAGAGCTGGAAGCTTCGAATGGGCAAATGTGGACCATCCAAGAGGGAAGGCGTTTGTGGTAAGAAAAAGTCACATGATCAGAATGTGTTTGTGACGATGTCTTTTATAATATTGCAAAGTGATAATATTGTGTTGATGTCCATCTATTTTGTTTCTGGAATTTTATTAGACATTTGCATTGCTCTATGACAGTCTTCTTTCACAACTGGTGCATGTCTGGACAGTCAATTCTTACACAACCGGCACTAACTTTGTTTCTCCTACAAAATATACTCTTTCAATAATCTATCTTAGTACTTAATTAATCCATGTATCTCAATAAATGTGTCGATTGAAAATCAAAACACTGTCTCTTTAATCTTAGTACCAATTTAGTTTAATTGCATCAACTGTCAAGTACTGGTACTCAAAGACGCAGTGAAAAATATTCCATTAGATGACGGAAGCTTAAACTCACGAGTATTGGAAACCATATCTTGACCGACTGAACTAAGACAGGACGTTGAACTCAATATGAATTTATTTGAGACACTTATTACTAGTTACAAGACCAAGCAAACAGACTTCTCTGAGCAATTTTGGTCGAAAGCCTTATTGGAGTGATACGAAGTACAGTATGACCAACCTCCAAAATGGTTTTCACTGAAGCAGCATATACATGTTACGTATGCAACAGATATCTGGTTAATTAGATATCTTGGCAACAAACTCTTACCCATCAAAGAATGTTGGCGCACAGATAGAAGTGCAGGAGTCAATTGACAAGTATAGAAGACATTGAGTATATCTTTCAAAAAGTCACATGGATACCATGACTCACAAGTTTTCTAGAAAATATGACGCATACACTCAAAGTAAATGAACTTGAATAAAGAGAGGGAGAAGAAGGATCGCCAACCTTGTGCACCATTGTTTGCACCGAAATAGAGCAGACATCAAAATGGTGCAAACTAACTCCAACCCATTACGTTTATTTTCTCCTCTTTTCTACTACGTTATACTCCCTCCGGTCCATATTATTTAATATTTTAGGTGTTTTCACAAGTATTAAGATAATCACCTTTTTAGCATTAATTAGTAATATAATTGACTATATTAGCACTTATTCAAGCTATTATTACTTATCATTTTGTTCAAAGTCATTTATTAGCAAGGGGTGACATTGTAAAAATCCATCTTGATTTCCAAAAAGATCAAATATTGTGGACAAAAAAAAAAATAGACTAAAAAATCAAATAAAGTGGACCAGAGGGAGTATTATTTTTTCCTTTAAGTTTTATTTTTTAATTCTATAAAACAAATACTTTCTTTTTCCATTTTTTATATAACTAACTCACACTTTTAATACAAATAATAAGCACGAAATTTAATGATATGACACTCCAAAATTAAGATTTAAAATAAATATTATAATATAGGTGTATTACGTAAAAAATTATTTGGTATATTAGGAATTTAACTGTAAAAATTAAAATTTATATTATGTCAAAACAAGTGTTATAGTAAAAATAATAATAACATAATGTAGAATAGTAATTGTTGATGTTAATATTTTCATATATGCAGTTCATAGCAATTTTGCACCCATTAGTTAATTGTCGTCTATGACTCGTTGACATTGAAACTCGCGCATTAACTTATCCGCTCTTTGACGGTGTCAAGCAGAAGCCGCTGATTCAGACGAAACCTGATGAAATACTTTTTTGTTTTAAATTTCTGGGATTGATAGAAATTAAAACAAAAGGTTATTTAACATTTGGGGGAAAATAGGCCTAATATTCGTGCAATATTAGTCAAGAGCGCGGATTATTTGGAGGAACATCATTACACATAATACTACTCCAGATACTAATTACAAATTGAGCTACCAACATACATACACATATTGATGTTCACTACCACGGGATGGAACAAATAGTGCTGCATTTTGACATAGGATCGGAAATATCAAAATTTTGCAGTACCCAAAGTAAACTTCAAAAAGGAACAGCAGACTCAGACATAGGGAAATACAGATACCATAGAAAGAGTCAAATTAAACCCGAACCCTGCCGTGGTGAGGCTGTAGGAGAGGCGATTTGCGCTCCTTCAGGACAATCGCCTTGGTGATTACTCAGTACTCGTTCTAAGATTGTCGCGAAGTCTTCCAAATGCATCAGCAGCAAATCCACCTGGCGAGAAACACGATCGACCCGCAAAGCCAATAAATTAACGTCGGATTTCACCGTGTTTACAGAGTGGAAAACTTTGTTATCCACGACGACGCGTGGGCTTAGGCTGCATCTTTCTGCAGGCATATCAATTTAATTCACTATGTTAGAAATGGCGAAAAGAAGAGGATATGCTTGGTTTTTTGAGAGAAATAAGGAGGTTCTCAGCGACAATTTACTCTAGGGCTATTGGAGAATATATAATGGGCTGGGTTGGCAAGTTACTGCCAAATGTTTCGTAGTTTTAATTTTCCTTGGAGGGAAAATCTAAATCCGCGAACCAAAACTGGTGGGATAATCAGTTGGAGGGAAGTTTCTTTTTTACAATATTAATTGGCAAGGCATGCCTTCAAAATTTAAGCTCCACCTGGTTCTGACACTTTGCTAAGAGTTACTTATTTGGTAATGTTGACTAAATATATCGCGTAATTGGATATTACTTGCAATTAATTATCACCCCATCGCTTTGTTATGTTGCCGCTCGCACTATGGTTATGCATTCGGACTGCTAACTATGTTTTTTGTTGATTAGTTTAGCCAAAGAGGCTGTCAGTTGTGTGTCAACTAAATGAGTACATCTAGGAAGAATGGTTCGTTAAAATCAACATAGGAGCTTTCGTTGGCAGCGTTAATAAACCAGAGCTATGTTTAACTCTCTGGTGTAATAAGCTTGATTCGGTCAGGTTTCCAGACGTTCTATCCAAGGATTCTGCTAGGGATGAAACAATTTCTTTTTAAACAGTTTGTTCACTGCGCCGTGCTTGTTACGCACCAAACACTGACAATGCCCACTATGGTTCAAATTCATCGTGAAACATTAAAACTGCAAATCTCTCTGGGAAACTATGAATCCTGTCCTCATTCAAAATACTGGATTTATTTCACCAGCCAAAACAAAGTCGACGAATTTTGAGTAACAAGCAGCAAATGATTCGGATTTTTCGACTTGTGTGAGTAACTCAAGGGGTTTGTAATGATCCATCTCCGAAATTTGTACTCTTTTTACCGAATCAATTTCTAGTGGTTGGTGCGTGCAAGTTGCAGTGCTTCTCGAGGTTCTGACATCCCCTCCACATGCCCTTTGTCCTGCAACAACATCACGTACAACATCACAACTTGTTCCAGATATATCTCCAGCCTCGTCTACTCCAGCTCCTCCCGCACATATACCATGTCCTCCGAATGCATCACTTAGACTACCTGAATCCCCAGTCTCCTCTACTCCGCCGTGTTGTTGGAGTAGGGACAGAGGATCGACGTGCTCCGAAGGGAGTGCCTTTGTAACTGCTGTCGCCCCTTCTAGCTCTTTCCTCAACCTGTCGATCTTTTCATCTGGCAAATCGGGGAGGGACCTAAATTTATTCAAAGACGGTTGATACGATTCGCGAAGAGAAGGGACAAGGAACGGATGCACCTCCGCCTGCAGCGAACAAATATAAAACCAGTAATGAGCATGGGATCAAACGAACGGAAAATAAAATATTAAATGCATTCGACTTACATCTACGTGCTCGACCTCACGTGCGCCAAATGGATCAACTTCCTGCCACTCCAACAGCTTCTTAGCTCGCTGCCACTTCAGCATCCTCGGCATCCTCGGCTCACGTTCTTTGTGCAATATACGTCCAATGGAAGGTATAGCTTCATAAATCCAGGCCTTAAGTGGAAGGAGTATTATCAGTCCATCACGCCATCTTATGTTTTCCAATCATAAACACCAGAACGCAGAAAAAGCAAAAAAATTATATGCATATTGAAAATTGATACCAAGAAAGCATAGGAGAAGCCAAGAATGTGATAGTGATATCGAAAAGCGTTGTCGTCATTATTGAAAACGCGTTGGGGCTTCTTCTTTAAGCTCTCCAATAGATACGGAAAGGTTACAGAGGCCCATGGATACTTGGCAAAAAACTCAAGATCGTCTGCCATCAGTATCCACTCATTCTTGACAAACTTTTTATTGGGGGGTCCCATTAAAACCATATGCACAAACCAGACCATGCTCATCTTGAACTTCTCTACATAACTCAATTCAACGGACTTTATTCTCATCTCGATTTCTGTCCCGGTTATTTTCTTTTTTCCATCAAGGACTTTTTCTAGAAGTGCATTAGCACTGCCAGAATTCAGGAGCGAACTGAACTCTTCGTCGGATGGGTTAGGCCAACATTGAAGCCCGGTCATGATTACATACTCTCTCAGGCCAAAACAGAGTGGCTTCCCATTGAGTAGGAACCACACCTCATTTTGCTTCGTGCAGTGCATTATTCGACAGATGAGAATATTATGAACCAGCTCTCTGTTGAAGGTCCACCCGGTAGACATGTCTAGGAAACGACCAAAACAACTGTCCTTGAATTCTCTGTATATATTATATTCCTTTAACAACTCCTTAAATTTGGCAAAGTTTTCCAACGAGCATCTGTTGATAACCCTGGCTCTGGCGGGACTGTGTTTATCCAAAGGTGTCTTGAATCCGTAGGAGGTTATGTCTATCTCCCTCACGCAGACGGGAATTGAGGGTTTATGCCAATCCTCTTCACTGACATATTGTTCCTGGGCGTTGTCGGGAACCACAAAATGTTGTAACAATTGATTTAAGGATTGATGATTCTAATGAATTGCAAGAACAAAAATAGAGCAAATAACCGACCAATTGAAATAATACCTCGTATGCGGGAGCGGACGGCTCACGCGTATCGCTGGCATCCTCTCCGCAATCGTCCTCCCATCTCCCTTCCTCTGCAGAGTTGGGTATGGATTCAGACGAATCTTCAATTGCTGCAGGGTCGTTCCCCTTTTTGCCCTTATCGCAACTTACCCATGGTTTGCCGGCGGGTTGGGTTCTTGTATGTGGACGGCGTGAGGGCCGTAAAGGTACTGCGTATAAGAGCTTCCTTTTAGTGCCCGCGCGCCTGGTCGCTCGTAATGGTATCTGAGGGTTCTTAATCCTGGCCATGATCGCAACTTAGCTTTTACGCGAAGAGATTTTGGTGTTTTGGCGGCTGAAAGTGTTGAGACTAAAATTTAGGGGGAAGGGTATGGCTAATTCTAGGTTTTTTAATTCAGTAATTATCGACTCTCTATCTCAAATTTGGGATTTGGCTCCTCTCCATTGCATATTCTGTCTATTTTGTCAAGTGCACATCTAGATGAGTGACACTTGTCTTAATTAATATTTAAAGATCTACATTAGTTTCTTTTAAAAAAGTATTTTACTATAGTTAAATCTAGAGCATATTTTTCTTTTTTAATAGTTGGATGTAAAAATATCAAATGGATTTAATGAATCCCATAATTTATGGAGATATATGTAGTTTTTCTGTTCATACCAAAATTAAAGAGTGTTATTCTAAATATAAATTTAACTATAGTTAAGATACTTGTTTAAAAGAATATAATCTAGACATTTAAATATTAATTAGAACAAGTGTCACTCATCTAGATGTGCACTTGACGAAATGGAGAGAATGTGTAATGGAGAGGAGCTGGATCCATCTCTTCGATTGTAAAATTTTGGGGAAACTCTGACCTATACTATAGTTTAAGCTAGCGTTTGGACATAGAATACCAAATATTTTTTGGGAAACACTTTTAACGTGAAGTTTGATATTAAAATGAAAGGTGTTTTGACATACTTTTTGGGAACAAATTTTTTGGCTCAAAAAAGCCTTTGAGCTCTTATAAAAATGAAATTTGACGTGTAAATGTTAGTTTTTTGCCCAAAAAATCCCACCAAAAACTATGTCCAAACGCGATCTCAAATATGTATTTTTTTTTCTACAGTGTTTTTTGCCCTTCAATGTTTATTAAACAGATACTCGACTGCTTATTAGTTGTAAAACAGTACTAGTATATTTCTACACTTTATTCTCGAAAGTACATACGTCCATAATTCCACTTGTATTGATGCTGTCGTGCTAAATCATACAAACATTTCGTATGAGATGTTTTCAGCGACTCTCAACTCTTTGCGTTCATACTCCGATTAACCTTTGGTTGAATTGTCAACCAAAGCCATTTTGGGCCCTGCTGCCTGATTTTATCTTTGGTTGATCCATCACCCAATGATATTCTACGAAAAATACAACTGCTTTTGGCTGATGCGTCAACCAAGCAATTAGAAACTAAAGACAGATGTAGAGAGTTTTTAATATACGGAAACAGATATGACTTATTCTGCGCAGCGGCTTCAGATGTGCCTTAGATTGATAGGGTCACGAGATCGAACCATGTTAAAGGCGCGTGATTCTATGGACTTATTTATTTTTTAAAACCCCTTTCACGCTTGAGTCGCTACACTATATAATTAACTTTTAATTGCTTACTTTGATTTCTACTAAAACTGTACAATCCTGATGAGAGGCTAGTTTAGAAATAGTTAAAAGTCATTGTTAACCAAAGCAACAAAGGTTTCGAATTTGATCCTCGGTTTCTCGGATATCGCAGTTATCAATGACAGCTTACAATCATTTAGCGCTCTTTTTATAATTTGAAGTGAAGTAGATGAGTGGGGCCGATATTTCATCTTCGTTCTTGTTTTTCAGGCCGATAAAATATTAGTATATGCTGCATGATGGGTCGGGTGGTCTCACACAGGTTCGATTTCAAATCGAGTCGCTCGTCAAATATTGAGGTTAGCTTGGTTTGGCTCCAATTTTGATATGTACGCATAAGTCAAGCTTGTACGGGAAGTATGTATGAGACAAGATATTATCATGAACCCCTACTTAGATATGTAACGTTATTCCCCTACCTTGCATGTTTTGTCCAAAATCAGAAACATTTAGTTGGAGAAGTTTTTAGTGCCTCTTCGCTATTTGTGTCCATACTCGGGTAACGTTTGGATGCATCGTCAATCAAAGCCATTTTCGCCCATACGAACTTATTTCGCCTTTGGTTGGTGCAGCCTCCAATTACCAACTACCAAGTTCAACGAGGGATGCATTTGGCCCTCGTTCGATTTGAAATTTTTGGAGATTTAGAAAACTTCCATTTTTTTCAAGTGAAAATATATGTACAAACATAATTTCAGGTTCCAAAAACTATTTTTCAACTCAAATTCAAATGTCCAAACTTTCAAGTTTCAATCAAATCTTTTTCCAAATACCAGTACCTAACTAAGGTGCGATAGTCAAACGTATGCTATAATAATTTGGTCAAGTGGTTGGTAATGAAGCGAAAAAAAGAGGAGATAGAATAGGGGGAAAACTAAAGAAATTTCGGGACTAGGCGGGTGGGGGAAAGTTTTTAAAAAGTTGTGGGAAGCATGTCTCTCTGTTTTTTTTCCCGCACTTGTGATGTCTATCTTCCTCCAAACGTCTACTTTTATCCCCTTTCAACAAACAAAAATTGAAAAGCCAATACCCTAATCTTTCATCCCAAAAAGGTCAGATTCCCCCAATTTGTACACAATACCACCCTATTGGACCTTTTTTGAAGAGCGGCGGACGGACGTTTTTCTGCGATTACATACTCGACAGATTGAAATCATATAAGAAGAAGACGGACGCCCGCTGTGTGAGTTAAATATCAATCATAACAATAACGTTGTTCAATATGTAGCCCATTTTGTTACATAATACCCCTTTTCATGTTTATAAACGTGATCTGAGCGTCCATAAACTTGAAAATCTCGGCGCTGGCCAGATGACGAAATTAATTCATTATAAAAGATAATTATTACTAGACTTATTTGTGGCCAAGTTGTTGAGTTTGAGAGTCTTTTTCTTGTCATGGTCATCGTACAGTGAATTACGGTGCCGTCCTTAGATGAACGTGGGATGCACTTTTGTTTATGATCTTAGCCGATACTTTTGTTTGTGATCTTTTCTGGTAGTATCAATGTTATCCTAGCTTATAGCTGCTTTAAATTTCGTTCTATTTTTTGGACTGGTAATAATTACCGTGCTTCAGTTATACTATTCCTATAGACAATGTAAATTAGATACGCGCAAACTTCATACCACAATCGTACAATTACAAGAAACAAAACTGATTGAAAAAAGTCTCAACGCACAAAGTAAGCTTTAACAGGGCATCACCGGGCATTTGCTATTAAGCACTCAACAACTGCATTATCATCACCTTCTCCACTGCTTGAATCAAATTGTGCAATTGCCTCGACGTGCATCAACCCCACTGTTACCATTGCTTGCATCAACCCCACCACTACCACGTCTTGCTCCGCAGGCTCCTCTACTTCCACCCTTTCCACCTCTGCCTCAACTACCAATTGTTGCATCAACCGCACCGCTGCCTCTGCTTGCATCAACTCCATGATTACCATTGCTTGCATCAACCCTACTACTACTACCATGTCCTGCTCCGGCGGCTCCAGCTCTACTTCTACCCCATCCTCTTCGTGATGTTCCATATGTTCTTTGCCTTCTGTTCCAATTGTTCCTAACACGGATCAGATAGGGCCTTCCTTTGCTCCTCAGAAATCTAGGATCAAGGATGGGAACATCACTACGATGGTCCTCCACATCATGTATGTCATCGGGGACAAGGTTGTCATTGTTAGGCTTGCCAAAACTTGCTACGAGCTCGAGCCCAAGTGTGCACGTCAACTTGTCAGACTGAATAGCCCTTTCCGCGCATTTGTAGAAGATACCCTTAAGTCCATGGAGCCTTTTGAATTCATCGGACATCTGCGGATAACCTTCGGGCACATAAGCCCACAAGTGCGGTCGACTGATGTCTCCACGCCATCTTCTCATTATGTACCTTTCATTCAATTCCGGCATTCGGTGATATTTCACCACGAGAATCATGTGCCTGCATGTAATCCCACTAGTGCTGAACAGCTTACAAGTGCAATCCAAATACTGGACATCCCGTTTGTATACCACAGTCATGATGTATTCAGTGCCTACGTAGTTTAGACCCATTCCGGTGTCGGACACCGAGAAAGTCTCCACTTCGTCCTGCTCGTTCCACCCGACAAAGTTACAACTGACTGAGTCGTGGATTTGTTTTCTGTGCATAGCATAAATGTTCCGCGTAAGACATGCACGGAGCTGTTCTTCCCACTGACTTCCGGTCACACTAAATAGTCGGGTATTCTTTGAACTCTCTTCTTCTTTTAACTCTTTGTCCAGTTTGGTTTTGAGAGCTACCTCGTACTGCATCACAAACGTCAAAAGGTTTGTACGACTAGTAATAAACTGGTCAAAGAATGCATACATTGACTCGCTTCGCTGTGTGGATCTCATACCAGCCCAGAACGTGTCTGTCAGGTATACCGGCACCCACTGGCTCCTTATTGAATAGATATCATCAAGCCATTGATTCTCTCGTAAACGGGGATCACAAATGAACTGCGCCCATCTTCCTTCGAATTCCTCGACCGTGAAAGACATGTAGACGATGTTGTTGAACTCTTTTACGAGAGCGTCCCTGTCTCTAAGTCCTTGGAACTTGGAACCCACCTTTGAACATATATGCCATATGCACAGACGGTGGGTTGTGGTAGGAAATTCTTCCCTTATGGCTGCCCCAATGCTCTCACATTGATCAGTTAGGATGGCACCTGGCTCGATGCCCCCCATGTACCTCATCCATGTCCTGAATAACCACATGTATGTTGTGATGTCTTCATGGGATAGTAGTCCAGCCCTAAGTAAAATTGAATGACCATGGTGATTCACGCCCACGAATGTTACAAACGGCATGTTACTGGTTAACTTTGTAGGTAGAATCCAAGGCAATCACGTCATTGAACTGCTGGTATGCAAGAAATGCTTGCGGGTGAATCCATATTACGTTCCTCAGTCGGCCCTCATTGTCTAAATCCATCTCGTAAACAAATCTTCCATCCGCGGAATGCACGTGAAGTCTGGCTATCCTTTGAGGAGTTTTCCCTTGCTCCGGCAAGTAGGCAGTCGTTCTTTCTTCTGTCATCAGGCACCTGCACAGTCGTAGGGGATTTCATTTAGATCTTAATCAGTTAGAGAAATGCCACCATCCGGTAGCGGTTGAGAGCGTGGTGGTAGTAGTTCTTCAGAAGGTAATTATCAGTGTAGCGGCTTAGTTCAGCCGCAGAGGCAGTTTTATGAACTGCCAGCCTGGCAGGATGCTGAGGCATCCGATGTAGTAGACCCGTGTGTTTCTTCTTCCCTTATATATGAGTAAGATTTGATTCTTTCGATCGATCTGGAAATGATTGTCTTATCATATTTCCATAGTTTCCTGGGATGGCGTTTCTATTAAGAATCGGTTGCGGTAGAGGGGTAAGTTTCTGATATGATTTATTCCTGGCATTTATGAGACCCTACTAGTTTATCTGATCTAAATATGAGAGATTTGATGGTGAGTATTGCTATTGCCTGCTTGGCATCCTGTTATGCCACCTTGTGATATTATGTCAAGTCATTTTACCTCTCTCCTCGGAAATCAGTGTTGGTAGGATGATGGGATTCTTATTCGTCATCATCAGGAAGTGTCGTTGTTTCTTCCGGTGTAAAGTGGCTGGTAAGTAATGCTCGATCTATGTGTCTCCTCTTGGTTCGAGATTCTAGTGGAGTCATGTTATTCTATGAGCTTGTCTTAGTTATAAAAGGGTATTCTTGTAAATTGTCAGTGTTTCCTTCTTATTGGGAGGTTAAAATTGGTATAGATGTTTTTCCATAAAGCTTATTAAATTTCTATCTCTTCAATTGCGATTTTTGGCTCGCCTGACGCGGAAGTAGTCTAGCTTTGGTAGTCAAGCAAATAAGAAGATGAACTTCCTGAAGCTCTAATTATTTCTATCCTCGATCTATTTTCATTTCTTCTTCGTCCGGCACTAGTGAGCTTGGGCGATTGGTAGCCATTTGTGACGTTCCCTGTGTTGAGCCAGAGTACGTGTTATTGTGGCCGGGTAAGCATATTATTGTTTTGGAAGCATATTATTGTTTTGGTCCAGTTGTCTCATCTTGTTATCCGTTTAACATGTTTATGTTATCAGTTTATCCGGGTATCCATCCCCATGTATTGTATCGTGCTGGTTCTGTTTTTGCGGATCATCCAGTTTCAAGGGAAACTCTGCCGAAATTTTTATATAGAAGTACCACTCATTGGGCGGTGGTGTTTACGGCAAAGGTATGGAGTTGTGAACTCGGGAGTTGCAGTCGTTTGGAAACTCGAGAGGGTAATTTGGTAGCTCAGGTCTGAGCCGAATTCTATTTTTAGCTATGTCTTCCTTAGTCCGGTAGACTGTGCGAGGATGACTATTTCTATTCTAGTTAGCGGTATGAGTTAATGCTCTAAGTGGAGGAGTCTTCCTCCAATTGATACCGAATCATAATATTAAATCTCTAAGGCGTTGCTGAAGCGTGAGCTATAAGAACCTGTTCTAAATCGAAAGGTATATCGAAGAGGTGATTATCGGCTGAATCATGTTGATCCATCCAGAGTTTCGTGTGTCTTTGTTTCAAAATGTAGAGCTCTTCTCACGTGTTTGAGGAAGTGTCAGATTAGTCCGAATAAGTTGGGCAATGACGTTATCATATTATCCAGCTATGTTTTTATCCAAGAGTTTGATGTGCATGTTATAACTCTGATTCTGTAATTATGAGATAATGTCCGTGGAGTAGTTTATGAAGGGTGTGCAAGTTCTCTTGTTACCTGCGTAAATCTTGCTTTAGATTTAGGCTCGTTCGAGGACGAACGAGAGTTTAAGTGGAGGAGAATGAAACGACCTCGGTCAGTCGTTTCGGAAGTTAGGACTCCGATTGGCGTGTCGATAATTTTAAAATATTTGTAATGTCCATTAGGACCTGTCTGTAAAATTTGAGCTAAATCAGACCTCGTTTGGTAGGCATCGGAAGAAGGTTTCAGTTTTTATTGGCGATAAATATTAAAAAGAGATTTTCGAGCTCGGTTTTGCCGAATGAGCTCCGATTCGAAATCCGAAAGCTCCGTTAGGTTCGTATGATTATTTGTGATTTTTGTAAACTTTCAAAAGTGAATTTTGATGTTGTTCGGCTAAGTTCCGCTAAAATGCCGAAAGTTAAATAATTTGACATTTTCTATTTAAATTCGCATCTTGAGTTTCGGGAGTCTAATTTGAGATCCGCCTTCGCGAGTATGTTACATATATTTTGTATATCTGATATGCAAAAGTTGGAATTATTTCAAATATCGTAGGGTACCGTTTTAATTTTTACCGTAGCAGCGAATTTTAAAGGAAAAAAAAGGAAAAAAACAAAAGTATAAAAATGGAGTCGATGGACAAAGGGATTAACTTAATCCTTTGTCCTCAATTCAAAAGAGAAAAACGAAACAGAAACATACGTACATACATACACAGAAACATAAAATGGAAAAACACGCAGCGGAAAAATGCCAGAAAATGCGAAAAGAGCCGGAAAATAGTAGAATTTTTACCCCGAGATATTCAGGTAATGATCCTAATATATTATTTGAGTTTATTACGTGTGTTTGAATATATTTTAACGGTAAAATAGGGATATTAGACATCGCCCTAATGACGTAAATTGATAGTTTAAAGGATCAAATGGACCCCGATAATGGAATTAATTATATATTCATACTCAGTGCATTATGGGCAACATATAAATGTAATTTATTTGGGGTTTGGTTATGTGACCATAAACCCTGCATATAGGCCTGGCCTTCATATTGCGTATGCAAATAGGGTATCAGGTTCCTACCTGGATTGCCCTAAGATGTGAGGAATGGAGCCTTTAGCCTAATATGATATATTTTTCTGCTTATTGAACACAGTGGGATCATTTGGCAATGGAACCAAAGAATAAAAGCGGTTATTGATTAGAAATGCTAACTTTTGGAAGAGGCAAGTGTTTATATCCATTTCTTTGGAGGCACCTGGCCTCGTGGATTTTCTGCCACATGTTCCTTACGTGTGTAGCTGCCGATAGGCGTACTCATTACGCCTTAGCTTTTAATTTACATTGTCTATTATTTGTTATGCCCTGTTGTTGGTATTGCATTGAGCGTATGAGCATTGCACTCTAGTTTTGAGCATTGCATATACTTCCCGGTTGGCGATGAGAGTCCCGCACCGGTGAAAGATCATTATTGCATATACTTCCCTATTGGCGATGAGAGTCCCGCGCCGGTGAAGGGTCATTATTGCATATACTTCCCGGTAAT
Organism: Petunia x hybrida; assembly: GCA_037355625.1. Taxonomy (NCBI): domain Eukaryota; kingdom Viridiplantae; phylum Streptophyta; class Magnoliopsida; order Solanales; family Solanaceae; genus Petunia; species Petunia x hybrida. The sequence continues at coordinate 784,794 of JBBBVM010000012.1, forward strand.
CGATGAGAGTCCCGAGCCGGTGAAGGGTCATCATTGCGTATACTTGCCGGTAATCGATGAGAGTCCCGAGCTGGTGAAGGGTCATTATTACAAATATCTCCTGGTAGACGATGAGAGTCCCGCGCCGGAGATAGGTATCAGGCATATGTAACTGTACTGCATAGTACCGCATTCATTCCATCTCATTGCACCGCATACTGACTATGGTATGTATTGTGTTGTGTTTTATGTATGCGGTATGTATACTATGTCGTGGACATATTTCAGTTTGCCTATGTATTTTTGGCTCGTATTCTGAGTTGCGGGGATCGGGTTGCACGCCGCAACGGTATAAATATATGGGTCGGGTTGCACGCCGCAACGGTATAAATATATGGATAGGGTGGCACTCCGCGACAGTATGAATATATGGATTGGGTTGCACGCCGTAACAGGATGAATTTCGGATTGTTGATATGTTCGGGATATCTATATGTTCTGGCTATCTTACGTTCCTGGTTGTTGATGAGTTTGTGATTTCATACGTGTTTATAGTTATTATCTGGCTCTGCCTTTTCATAATTTAATTAAGAGGAATTTGGTTTATCTGTTTCTTTTCTCCCTGGCTAGTCATCCTATTCTTTGAGGTGGCTAGTCTGCCCCACTTATTGAGTCCTTTTGACTCACATTTGTTTGTTGTTTGTTTTTGTCTATCTATTTCGTTTCGGCAGGTTCGCTCCAGGATTGAGTTCGCCACATTGTGAAGGAGCGAAGACGACTTCAGCTATCAGGGTGAGCCAGCTTTTTTTTCGGATGGCCACCAGTTTTATGTTTATCATTTCAGTTGCATTTTGCTCCCTTCAGGAGGTATTTGTCTTCTTTTGTACTCTTAGATGTCTAGTCTGGATAGCCCTAAACCTAGCATGTTGGGTAGTCAGCTGTAACTTCTTTTGTACAGCTTAGAGGTATCAGTATGTCCGTGATTTTATTTTAAGTCTTGTCCTTATTTGTAAATTGTTATTTTTATTTTCCTGATTTAATTGGTAAGGGTTCGCCCGACGGATCTAGGGGAAGATGTCGGGTGCCCGCACGGCCTAACCGGATTCCGGGTCGTGTCAATGTTAATCGGAGCATGAACACAAAGAGTGGAGAGTCGCTAAAGCCGGTCTTTGACAAAATGTTTGTATGATTTAACACGAACATCAATACAAGTGGAATTATGGATGTATGTATTTTCGAGAATACACTGGAGAAAAATATTGGTATTGTTTTACTACTATAATAAGCAGTGGAGTATATGTTTAATAAATATTGAAGTGACACTATTCATCACATCCATTACTATTCATTATTACTACTTTATAATTATTTAACTCTGTTAATTTATCTCTTTATATACACATAATTATGCTTATGTAACGGTTTTATAATATTTATTTCATATCTTAACTTAGGCGTATAATTTTGATAAATAGATCATTTATGCGAGCATACTAAAGGTAGAAATTGAATAGCTATGCAGTATTTCAATTGAATTTTAACGTAATGTAATATGTATTTTATTGTATTGTATCGGAATGATTCACTTTTTTTGAATTAATTGTTAATATATTTAATTTATAATATTTGCTTACAAATTAATATATTATTTAAAAATTTTATGGTAATTAAATAATTTTGTATTGAATATCAATTATATGTGATGAATGTGTAAAAAAAAATAATAAATAAATAAACGATAGAATTTGTTTAATGAAGATAACAAATTTAAATTGAGATAAAAGATAATAATATAGTAATATAGAAGAGAGAAAAGAATATAAAAGGGAATATCAGTTTTTGGAGAAAAAAATGGAGAAATGGTAGCAGTAAGTTTACCAAATATAAACTAGCATTTTCATCAATATTGTACAGTTTAGGCAGAAATCAAATTAAGCAGTCAAATATTAATTATAGTGGAAAAGAGGCACTCACGCGTGAAAGGGGAGGGTTGATTATTTTATTTATTTTACTACACACATAAGGGTTTTAAAAAAAACGTCAGTTCACAAAGTCACGCGCCTCTACCGTGGTTCGATCTCGTGACCCTTATTATTGAAAGACACACCATAAGCCTTGGTTGACGCATCAGTCAAAAGCAGAAATTTTTTTGTGGAATATCATTGGTTGATGGATCAACCAAAGATAAAATCAGGAAGAAGGGGCCAAAATGGCTTTGGTTGACGATTCAACCAAATGTTAATCGGAGTATGAACACAGAGGGTGGACAGTCGCTGAAAAAATCTTATACGAAATGTTTGTATGATTTAACACGACAACATCAATACAACTGGAATTATGGACTTATATACTTTCGAGAATACAGTGTATAAAAATCTTGGTACTGTTTTACTACTAATAAGCAGTCGAGTATATGTTTAATAAACATGGAAGGGCAAAAAACACTGTAGAAAAAATACATAAAGTCTAGTATAGGTTGAGTTTCCCCAGAATTTTACATGCACCCTTCATCACAAAAAAGTATATAAACCATAGCGCGTGCCGCAACATAACAAAAATGGAATCGAATTATGCGATATATTTAGTCAATATTACCAAATTAAAAACTGTTTAACAAAGCGGCAGAGCCAAGTGGATTTTAAAATTTGAAGACATGCCATGCCAATTAGTATTGCAATAAAGAAACTTCCCTCCAACTAACTAATTAATCTCCCACCCATTTTCTTTCGCGGATTTAAGATTTTCCCTCCAGGGAAAATTAAAAAAACGAAATGTATGGCAGTAACATGCGGATTACAACCCGGCCCATTATATATTGTCCCATAACCCTAAAAGGAAATTGTCACTCATAAGCCCCCTCATTTCTCTAAAAACCCACACATATCCTCTTCTTTCCGCTGTTTCTAACATAGTGAAGGTAAATTGATATGCCTACAGAAAGACGTAGACCTTTTCCGCGTGTCGTCGTAGATAACCATGTTTTCCACTGTGTAGACACGGTGAGGACTGACGTTAATGTTATGGCCGTGCGGCTCGATCGTGTATCTCGCCAGATGGATCTGCTGATGATGCGTTTGGAAGGCTTCGTGACGACCATAGAACGAGTTTTGCATAAATTTGGAGGCACTTGTCTTGAAGGAGCGCAAATTGACAGTCCTATAGCCTCACCACTCCAGGATTTGGGTTTGTTCATTTAAAGCCGTAGTCGCGTTTAATTTGACTGTAATATATATATTTTCCTATGTCTGAATCTGCTGTTCCTTTCTGAATTTGGCTTTGGGTGCTTCTAAATTTCTGATCCTATGCCACTTACAGCACTAGTTTGTAATTGCACGACCATTGTTCCTCTACTTTTCGAGCTGATCTTCTCTTCGTTTGTTCCCCCCTCCCCCGGTATTTGCTTTAACACTCGCGTATGAGAAGATGATTAATTAAAGAAAATGTTATTTGAAGCTGATATATTTGAGTTGGTATTGCATTTCCATGGTGTTTTAGCATCAGGGTCCGTTCTTTGAACATCGTCTAATCACAAGATTTTTTGTTCTTGCTGCGCTTGTTTGTACTGAAAACTTGTCTAGTTAGAGTATTATGTGGTGTAGTATTCCGTCGACAGATGTTCCTCCAAATACTCCGCTCTTGACTAATATTGGTCTATGTTCCCCCGAATGTCATACGTTATTAATAAATTTTTGTTTTTATTTCCAATTACCATTGACGAATACAATTGAAGTCAGAAATCAGTCCATTAGACACGATTGTTTTGTGGAACCTCTCGGCTAATGGACTCTTCTCATGTAAATCAACTTGGCACAGTTATTCTGAACAAGGAAATGGTACTTTTCCTTTTCAGAATCTTTGGCACTCTAAGATTCCATTTAAAATCTCATTTTTATCTTTGAGACTAATCATGGGAAGACTTCCAAGTGATGAATCTTTTGCTAAGTTTTGACATCAGATTGTTTCTAGGTGTTACTGTTGCGTTGTGCCTAGATGTGAGTCAACTCATCATGTATTTGTGGAAAGTGAGTTAGCAATTCACATGTGGAATTATTTTGGAGCTCCAATGGGAATCAATCACTGTGCTAATTCAATTGCACAGACCTTTAAAAAATGGTTTGAAGCCAAAGCAAAGAATAATGCTCACAAGATGCTTCTACAAATCACTCCTTTGGTGATATGTTGGGAAATATGGAAAGGAATATGTTCTTGCAAGTATGGGGAAAAGAAAAAGATTGTCTATAGCAGTATGATATACCAAATTAAGTGGACTATTACCACTGCTATGAATCAAGCTTTCTCTAATGTGAATGGAACATGCCTTGGATCAAGATATGTGAGGTTGTAGAAAAGCTCAAACCATGGCCAAGAACCTTGCAGGTAAAGTGGGAATTTCCACCAGAGGGGAAGCTAAAGTTGAATACGGATGGCAGCTTCTTGGCAGGATCTGGACAAGCGGGAATTGGTGGAATCTTGAGAAATCACACTGGTGATTTAATCATGGCATTCTCCATACCTATCAAAGGGCACACAAATAACATGACTGAAGCTTTGGCAATCAGATTTGGTGTTGAATGGTGTGTCAACAATGACTATCATGATGTAATTGCGGAATTAGATTCGATGATTGTAGTGGATATATTGAACAAGAAGACTCTGAAAAATAGAAAGCTTAAATCAGTAATTGAGGATACTCTGTTGTTCATGTCTCAAAGTCGAATGGAGATCAAACATTGTTTCCGGGAAGCAAACCAAATTGCAGATTCCTTGGCAAAACAAGCTGCCTCTACTCAAGAACCCAGAATTCTGTTTGCATACAATCAGTTGCCCAAAGAAGCAAAGGGTGCATATTATTTGGATAGATGGCAACTGCCTTGTATGAGGATCAGATACGATAAAGCTAATTTTTTTGTTAGTTAGTTATCATTTTAGTTGCCTACTGTGTATGCAAGTTGTTTATATGCTACACAAATAGTTTTTGTTACAAGAGGACAGGCCAAGCCTCATTCTGTGTAAGCCACTCTTTACTTAATGCAATCCAGATATACTGGGGAAAAGTATTTAAAAAAAAAAAGACACGAACTAAATCAAAACCACAAATTAATAAGTATTGCATCAGGATTGAGCAGGTACGTTGTCTAGACACCTATTCATCCAAAGTAGAAGTAGGTGTTTCGTGTGAATCAACGACTTCTGCTTGACACCATCAAAGAGCGGATAAGTTAATGCAAAACTTTCGATGTCAACAACACGTAGATGACTGTTAACTAACGGGTGCAATATTGCCATGAATTGCATTATAAATTCATGTGTCCTGCTCCGACTTCGCCTCAGAACTTAGAATCCATTAATTTGCTGCAGTTAGCATCACTAATGGCAGGTCCTCTGGTTTTAACCACCGTACGTATACCGTCGTCCTCAACCAATAGGGTAATCAACGAAACCATTGCCGTATTAGTTCTAATTTGTTCATTCTGTCAACAGGAGCAACGCAAACACATAATTGGACTATTTTTAGGCCACAACTGATTAATTAGCGAATTGGGCCGCACCATCAATGAAGGCATGTGCTCGGCCCATGTATAGTAAGCCCTCCAACACGTTTTCAGCGAGTCCCCAGGAGTTGGGTCGCATAATCTATTCCTGCACGTATGAATCCTGATAGGAATTCAACATTCCCACACTCGTTGTCGTTTAAGTTTAGCCAACGACATGTGTAAAATAAGGACACTTGTTTAATCGAATTTTAGGTACTCTTTAATATTGAGCAGTTATCACATTCCCTGGTACTTCTTTATTAATCAAGATGGGTAGAACTTGTTTTAGTTAGTAGACAAGTTCTTTGCCCTTGCAACAATTCTAATAACGGGAATGCACGAAATCAGCCCAGCGTATTCAAACTTTGTATATTCTACATGGACAAAAAGGAGAAAGTCAATACTGCTACTAAGTACTAAGTACATTACAACTTTAGACTGGACAATCGTTAGACAAGTACAAGCGCACGATCAGTCCACGATGAAGTAAGTACTACATATATAGAGCCCAAAAAGGTGATACAAAGTATATATATCCCTAATAATCCAGACTAGAGCCAAAGCTACCATCATCCGAACTTAAATCTGAATGACAAGGAGCTCCCATCTCAAAGTCAAACATCGGAAAGATTAATTTCGTGGTTTCAACGTTAATGAGACACAGATCACAATTGACAAATAATTCACGGCAGCCGTAAATATCTGTCATATATCCATTCTAGTGCCCCGGCCCCTGAAAGTGACAACACCCAGTCTCTACGACTTTGCTGCAGTTTGCCGAACCAATCATCCTTTTGATACGTCTTCTGCATTCAATCGTCTTATTTCTTCCGTCGGGCTCCTTTAATAGACTAAGCAGCACTTCCATCCCCGAGTTGATGCTAATTTCATCTGCCCTATCAAACATCAGCAATGCAATCCCGTAATTGTACTTTGCTTGGGCCACAATAGAATTATTAACGAATTGGGCCTCACCCGAAGAATTATTAGCGACTTGGGCCATATAGTGTAACCCCTCCTTGTTACCGGCAACAAAAAACATATGAGTCCCGAGAAGTTTTTACTATTAGTTTTACAATAGAGGAGTTTTTTACTATAACCCCTCCTTCTTACTTTACTATTAGTTTTACAACACAGGAGTTTTTTAAGTAAAATGACTTATGATTAGGGGATTCCCACTTTAATAATAATAATAAAAAAGAAGTAAATACAATTTATTATAATAAATATATAATATGATGTCATAAAATATTCAAAAATATTTTGTTAAATGTAATTTGTATAGAGTAATTAATTTAATTACACTATTTAATTTTAAATACAAATTTTTAACGATTTCACCAATTTTATAGAGCCATTTAATAACAAAAATAAATGAAAAGTAAAAATAAAATATGTTCTGAATATTATGGCAGCACAAAAATATTTTTGATACAATTTTTCAACGATTTCTCAAATTTCATAGTAAAAATAAAATTGTGACCGAAAAATAAAACAAAAGTAAAACAGAATATTTGAAAGAGTCGTTTACTAACAAAAATAAATGAAAAGTAAAAATAATATATGTTCTGAATATTATGGCACCACAAAAAAAAAAAAATTGATACAATTTTTCAATGATTTCTCTAATTCTAAAATTGTGTCCGAAAATAAAGACATTATTTAAGACAAATATTTGAATATAGGCCCCATTAAGATTTCAATAATTTAAACTAAAATAGTTAAAAGTGGGCCTATTTGAATATAGGCCCCATTAAGATTTTAATAATTTAAACTAAAATAGTTAAAAGTGGGCCTGGGCCCGCAGCGGCTGAGTGAGAGGCTGAGAGTGTGAGGCTGAGAGTGTGCACACCACGCGCTGAAAAGAACAAAATTTGACTCAAGGGTATCTTTGTCATTGCACATGCAGGCCACGTCGGGTGCGTCAAAACCTGCGGCAAACTGGTATGGTGTGCTCCTTTTCCGAAAAATAATAGGTATAAGATATAGATTTTCAAATGGCAAGATGTGTTAGAGGGAGAAACTCCCGCATCTCACTAAATCCCAATCCTATTCCTTGATTTTCTTTTTCTTCTTCTTATCATGGAACTCAATCATTTTTCTATGGAAATTACAATCCCTCTTGATCCCCCAGACCATTCAAAAAATTCAATCAATCAATCAATCCAATACAAATAAGGATTTTTCCTACAAAAGCTCACCCAAACTGTTCCCTTATCTGCACCAAATGACATAGATAATCTCCTTCCAAAAACATGCAAAATTAACAAAGATGAGACTATGCTTGATCCTAAATAAAATCACCAAAAAAGTTGCATAATTCTCAGTCCATCTGAATTGGAAAGACTGTATCGACCATGCAAATTTTCTGTTATTATCAAGGTATTTGGTAATAAAAGAAACCACCACTACTTAAAAGCTCGCATCCAAAATCTATGAAAACCTACTGAAGATTTTCTTTTGATTGACCTTGGGGCCGATTATTATATTGTTAAATTCATTAAGGAAGAGAACTTCAAAATAGCACTTCATAGTGGCCTACAGTTTATTAATGAATTTTTTTATCAATTAATAAATGGGAACCAAATTTGTGGCTTCATAAGCCAAATTAACATACACATCTATTTGCATAAGATTCCCGGAGTTACCAACTGGGATCTATAATAATAAAATCTTAGCAAAAGTGGGGAATAACATGGCAAACTATTAAAAGTTGACACATGCACTTCCTCCACATTAAGAGGAAGATATGCTAGGATTTGTGTACAAATTCCATTTGAAGTTCCTGTCCTAACTCATGTCTATATTGGACATCATAAACAACAGATCATTTATGAGGAAGATAATATTTTATGCACGAAATGTGACAGTTTAGGACACAAATATGACCAATGTGCATTTAGTACCGTTAGTTCTCCTAATGATAATCTATTAACTACTAACAATTATTCTCCTATCTCTAATCCTTCTTTGCAAGTCTGTCCAAATGAAAACGATTGGAAGACAGTTTCTTTTCCTAGGAAAAAAGGTAAAGACAACAAAGCTTCGTCATCCCACGCTCATCATAGCTATGCAAAGGCGGCCAGTATTAATTTCAGACTAATTGATGCCAAAACATGTAAGTACTTAGATACCCAATCTTTACTTTACAAGGGGAAAAACATAAAAGAATCAGCCTTTTCTTCTTCTAACACTCATAAAATATCTAAAACTGAAAGGGAAGTCTCTATGCATTCTTACATTACCGTGCAACACTACAAAAAAATTCTTTTTCTGTGTTAAAATTTGAAGATAAGAGACACATGGTAGGCATGCAAGGTGTTAGGGATGATATATAATCATTACCCAAAACCCCTCATGCAAGCTCTCCAACTGATAAAATGCCACCGCCCCAAACAACCAATAGAAATTCCCTGAGCATCATTACACCTAGTCCTAACCCTAAGTCTGCTGCTTCAATCAAATTAGATGCATTAACTACCCCCTCCCACGCCCACTAAATCAGCCTCCATAGAGATAGACACTTATCTATTAATGTAAATGATACAACTCATTCACTTCCATTACTCCCATATTTGAAATCTCTCACTCCTCTACTTAACACTGTTGAGACTCCCAAATACCACAACATGGAGAATAAGACTCCAAAGAACAATCTTATAAGTGAACTCATGAATCCACACTCATTTGAACATAAACCCCCCAAACCCTCTCCCCCTACAACCTCCATAATTTCCACCACCATGAACCAAAAACCTTTTTTCTTTGCTAGAACAAGCCCTCTAGGGTCATGCTCTCCTCTTCAACTTGACTGTGAACAACCACGATATTGTAGTAGCTCTTTGAAACCCTCGCTTCTTGGCGCATGGAGATAGAACAATACATGGATCACTTACCCTACCAACACCTTGTCCAACCTATTGCTTACCAACAGAATGCCTTCATGAACCAAGCTTAGGACTTTCTATTTTACCACCCACTAAGGGCGAACTTCATCCCAGTTTTTTCCTCTTGGCCTATCCAACAGATTCCCATGGATGTGGACCCAATCCCACCTCCTCATGAAGTGAATATTCCACCACTCTTTATACCTGAACAAGGTCCAAACAATGCAAACCTCGTACCCTAGGTCCCATAGAAAATCAACAAGCCAGTGTGGTAAGCCTAAGAAAAATCATGATAATGATTTTCAAGGAAAGAGAAGAGAAGAAATACGTGCTCTTTTTCCCACTCTTGTTGTCAAAGTGTTCAATAGACATAAGTTATCCCGCAAATTAAAGAGTAGGAAAGTATGCCATGGTAATGAGTCTAACCGTATGAGGCAATTACTTTTTACCTATGGGAATCAAAACGACAACCTGAATGTTCTAATGACTGCCTACTTACTTTCTAGTTTGGAACGTTAGGGGAGCAAATAATGATGATTTTCGTAGGGACTTTCGCTCTACTTTAGATTACCACACCCCTTTCTTGGTTGCTGTTAGGGGAGCAAACAATGATGATTTTCATAGGGACTTTCGCTCTACTTTAGATTACCACACCCCTTTCTTGGTTGCTTTCATTGAAACTCATATGGATGGCCACACTAGCTTAAAGGATGACTTTGGATTTACAAATATGGTAGAAGCTCCGGCAGATGACCGCTGTGGTGGCATTGTGATACTTTGGATAGACAGGATCATTACGCTCAGTGATGTCCATCTTAGTGGACAAGAAATACATGCAATGGTGAATGTACTCCTTTTTTCACTCTTTTATGTTTACTACAATTTATACTAGTAATAACTATAAATTTGGCTTGTTCTATGGGAAAACTTAGTCATTGTTTCTAGAACACACTCACTACGATGGTTAGTGGGTGGTGACTTAAACAAAATCTTAACATTTGATGAGAAAGGGGGTGGTAGGAAACTGAATACTACTCGTTCATCCTATTTTTGAAATTGCTTACATAGATATAACCTTTTTTACTTTGAATTTAAAGGTGCAAAATATACTTGGTCTAAAAAATGATTTAGACATGGCATAATTCTTCAACGCCTTGATAGATGCTTTATAAATAATAAATAGCTTAACATATTTTAAAATTTTATTGTTACTTATCTCTCTAGAGTTCACTCCTATCATTGCCCTCTTCTCATAAAATTACCTATCCAAACTATTTTTAATCATCCTAAACTATTTCGTTTTGAGAAGATGTTGTGCCGCCACCCTGACCTTGTTAATGTGGTCTTACATGCAGGGTCTATTGCTTCTGATTACTGTACTGCCACTGATATTTTTAAGTCAAATGTTAAATTTTGGAACCACAAAATTTTTGGAAACATTTTAAAAAGAAAATAGATTTTTCTTGCTTGTCTAAGTGGTATCCAGAAATTCACCCACTACCCCACCAGCCTGTTCCTTCAAAATCTTGAACTCCAGCTTCAAAATGAATTTAACAATATTCTTAGAAGTGACGAAGATTTTTGGGAATTAAAATCGAGAATTTCTTAAATTTGCGATGGCGACGCCAACACAAAATTTATTCATGTCTCCACCCTTAATAGGAGACGTAAAAAAAATAACTTTTTTAAAGACAACACATGCTCTCTTATTCTTAATCAAAATCAAATTAAGCAGCATGTATTAAGTTACTTTGAAACACTTTTTACAACAAATCATATTTCTTCAAATTTTCCTACATTTCAAGTATCACAGTCAGCTGTAAATCGGTCTGACGAAATTAACATAGGACGGCCACTCCAAGACTTTAAAATTTTAAATGGCCAAAACTCTTTTAAATCTTTTAAGGCCCCGGGCCTAGACGGACTCCACCCTTTTTCTTTAAAAAACTTATGAGGATATCGTGGCCCCTTCTATTATAAAACTTTTCCATGATATTTTTTAGAATGGCACCATCCCCCCGGATTTAAATAAAATTTATTTTTCCCTAATTTTAAAATTTGATAATGCTAACGACATTAGAAATTTTAGACCTATTGGCCTTTGCAACACCTTCTACAAAATCATCACTAAAATCATAGCCAGTATGATTAAACCTTTCCTTGATCTCATTATTAGCCTTGCTCAATCTAATTTTGTTAAAGGTAGACGGACTAGTGATAGTGCTATTGTTATTGTTATTCTGGAGGTCATGAAACATTTTAAGAAAAATAAAGGGTTGACGTCCTACCTAGCTATCAAATTAGACATTCATAAAGAATTTGATATAATTGAATGGTCCTATGTTCAAAAATGCCTCTATGCTCTAAATTTTCCCACAATATAATTAAACTCATAATGTCTTGTATCACCACCCCCGTTATATCAATTATACTAAATGGTCATCATACAAATTATTTTAATCCTACTAGAGTAATCCTACTTAAAGTTAAGTCAAATCTTTGGAACCCTATAAAAATTTCTATGGGGGTTCCAAAACTCTCTCATGTTCTTTGCGGATAACCTTGCACTTTTTGCTGAAACTACTAGTAAAAATTGTGACTCTATCCTTGAAACTCTAAATTCCATTTGTACTATCTTAGGTCAGAAGATGAATACTAAAAAATCTAGAGTTTAATTCTCTAGCAATTGTGACCCCACGATGCAACAAGTTCGAGCACATTATCTAGGTTTCAAACTCTGTACTGAATTTGGTAAATATCTAGAATTTCCTATCCTCACCTCAACCCTTAAAGCAAAGGACTACTAAACCATATTTGACAGCCTTCATAAGAGGCTTAACAACTGGAAATCCTATTGCTTGAACTTAGCTGGATGTGCCACACTTATTTCTACTACACTCAATTCACTTCCAAATTATGTCATGCAGTTTCAAAAGCTCCCTAGAAAAACTTGCAAAGAAATTGATATGATTCAAAGAAACTTCCTATGAGGTTCCACTCCTGATAAAAAGAAACTTCACGTTATCAATTGTGACACTACTAGATCTCCCAAAAGTTGTGGTGGTTAGGCATAATCGATGCTGAAACCAAAAATCTCTCTCTGCTCTCCTCACTCAGCTAGCACTTCATAAATAACCCCACCTCTCCCTAGGCTTCTACTTTAATTTCTAAATATAGTAATTGCTCCTACACTAACATCAAAGCTGGATTGGGATATTTTTTGTTTATGCCTAAAATTGGTCGTATCTATTAAAAAATTAAATTTATGAATGGTTCATAAGAAATACAGTAAATACGCAGGAAAGTAAGTAAAAAACTGAGAGAAAAAGTAATAAACAAGGAAGTAATAATCTTATTCCTTGAGAACAGCCAGATTCTGTGTGAATCGCTTGATCGTACAATACAATGTAAGGAGGGGTATTTGTGGCTATGATTTACCAAGTACTAATTATGGTAAAAATACAAAGACTGATAAGGCCACGGGCCTGTTTACTCAAGACAGTGGTATATACAAAATCCTGACTAGGGATTGTAAACCCTAAGGCGGTGGGATATACACCTTGCATCCTGCGGCTTGTACCTACTGAGCATCCGTGGCTTGAGGAGCATCCATCAGCTCCCCCCCACTTGCTGAGTGTTGACGCAAGCATTCAAAAAGTGAAAAAGGTATGCAAAAATAATATGGAAAGATATCTCAATGACTCCTTGAAAATCGCGGTCTCTTTGATCGAGACTGTCGCTTGATTTCTTTTGGAATTCCGATTGGCTGATTTCGATTCCATGTACCTTTTTCGTAAATGTCTTTCAATGCGTCGAATTATTTCATATCTCCCGGCAACAATTGCATTGGTCACTTCATGCTTCATCTATATCTCAATCCACCTATAAATAGGGGCTTCATGATAGATGAAAAACAAAAACTTCTTCAGAAAATATATTGTCTCTCTCACAACTTTCTCAAGAAAGAATAATCATTTTTCTTCGAAAATGTTTTCTTTTGATCCTGGTCTGATATTCCCAAAGCTAATTCTTCATTCAGGATGGACGGTGTTTGAGAAAATTGAGTGCAGAGATACTCCCATAGTTATCCTTCTTCGCTCTTCCATCTGTTACTAGATGAGTGAAGTCCCTCGAGTCGTGGAGTATGATCTGAATTCTAATGATGTCCTCTGGAATATCTTCTTTATGGCTCGTGCACTAATTACGGTGTGCTCATTTTCTAACGCAGCGGTTGCTGTGATATTCCTCTTGTCATGTGGAGTCAGGACGCGTAGCCCTTTCAACTTTCATGAGGCTTCTTCTCCAGAACGTTGTCGGTGTTTAGGTAGCTCTTTCGACGGTGTTGAGTTGATGCTCCAATGCTTGGCTTCGTTCATTGGCTGGAAAGAGGATCTAGCTTCTCGCAATCAGCTGATTAAGGCATCACCAAGCTCTAAATTTTCTTGTAATTCAAGGTTGTCACCTTGTTCGGCTAGATTACCATTGTAATGACTCTTCGGTCACTGGCTGTGGACTGCTTTCGGGAGAAACTCTCTTGCATAGGTTCCCAGCTCAAGCCCTCTCATCATCAATGAGCTCCCGAGTGTGCTTGGAGGCCGGCGGGATCGTGCACTCCTGTTGACCAACAGTGGTTAAAGCAGATCCTCAAGCCCTTTCGTCATGATGAGAGACAGACTTGCTCGTGCTCAGATGCTTCCGAGGTCCTTCACCCTGGACAAAGTGCACAAGCATTGTTGTGGTCGTATACTAAAGAATGCTCGGGCTGACATATCTCCTGACCCAAGGAATGACTCTGTGTCTCTTGCTGAATAGGAGCTACAATCCAGATGAAGGATTTCTGCCACTTCAAATCCATAAGAACTTGCAGTTTTAGCCTTTTGAAGCCTTTTACTTTCTTGAGAACACCTGTAATGATCAGTGTTGTATTCAAAAGAACTTGATGATATACTGTAAGTCTACGGGCTATTGACATTAATGAAAATGGACGTACATCAATATTTTGTGTGTACATATGTAATGACTTATAGTGTAGTCAAGCAGCGATGCCTTTCTGGGCGTTTGTCTTTAAAGATGGTGTGCGCACTGTTTGGTGCTTCTTTTGCATCCGTAAGTGATGGCTTATATTGCATCTGCAATAGACGAGTTTTAGGGCAGGACCTGCGCCATAAGAGGACGCCTTTTTTTGCATTCAAGCTGGAATGCCCGTACATGTCTATTCGAGTGCATAAGTCTTTACTAGTACTATGCGGAAAAGCATCCCCATCGATATATTGGTGAAATTTATGGAATTAATGATTTCAAGTTACGGAGAATGCCTGGTGGCTAAACTAAAAGTGATCTAGCTTTAAGCGAGTAGTTTACTCTACTTTTGTAACGAAAAATGAGTGTATTACTTCAACTTAAGTTGAGTCGGGGCTATAAATATTTGGATCTTAGATGGATCTTCTTGTAAGATTGACTAAGTAAAATAGTAGATTTATTAATAAAGGAGGTGCAGAGCCGATAAAAATTTAATAACAATGGGGCTAAGTGCCCGCTTTAAAGTAACAATGAAACAAAGAGCTAGAAAGGAGAAAAATACATGTATTGAGTAAATCGACCTAGTTGACCTTTCAAGAGTAATACTTCCTTATCCAAGTGATAGTTGTTATTGTTGTCCCTTTCATGTCTTTCGATGCTTCCATCTTCATGATAGCGCTGCTCCATGCTTGACGAAGAACTGGCTTTTGGGAGGTTCGGAAGTGTTTTCCGAGGATTCCTCACCAGCTGGTGCTAGATATGGGTGCACAACTCGTGGGCCGTTAACTACCTGATGATATAGCTCCCCATTAATGAAACAGTAACTAACTGCCTACCTCCACAATTTTTAGTTTTATGCCTTGTTTTTTGGGAGTGTTCCCTTGTCCAAGTACTCAATTAATACATGACGCCATTCTGAAACGGATCTTGTGTTTGGAACTTCGAGGTTCATCAGGTCTGTGGGGGTTAGTTCGATCACTTTCATCCCGTTGCCTGAGTTAATATTTGTATCCTCAGTCGGTGCGCTGGCTTCTGTGCATTCCTCCCAATAAATAAACTTCCATTGGCAAAAAAATTTCAGAAGTGCCCTTATTTTTGCTAACTATTCCGATGGGAAAATAGTTTCAGCCATGAAGACTTCATTCATTTGATTCACCATCAGCCGGGAGCTGCTATGGAGAATGATCTCCTGGCCCCCAATATGTAGCCTAAGTCAAGATATTGAATATGGCTTCATATTCTGCTTGGTTGCACTGGTATCTTGCTGTGTTGCGAAAGATCCTCTTGGTTGATGTTTTAATCCATAGATCAAGGTCAGCTTCTTTGTCTTTAAGCACCACATCCATATGGATTATCCATTATCCAGGGTCAACTGTCTCTGTGTTCTTCATCACCTTCTCGGTTTCTTATGCCAACTCTGAGCTGAAATTTGTAGTGAAATCCTCCAGGGCTCTCGATCCCATGGCCGTTCGTGGTTGATAAATAATATCATATTCTCCAAGCTCGATGGCCCATTCTGCTAACCTTTTGAGAACCCAGGTTTTGACAGAATGATCCGTAATGGAACGGAACAGGCCACAATGACCGTATGATTTAGAAAATACGAGCGCAGCTCCCGCGTCGCCATCGCCACCGCTGCCACGAATTGGACGGGGAGTGGAAGGAATGCATCTTTGCCTAGCAGTCCCTTGCTAGCATATTGTATTGGAAGTTTCCTTCCAACTTCTTCTCATGTATAGCAGCAGGTTCTCCTCTAGTACTGGTTCAGCTATCGTCGGAGACCTTATGAGGTTCATCTTTACTCATGTCAATAATTAACAATAGAATATCGGCAATTTCGGATCTTCATGTTTTACCAGCACTTCCGAAAGCTGATACCATAATTCTGCAGCTCGATTCTGCAGCTCGCAGAACCAAATTACTCATCTCTGGCACCCACTCTCTGAGTTCCCCTATCGCTATTCTGGCTTTCTGCTCAATGGATGTGTCCCATAGTGGCTCTATTTCAACTATGTTTACTTCCACTTTCAACCTTGTGCTAATATTCTTACCGGGTGCTTGATTTTCCTCGGGCATGGATCGCTCACTCCATAAGTCGCCGATCCCGCTTGGAGTTGGGTATCTGAAGACTTGGTGAAGTGTTGAGGGTACCCCCCCTCCTTTAATTCATGTATCCATGGTCGTCCTAGGATGACACCGTATGAGAGATTACAAGGCAGTACCTAAAAAGATGTTAGGCTCGTTAAGCCCGGGACATAGACCGGCAGAGCTATTTCTCCGATAGGCTTTTCGCAGACATTGTTGAAGCTGGTTATTTTGTAGAAGCTTGGAATTATCCAGCGATGTTGACCCATATTCTGTACTATCTCCTACGGAATAATATTTGATATCATTTCTTGGATCAATTAGAGCTTCCTCGACTTGAGAATCAAGCATCTTGATTGGGATGGTGAGTGCTTCTTGGTGGGATCCCTCTTCATCTCCCTAACTTAACATGATCAGGCCAGCAGGTGGCACTGGTAATGCAGTCTTCCAAGTATTATTGAATTCGGGTGTAGCGAAGATCTCTTTGATGCTTTGCTTATCCTTGGGATCGGGCACTCTGGATCGTCTCGCCCATTCTGTGATCAGATCCATGAGGTGTCCATCCTTCAACAAGTGCTCGATCTCGAGCATCAGATCTTTACAGTCAACTGTGGTATGGTCGTTACTTCGATGAAAATTGTAGTAGGACGTTGAATTTTTTCCAATCGTGCTCTTAATGGTGGGTGGCCAGGGCACCCTGGAGCCCCAATGCGACATTTGACTAGTTCCACTGCGTTCACCTATAGCCCGAAGTCTTTGGAGCTACGTTGCTCTAAATTCTTCTCGTGCGGTTCGGATCCTCAAGAACTTATTTGCTTTTCTAATGCTTTTCTAGACTCTAGTTGATACTTTCTCTCTTCTTCCGCTGCCTTCACCTTCTACACGTGGGCTACTAGGTCATTTTCTTCATATGTCTTCGCTGGGCTCTAGATGTGGCTCTGGTTCCAGATGAATTTACTCATTATACTGTTGGTGCATTGCATTCCATGTTGTCACCGAGTGTGAGTAAAATTCCACTGTAACTCTTGAGTGGCTAATGAATCCCTAGAGTTCCGGATCTTGCCGAAAGCTACCATAACAATATTGTCGGGAACTAGAGACAGCTCCATGTGTTCTCTCTGAAATCTCTCCAGGTAGTCCTTCAGCAACTCGTTATCGCATTGCTGGATCTCAAAGATATCCTCCATGCGCTTCTCACGCTTTCGGGCTCTGGAATATGCCTTCTTGAATAGGTCTTGACTCGGTTGAACCCAATGGTAGCTGGGTATACCATGCGAGGGCACCTTTAGTTAAGTTCAAGCCGAACCTCTTCACCAGAGTGGATTGAGTTTCTTCCTCGAAAATCTCGTTGCTCTTAACAGCTGTACCATAAGCAACAATGTGCTAATCCGGACCAGTGGTTCCATCAAACTTGAGGTTATCCGGCAGGCAAAAGTATTTAGGTACGTGGGTTGGTGCAGCACTCATTTTGTATGCGTGCTTGTAGAAATTTTGTTCATCTACGGTGGTAACCTTCGTTGGAGCATCCGACATATTACCGATCCGATCGTGGATGACCTTCAGCTCCTTCAGGATGTCCTGAATAACATGTGTTCCTTCAATACTTTGATTTCTGGCCGCGGTAGAGATTCCAAGGGTGGCCTCCATGTTGAGTCTTTGGTTGGGAACGAAAGTTGGTTACTGATTCACTGGCGAGGGTCCTCGTAGGGATGCTGGCATCTGGGACAAACCAGCGAAGATCGCTCCCAACTTTTGAACCATGTTTTCGACCAAGTTGGCCGAGTTTTGCTCTTCTCATTCTGCCTAGGTTTTGAAAAGACGAACAAGGAAATCCTCGAGTTTGGAGTTGCTTCCACGTGGTTGATCATCTTCGCCGTCACTACCTACAGAGATCGAATCTCTGGTAGGGTCCTTTGGTTGTCCGTCAAGATCGCTGGGATCATTTGTGGAATTATCTGTTGCATGAGCAGTGTTCTTTGGAATGTTTTCGTTGTTGTCAGTCATGATTGCACCTTTTTCCTTCATAAAAACCTACAATTTCCTGGGCCCCAAACTGTTTATGCCTTAAATTGGTCGTATAGGTTAAACAATTAAATTTATGAATGGTTCACAAGAAATACAGTAAATATGCAGGAAAGTAAGTAAAAGAGTGAGAGAAAAAGTAATAATCAAGAAAATAATAATCTTATTCCTTAAGAATATCCGGATTTTGTGTGAATCACTTGATTGTACAATATAATATAAGGAAAGGTAGCTATGATTTACCCAGTCCTAACTATGGTAAAATACAAAGACTAATAAGGTCATGGGTCTGTTTACTCAAGGTGGTGGTATATACAAAACCCTAAACAGGAGACTGTAAACCCCAGGAGGCGGGATGTATACCTTGTGTCCTGCGGCCCGTACCGGCTGGGCTTGAGGAGCAGCGTGTATTCTCTGCACCCAGTGACTTGTAGACTAAGTCTAGTCACACCAGCTGGACTCGTATCTCCGTAATCATAGGTGGCGTATTTTTTCCCATACATATATGAGAGGGGCTCTAGCTAGAAAATTGGTAATTGTAAAACTATAAACCTTTGGTATACCAAGTGGCTTCCTGATGATTCTACTCTTAGAAGTAAGATTGAGGGTCCCTTGAAGAAAACTGAATCCTTTCTCAGCCTTGAAACTTTTATATCTAATAAAACTTAGAATCTTGATAGCTTATCTTTCATTCTTCCACACCAAGTTGTTGATACTATTAACTGTGCTACCATTCCCCTAAATCAAATACACTCTAACAAACCCTTCTAGAATCTCAACCATAATGGTCTTTTTACCACTAAGTCAGTTAGGAAACTTATAAAGCCTCCACTGACTCAGCACTTAAATAGAATCTGGAAGCTTAAAACCTACAATAAAATTAAGCACTTCCTCTAGTTGACTTACCACAATCGCCTACCCACAAGGTCCTATCTCAACCACATTGAAATTAATATTTCACCTCAATGCCCCTTCATGTCCTAATGCTATTGAAACCATAGAACATATTTTCTTTTCTTGCTCTTTGGTTTCTGATCTGTGGCCTTTTCTATACCCTACAAGTAACTTCCCTCAAAATTTTACAAATCACTTCCTTAAATTTATCAAAGGCAATCCTAGTCACAAAATACCTAACTCTTACTCTTGGGATGCATTCTTTCCCCAACTACTATGTCACATATGGATCAATAAAAATTCTAACCATCATAATAATCTAACCAACAAACCCTCTACCAGACATACTGAAACCAAAACCACTAAATTTGTTATGTTAGGGTTAAATTATTGACACGAATTCTTGGCTAGGCCGTACGGGCACCCAACCACTTCCCCTAAACCTGTCGGGCGAACCATATTGACTGAATCGATATAAATTATGAAGAATTACCTTGAAATGAAAATGAACCAAACTTTAACAACATAAGATAACTCTCAAGGATAGACAAACATACAAGCTGTCTGAATAATACAAATAACTACCCAGAAGACACATTTTTTAAGGTTTCCAGATAAGACATCTACGAAGGCCAAAAGATAAACTCCAACTGGAAAAAAAGGGGGGGACTTACACTTCAACTAGATAGGAATCGTCTTGGTAGCAACCACCAAACCAATAGAACAGGGGGGGCTTCCATTCACCAGCGCAGACTAAAAGTGCAGTTCATCACCAGTGGCATAAGCAGAGGAGGCATATGCGGTAAAGTTTCAACATAAAAAGAAATGGCCTCGTCTTTGGGATATACACACCTCCCGAAGGGAGAAAAAGTAAGGAAAACTGTAATATCTGAAGTTGGTGGCCGCAATGAACAAGATGGCTCACCGTAGACATCTGAAACGTACAACTCCTTAATCAAGACGCGGCTGGCTGGGTCCTGGAGCAGAATCTGTCGAACAAAAAGAAAAAACAAGAACAAATAGGGGTGAGTCATGATGACTCAATAAGTGAGGACAAACTAGCAACCTCGAAAAATAGATACGCTAGTCAGGGAAACAGAAGCCATAGCAGACAACCAGATAAATCTTTCCCAGATAATTAATGCAATAAATCTATACAGCTAAAAAAATGCATATAAAGATATGCAATGATGTGTCATGATGCAATGGGGTCACATGTGCCCAAAACCTATGTCCGATGTGGGACTCTCATCGTCTACCAGGAGATATATACAATAATAATCTTTCACCGGCGCGGGACTCTCATCGACTACCTGGAAGTATATGCAGTAATGACCCTTCACCGGCTCGGGACTCTCATCGATAAACCGGGAAGTATATGCAGTAATGATAGCCAGAGTACAATGCTCAGATACTCAATGCAATACCAGCAGGACATAAAATATAATATACAACGTAAATTCAAAGCTAAGGCGTAATGAGTACGCCTATCGGCAGCTACACACGTAAAGAACACGTGGTAGAAAATCCACGAGGCCAGGTGCCTCCAAAGAAATGGATATAATCACTTACCGTATTCCAATGTTAGCCCTGCTACTCAACAACTGCTTTTTCCTGCGGATTAACTGTCAAACGATCCCGCTCTATTCAATAAGCAGAAAAATTATATCAAACAAAGCTAAAGGCTTCATTCCTTATGTCTTAGGGCAATCCAGTTAGGAACCTGACACCCCATTTGCATACGCAATACGCAGGTCAAGCCTATGTACAGGGTTCAAAGTCCCATAACCAAACCCTAAATAAATTACATTTATATGTTGCCCATAACTCACTGAGTACGAATATATAATCATTTCCATCATCGGGGTCCAATTGACCCTTTAAACTATCAATTTAAGTCATTAGGGCGATGTCTAATATCCTTATTTAACCGTAAAAATATATTCAAACACACGTAATAAGCTAAGATAATGAGTTAACATCATTACCTGGAGATTTGAGGTAGAAATTCCACTATTTTTCCACCTCTTTTTTCCTTTTTTTCCTCTTTCTTTTCTAATATTTCTTTCCTCTGTCTTTGTTCGAATGTTTCTACGTCTCCATTATAACTAGATGCTGCTAAGTGATTTAATCCCTTAGCAGCCGACTTTATCAATTTAAATTTTTTTTAATAATAAATTCGCTATGACGATTAAAATTAAAATGGAACCCTAGAGAAGTCGAAATGATCCCAAATTTTTCAAGTAAGTTATACAAAATATATGTAACATACTCGCGAATACGGATCTCAAATCGGACTCCCGGAACTCAAGATCCGAATTTAAAGGAAAAAGGTCAAATTATTTAACTTTCGGCATTTTAGCGGAAACTAGCAGAATAACATCGAAATTTACTTTCGAAAAGTGAAAAAAGTCACAAATAATCATACCAACCTAATGGCACTTTTGGATTTCGAATCGGAGCTCATTCGCCAAAACCGAGCTCAAAAATCTCTTTTTAATATTTATCGACAATAAAAAATAAAACCTTCTTCTGATGCCTACCAAACGAGGTCTGATTTAGCTCAAATTTTACAGACAGGTCCTAATGGACCTTATGAATATTTTAAAATTATCGACACGCCAATCGGAGTCATAACTTTCGAAACAACTGACAGTGGTCGTTTCATTCTCCTCCACTTAGAGTCTCGTTCGTCCCCGAACGAGCAAGAGTCTAAAACAGATTTCACACCTCTAATGAGAATGCTTATACTAATTATTCAATGACATTTACTATGAAACCAAAATTATATATAATGATAAGAACTTTTAGGCTTTAAAGACCAAGATCGAACCTGAATCGTCGAAGAGGTAAGGATACCTCTCACGCATACTGGACTCAAGCTCCCAAGTGTCCTCCTCATGAGGACGATCATTCCATCGCACTCGAATCATCAGAATCTGCTTCGAACGAAGTTTCGGGACATCACGCTCAGCTATAGCAACTGGGAATTCCTTGTAGGCCAGATTCACATCTAGCTGAGCAGGGTCTAATTCGATCACTTTGGAAGGATCTCCGATACACTTTCGGAGCATCGATACATGGAAAACTGGGTAAACTGGCATAGAAGCTGGCAAGTCGAGTCGATCAGCTACCTTACTAATACGCTTCTTGATACGGAAAAAGCCAACAAACCTGGGACTAAGCTTTCCTTTCCTACTAAATCTCTTTACACCTCGCATCGGTGACACTTTCAGAAATACCATGTCCCCGACCTCGAACTCTAACTCTCGGCTCCTCCGGTTTGAATATAAAATCTGCCTACTTTGGGCGGTCCGTAAACGATCCTGAATAACACGAACAACATCAAGAGTCTGACGAACCTTATCTGAACTCATCACCTCGACATCGATCTTATGGTCTACCTCACGCCTAGGTGGCAAGTGCTTCGGCAGCTCTTCTGGAATCACATCCTTGGTCTCCTCGAGCACCTTCTCTATGCATGGTGGCAAGGTCCCTTTGGCACCATTGTCTTCACTCAAACTTATAATGGTTTCCATGAACGTCGGCTCGCCCTTCTTCAATCCCTTCACAAGCTGCATGACTGACAAGTGTGCATGACTTTGTTCTTGGGGCATTGTAGACATAGGCACCATGCATGACCCTTATCGCTCCACAACCAAGAGATGCTACAAGGATCGATCATGGTGTGGCACTGCCTAAAGAACTCCTGCGTAAGGATGATGTCGAATATGTCCAAGGGCGCCACAGTGAAGTTAGTCTTACCTCTCCAATTGCCCAAGGCAACACTAACCTCATTGGCTACTCCTCGCACTGGTATGGATGAGGCATTGACTGTATTGAGGAGGGTGTCGGTCGGGCTTAGCTTCAATCCAAGTCTCTTTGATGCGGGCTCGATCATGAAATTAGCTTGAGCTCCAATGTCAACCATGGCGCGGGTAGGCTTGTTGTTGATGGTGATGTCCACGTACTGCATGTCGTTCTTCTCCGGTTAACTAGCTTTCTCCGTGACAGCAATACATAGTCCTATCATGCCTAGCTGCATCATGTCTGTACTCGTCTCTGGATTCTGTGCCTCCCGTACTTTCTTCTCATGTATCATGGCACCAAGGGTCTTCAACTCGGGACACTTTGTGAAGCCATGAGGTCCCCCGTACACATAGCATCCACTTCCTCTCTTCTCGGCCTACGCCTTCTTCTCAGCGTAATCTTGACGCCCAGATTTCTTGCCATCAGACTTGTGAGCATCGTTTGACTTGGGATGTTGCTGCTTCTCCTTTCTTTTGCCATGGTCTCCCCCACCTTTGGCATGATTACCCTTCGACTCTTTGCCCTTGCCCTTGTCATACTTGTCATCCGCCAAAGAGTCAACCTCGACGATAGCTTCATCAATGGTAGTGAGTTGCGGGCATTGCAACTCATTTCTAGCCTAGACTTGTAACCCGTCCATGAAGTGGAACATCAAGTCTTCATCGGTAAGGTTTTGGATTTGAAGCATGAGCGTCTGGAAATTTTCAATATAGGCACTGATGCTTCTCGTCTGCTTCAACTCCCTTAGCTTACACCTTGCTTCATATATGACATTGTTTGGGAAGAAAGCCCTCTTGAACTGCTCCCATGTGTCAATGGTGCACGAGCATTTCTTCATGTTGTCCTCATTCCTTCTCCGCCAAAGCATGACCTTCTCCGTGAGAAATGGGATAGCGGCAACAATTTTCTTCTCTTCACCCTTCACGTTGCCATGCTTGAAGTAGTTCTCCATGTGCCATAGGAAGTTGTCAACCTCTTGCGCGTCACGAAATCCTTTGAACACAGGTGGCTTGGGATCTTGATCTTCCCATCCTTGTTAGTGCCGGATGTCACGGCCCCTTCAGCGTTAATTTCCTCCTCGAGTGCCTCAATCTTGGCCTTCATCGCCTCAGTGGTGCTCAGCGCCTCCGTGAGCCTGCACTCCAAGGTGTTGATGGTTTCCCTCATCTCCAACTCGACTTGCTCGCGTTCCCCAAACTTGTTTTGAATGTTGTCGAACTCAGACAAGGAATGGTTCTCAAGGGTCTCCCGCTTGCCTTCAATCCTCGACATGCGTTGGCCATGGGCTTCCACACTCAACGTAGCCTCTTCCACCTTCTTGACCCACTCACGGCCAGGGGTGAGATCTTCCTCATTGTCAGTCACCTCCGAGGCCGATGGTTGGGTGGTGTGGCCTTCACTTCGAGGGGCTTCGGGCAGCACCTCGTCACCCTACCTAGCATTCTTCTTCTTCTTCATGTTCTTCTTTCCGAAAGCATCCTGGATGTTGGTTAGGGTGCTAACAGTGATGTCTTCTCCGTTGTGTGCTATTCCCTTAGTAACAACCTTCGCTCTGATACCACGTTGTCACGACTTAACTTTTAAAGTAGCACTCCATGCGGTACTTGACGGTTTGTCTACAAAGTAGCAAACTCAAGTAAGTCTTTAACTTCACAAGATTGCTAAGAGAATGCTAAACAAAAGAAAGACAAAAGAGATTGCCAAATGAAGCTTTTATTCACTCAAAATTTAAAGTTTTTCTGGATGCCTTTACAAATGAATGTCCCCTCTATTTATACTACTCATCGAGGAGCTATCGTGCAAATAATAATTATTTATAAGTCCCTAATATGTACACAGAAGGACCTACTCTAGAGAGTTCCATGGAGCTAGAATCCTCCAAGCCCTTCCCTTGCAATTCTAAGAGGTTTTAGATTGTTCCATGAGAACTACCCACACAATTCTAGAGTATTCTACTCCCTTTGGCTTAGTTGGTGAAATTCGTGCGCCATGTCGCGCCTATGTGGCGTGATAACTTGGCGAGGGTGTCACATCTTGCTCTGTACATTTGTAGCAAGGTTATCCGTATTAAATATCTAAAACTATTCTAACTCGGCTAACGTTTGTAATAGGACTGCACATGATAGATTATCCTCGTCTTAACAATCTACTGGACATGTCATCATGTTGCTCCATGATCCTCGATTCTGTACTTTATTCTTGTCTATTCATTAGCCTCAAAAGTAGAAAGTTTTATTGTCCTACGATTGAGGGTTGGAAATCTGTAGTTAACTCATTTCTTGATATTTCACAAAGGTTGATTTTAGTGAAGCAGATATTACAGGTGCTTGCGAGAAATGGGTTGTGCATAGTGCAACTAATGATAGCACTATATTATGGACTCACACGAATTTTATGGATATGGTGTGACTGCTAGGGATTGTCTTACCCTTTGTACCCTATAGTTGCTTCGCTACCCAATACGCTGTTTGGAACCTTGAAACTTGATACAAGAAATTTGCCAAATCCTCCGGTTGCAAACTATTTCGACTCTGAGATCCCTACCACCTTAAGTGATTACCAAGAGCAGCACAGCTTGACAGAAAATCATTCAGAAGCTAGTTCTTCCAGTAATTCCTCGCTGGATTATAACCGTTATTTCTACCGGTCAAGTCCCAACGCCTCTCTAAATTGTCTTCCAGAAGATCTACTCTATGGTGGAATTTCTATTCTTCGGAATGCAGATCACAATCGGAACATGAAGCATGCTCTGTAGATATAAACTTAACAACAAGAAAATGGAAAATAACAAGAATGGAAAGACAGAAGCAAGACCCAATTTTGATTAGAAAATGATTAAAGAAGTAGATTAGGACCCAATTTTGATTAGAAAATAATTAAAGAAGTAGATTAGGGAAAGTAGCCTAAACACTCCTTTAATTGTCTAACGAATTAAACAAATGCTATTTGATCCTCAATTAGATCTAATCTAATTCAAATCATGGACTTAGTTTTCTTAAGCAAACAAGCTTAGCCAATAACCTTACAATAGGTAATGTCATCAAAATCTAACCCTAATGAATGAAAGTTAAGGGCTTTATATAAGGGGTTCCTAAAATGGAAACAATGCCTTAATTACCCTTGACAATGGGCTTGCAATAAGTCATTAATTGAAAATATGTTCTGGTCATCGCTACAGCGCTATCGCGCTAGGACACGCACAATCGCGTGGCTTGAGTAACCAGATCTTCATGATCGCGGCAACGGTCACGCGATCGCGAAGACAATTGCCTTCATCAATTGTCAGTTTCCTGCGCGATCATGTGTGAGGCCTCGCGATCGCGCTGTTCATCTTTTCCTCCTTGCGTGATCGTGTCTGGTGTCACACGATCGCGTTGAGCATCTTCTTGACCTTGCGCGATCATGTCTGATGGCTAGCGATCGCGATGAGCATTTCCTGGTCCTGAGGCCGTGAGCTTACAAACAGGTCCTGAAGACTCCAACATCTGCCCCAACAGCTCCAGTTGTACAAATGTGGCCTGCAACTGGTGCAACTCTCGTGCTTGGCTCCTTATAAATAGCTTGCTCACGCATCATATTGCATCATTCTCCCCTTCTTGAAAAGAATTCATCCACGAATTCGCTTGTTCCTCGACTTTGAAGTGAGACAAGTCACACACATTGAAAGTGTTGTGCACTTGGTAGTTGCTTGGCAAATCAACCTTGTATGCGTTGTCATTGAGGTGCTCAAGGATTTGGAATGGACCATTGCCTCTTGGCATCAACATGCTCGCCAGCTTGTTGGAAAATCTATCCTTCCTGAAATGGACCCAAACCCAATCTCCCGGTTCGAAGACAATCTTCTTTCTTCCCTTGTTAGCCTTCTTGGCAAGTCTTGATTTTTCTTTTCAAGTTGCTTCCTCACTTGCTCGTGAAGTTGCTTCATCTCTTGAGCTCTCACCTTGGCATCTAAGCTTAAAACAACATCTTGAGAAAAAAGTGTGAGATCCAAGGGAATTAGGGGGTTAAAACCATACACAACCTCGAAAGGCATCATGCAAGTAGAAGTATGCAGGGTTCTATATACACAACCTCGAAAGGCATCATGCAAGTAGAAGTATGCATGGTTCTATATGCAAATTCAATCAAAGGTAAGTGTTCTTCCCAAGAATCAAGTTTCCCCTTAACCAATACTCTAAGTATGGTACCCAAGGTTCTATTGACAACCTCGGTTTGGCCATCGGTTTGGGGGTGGAAAGATGTGGAGAATAACAACTTTTTTTTAGCAAAATACCACTAAGCTTATAGCTTAGCGACTAATTTTATTAATAATAAACAAAAATAATAATAAATTCAGTCTTTACACCATGAATGAAATATAAACTTGCTAAGACTAAATAATACCTAAGTAGTTGTACTATAGCAAAATACCCAAGCATTGCGTTCACCTCATTGGGTTGAGCATCGTACAATGCTAATACCACCAATTGAGGCAAATTTAACACTTGGATAATACGCTTTACATGAATCACAACACTACTTAAGAATAATATGTATGAAAAACTAATGAAATATATAGTAGCTAAGAATTTGATTAAAACCATGAAAAATAATCTTGAAAAGCATCCTTGAATATGTTGCATTGTATCCTTGATGAAGCATCCAATATTAGAGCCAAAAATGGAGTGATAGTTCTCACATAATAGCTCGTTGAGGAGCTCGTTAAGTAGGTTAAGAATCTGCCCGCTCCCTTGTATTTCCTCCGACGCGCGCTTAACAATTCCTCGCTCGCTAAGGATGCTCGTTGAGGCGAGCAAAAATCTGCCCGCATCTCACTTACACCCTCACCTGCGCTCGCTGTCTTAGCTCGTTGAGGCGAGCGAGTTGCTGCCCAAAAAATTCACCCCGCACCAGTTCATTAATTTGCTCGCTGGGTACGGTCGTTGAGGCAAGCGACTTGCTGCCCCTCCTTCTCGAATGCCTCCAAATTTGCTCGATGAGAATGCTCATTGAGCTTGGTAATTTTCTGGGCGCCATTCCACAATGCAACGCTACCCAACAACTCATTCCAAACAAGATCAATGCAGCCCCATATCTACAAAAATGAATACTTTCCATTCCAAAATATTGCACAATTCCCTTAAAAGCACCATGAGCAAGATGAATCTTCACACCATGAATTAGAACAATGAGAGTACCTACAAAAAAGAAAACAAAGTTAGTAGTAAAAGCCTTCATGCTCTCTCTTCTATATAGATTCGAGCATGAAGGAAAATTCCACCTCCCTTGTTTCTACACATTCCTCCTCGGCCTAGTACGAATGTATGGCTCATTACACTTATCCCATTCACCAACCTCCTTCCCATATTATCTAACTCATGAAATGAATTAACAGTGAGCCAAGTTCGCCAAGTAATCCGCCAATTTATGCCCTTCTCTAAACACATGCATCACCACCACTTCTCTACCCTCCATCAAACTCCAAATCTCCTCCATTATTTCTACAATTTGCCCAGGCACCTCCCAAATCTTTGTCACTATATTCTCGAGCAACATTGAGTCTGTTTCAACAATAACTTGTGCATAAGAAGTAGAAACCACATACCTCAAGGCCATAAAAATGACGTTGCCTCCGCTTGAGTATTTGTGGTCATGCAATTATCTATATCCTTAGCACAAGCATGCACAACATCACCCCTGTCATCCCGAACACAAAATGCCCAAGAACTAACACCTAGATTACCTCTAGAAGCACTGATCGTATTAATTTTTATCCACCCCACCTGAGACGTACTCCAAACAACCTTGGTCATCACAAGCGTAGGTGTATGATCCCTTAGCACCGGCAACAAATCCACCCACCTACCAGGCGCATACTGAAAGTTCCTCTTGCGAACTCTCAACAACATAATAATATGTTGTGTGACAAGATACACCAATCTATGAGCTGAGGTCGACCCACCATGCTTCAAATTATTCCTCTGTTTCCACAAGTCCAATAAGATAAAAATGAGAATAGTATGGTAAATCATCCTCAAGACTGGGCTACCAGGAGTATCCCACAACATATTTATGATTTGTGTCAAGTGTAACCCATCAAAATTAAGCCATGCAGGACCTCCAAAATAATTCCATACATAACATGCTACATGTGAATTAAGAAATACGTGGGAGACAGTCTCCACATCAGGGTTGACACAACAATGACACCTAGAGGGAAATTGAATTCCCCACCTCTTCAACATATCATCTAAAGGGAGCTTAAATTTCCACAGTCTCCATAAGAAAAATGACATCTTAAATGGAATACCTTTAATCCAGATGTGCTTGAGATCACTTGGCTTCTTCCTTTGCCTCACCAGATGGTAAGCTGACCGGACTGAAAACATACCCTGAGACTCCAGCATCCAAAAAGGCCTATCCTGCTTCTCAGGACAGGTAGGAGGCTTGACATTTTGAATCACGTGCTCAACAAAGTCTTCAAGCAAGAGCTCCCTAAGCCGCTGTTCCATCCATAGTCCACGCTCTGCAACTTCATAAACACATGCTACAGTCTCATTACATGCAAACTCACGTGGAACTGCATGATACAACTAACCAAGTTCAGTCCAGTAATCAAGCCAGAAATAAGAATAGCCCTTCTTCAGCTGCGAAACAATCTCATGATCTATCTCTGGCCTGCTCTGCAACATCTTCTTCCATGCATATGTCCCCTGCTTCCATGGTACCACCACAGAGTGATGCTTTTTCAAGTATTTTTTGCTCATATAATCCCTCCATAAAGGCTGCTTGGTGCGAAAATTCCACCAAAGCTTTACAAACAATGCCTTGGAAATATCATATAAGCTCCTAAAGCCAACTCCACCTTCATTCAGAGGATGACACAGAGTCTTCCATGAAGCCTAGTGCTTGCTATCTTGACCTATAGAGTTACTCCAGAAAAACTTGGCAAATATCCTGTGAAGCTGAGCTACCACCCCAGTAGGGAGGTCACAGGCGGATAACAAGTGAATGGGCATACTCTGAAGCACTGAGGAAATTAGAGTCGCCCGTCCACCTATAGAGAGATGATGTTTAGCATTTTATGCCTATATTCCTTAATATTTCCTCACGTTTGAGTACTTTATTCGCACTTTTTCTAGTTGATGAATGTGATTTTGCACTGATTTTATGTCGTATGAGTGTAGGTTGTTATGAAGTGCAATTGGAGCTTTAAAGAGCATGATCGAGCAAGAAAAAATTGAATTTAGATTGAGGACTGGATCGAGCACGCGAAGGCACGGAACGAAGCAAGCTGCGAACGACGAAAGCAGAAATTTTGCCTAGCGCGGTTACTGGCGCAGGGCGCCCCAAAAGTGCCCACTTTCTGGCGCGGTTACTGGCGTGGGGCGCCCCAAAAGCGCGCACTTTCTGGCGCGGGGCATGGCTATTGCGTGCGAGATTTTACGGGTTCTGCTTGGTTCCACGCGGTTTGAGGCACGGGGCGCCAGCTATAGCGCCCCTGGAGCGTTTTTGGACTTCCTATTTCGTCTAGGCTTAGGCGTAACTAATTGCTAGGCTTTTGTAAACACTATAAATACTCTTTTACTTAGTTTTTGAGAAGATTTCAGACTTTGGAGCAATTTGGAGAGCTCATAACATCTTGAACAAGGGTTTTTCTTCCTTCCATTAATCTATAACATCATTATTTCATTATTACATCAAATCCTTGTGTTGTTATTATGAGTATGCGTGGCTAAATCCATCGTTCTAGGGTTAGGGCGAATTCATGAAGGTTGAGGTTTGAATGTTGATTTCCATGAATTGAATTCCAATTATAGATTGTTTATTCTTTCTTGATCATAATTGTTTGATTATCACGGCCGAATAATTGAACACTATCTACGGTTCTTAGATTGAACTCGACAGAGGGAATTTATGAACGCACATAAGAAAGAATAGGGCTTGATTGTGAACCTGGGTATCGGGAAATCAATTTGTGGGTAGAATAGACATATACCTATTCACCTTGCTTAGCTAAATACAGAATTCGTTAATGCGTGCACGTGATTCAGCCCATAGACATATAGGGATTGGAGTAGCCTGCATAGACCGTGAAGAATCGAAAGGTTTTCACGGGTACAATTATTCTGTTAGTTAGCAATCTTGGGATTTAAGAAGTGGAATCAACAGGATAACTCAACTGGATTGTTCGTAACTCTGACCCTGGACCGTCTCATTAATATTGTTTACAACCAAGATTTGCTCCATTGTTTGAATTCACTTTTACCATTTAAATTATTGTTCTTTAGTTAATAAAATCCTCACTATTGGAAAAAGATCCCTCAGTAGTTGTTAAGAAATTGTTTGTTAGAAGTCCAGTCTGAATAGTCCTCGTGGAAACGATACTTCACTTATCACTTTATTACTTGTCGACCACGTATACTTGCGTGTGCATTGGGAGCAACAAGTTTTTGGCGCCGTTGCCGGGGACTAAACAATTCACTGATTTCTTTTTGAACAGTTTATTATTTTCTATTCAGGTTTAATTTTTGTTTTGAGTTCTGTGTTGTTTCAGGTATTAGGTCCTGCTTGATCTTTACCTACAGGAATGGAGGCAGAACGAGCTTTAGTTGTGCGAGATGTTGCTCTCCCCAGCCTGGGGGGAGTAGCCTTGAGCATAGTGAAGCTTGAAATTACTGGAAACTTTGAGATTAAGTCGGGCATGATACAACTGTTACATGCGATTGGACAATTTGCTGGATTACTTAGTGAGGATCCACAACAATATATTTAGAATTTCTTGGAGATCAGTGATACTTATACACCAACGGGAGTTCCTATTGATTATGTTCGCTTGACATTGTTCCCGTTTTCACTTATTGGGGCAGCAAAGAGGTGGTTAAAGGCTGAAAAGTCTGGGTCTATCACTACTTGGGATGATTTGACTAGGAAGTTCTTAGCAAAGTTTTATCCATCTGCCAAGACAGCCCAGGTGAGGAGCGAAATTATGTCCTTCAGACAGGTAGAAGGAGAGTCTTTGTATTCAGCCTGGGAGTGGTTTAAAGCTTTATTGAGAGATTGTCCACACCACAACCAATCCAATGAGGTTCTTGCACATACTTTTGTTGAGGGGTTGACTGCACATACTAAGATCGTGGTAGATGCTGCTGCTGGAGGCCAAGTACTGGTCTTAAACTTTGACCAGATCTATGAATTACTAGACAAGTTTTCGCAGAGCAATCCTGACTGGCAGGGAGATGGTAGAGCTACTACGTAGAAATTTGCTGGGGTACTTCAGTTAGATGCATTTTCAGAGCTGAGGGCGAGGATGGATGCTATTTCCAATCAATTTAGCAAGCTAGCTCTGCCAAAGACTTAGCAACCAGTGGCTCCAGTGCAACAACTCCAGAGTTTTTGCGAGGTTTGTGGTCAAGATCATGCTACAGAGGTTTGCTCCTCTAATCTAGAGTCAGTTTATTACGTGGGTAATCAAAACATGCAGCAGGGTCAAAATCAGTTTAGTAATGCTTATTATCAAGGCAACATGAGAGCCCCAAATAATTACCAACCACTTCCAGCTCCACCACAGCAGGTTAGCAACTCAGTCGAAGATATGTTAAAGCAGATAATCGCAGGCCAGCAGAGAGTGATAGTTGACACAGCAGCCAATGCACATGCCATACAAGATCTTGTCAATGCTCAAAAGACCCTTGAGCACCAGTTGGGGCAGTTGGTGGGAGCAGTAAGTACTGTTAAAAAAGAGCCTGAACAATGTCTTGCAGTGACTATAATTAAAGGTGGAGAGCTGATGGCCAAGTCTGAAGAGAGAGCTGAAATAGAAAAAATTGAAAAAGTGGAGAAGGGAAAGAAGAAAGAAGAGAAAAATGAGGCACCTCTGCCGCCTCCACCATTCCCACAGAGACTTTTACCAACCAAGGATTTGGCCCAGTATCAAAATTTGTGAGTATGTTGAAAGAGCTTCATGTTAACATTCCTTTGACTGATGTGTTTGAATTGATGTCATCCTTTGTGAAGTTCTTAAAAGAAATTTTAGTCAAGAAGAAGAAGCCTCAAGAGATAGATACAGTTGAGTTAGTTGAGGAGTGTAGCACGATCTTCAGCAAGCTACCTCTAAAACTTCAAGATCCTGGGAGGTTTACTATTCCTTGCACCATTAGAGGGCATAATATCACTGGTGCATTGTGTGATCTAGGTACGAGCATAAATCTCATGCTTCTATCTGTTTGCAAAAGGTTAGGGCTAGGAGCTATCAAGCCCTCTTCAGTTACTCTTAAGATGGCGGATGGATCACTCACTCACCCTGATGGTAAGTTGGAGGATGTGTTGCTTAAAGTTGGTAAGTTTACATTCTCTGCTGATTTTGTAGTCCTAGATTATTCAGAGGACCGAGAAGCTCCAATCATTTTGGGAAGACCATTCTTAGTCACCTTGAAGGCACTTATTGACATGGAGCTGGGAGAGATGACTGTTAGAGAGCATGGAGAAAAGGTTACTTTCAAGGTGTATATTGAGAAGGAGCACATAACTAAGGTTGAAGAGTGCTCTATGATCGAATGTATCAAAAAAGAACATGGAAGTACACCAAATGACATGTGTGAGCAGAAGGTGGAACAAGATAGCAATGGCACATCACGTGTGAAGTTGAAGAGAGGTTCTCTCAAAGAAAGGAAGAAAGCAAAGGTTCGTCGTAACAAGAGAAGACATAAATGCTCGAAGTGAGCTAAAAGCGTCGTCGTGCCACGAGTTAACTAAGGCGCTTCTCGGGAGGCAACCCAAGTTTGTACTTGTATTATTTTATTTATAATGTCACGTAGTTTTTGTTTTCCTTTGGATTGCAGGTTTATGTAATGTCGAGTTTAAGTGCGGGGTGTCCTCGCCCCTGCCTAATATTGATGACCTGTTGGGGGAAGTCTGAGTACCCCATACTATACGGAAGCTTGGAGG
Organism: Petunia x hybrida; assembly: GCA_037355625.1. NCBI lineage: Eukaryota > Viridiplantae > Streptophyta > Magnoliopsida > Solanales > Solanaceae > Petunia > Petunia x hybrida. The sequence goes on from JBBBVM010000012.1 coordinate 818,950, forward strand.
ATGCTAGCACCAAGGACTAGAGCCTTCAGGGAAGTTCTTTTACCCCTTGTACTTTATTCTTTGTCGCACTAGGGATATTGCTTAGTTTTAAGTGTGGGGTGGGGAACTCTCTTTTATTTTTGAGGTTAGGGATGCATATACTATTAGGATTTTCTTTTGTCACTTGACTTTATTTTTATTTGTTTCTTGCTTTAATATATGGAAAAAAATTAGAAAACTAATGAAAAATTCAAAAAGATTTTCTTTTTAGTCTTTGTTAGTGGTACATGTCATCCACCCCGTGGTTTTTCTTATGGCTTTAGTTCTTTTCCACGGGAAGGCCTTTGAGCCGGGTAGTTTTTATTTTTTTTTAGGATTAGAGTAGTTAGTTATAGGTGGCCCTAGACGAAAGGAATAGGTGGAATGCTAGGTGCCTTTGATTTGGTTGATACCGGTGGACTTGGACTTGTTGCATGTGCTATTTGTGGTGTTTTTTAGTTTTAAATTGTGATGCATGCCTAGAAAAAATGGAATGAACCCCTTGAGATGCTTGAGTCCACTCACTTGACTTTTTTGTGAACCTTTTGTGCATTAGTGCTTAAATTCCCACAAGTTGCACCCTAGTTGCTTGATTGAGAGTTGTGATGGAGCCATTTTGTGAGGACTGTGTGCAATGTGTGTTGTGAGGCATATTCTTATTGTACTCCATGTTTGCATATTGGTGTCTAGAACTTGTCCCGTGTGTGTGCAAAGCGAAATCCTAGGTTTGCTCTAGTCGGGAGATGATACATGCTTTCTTGATTTGCCTTTTATCTTGATTTGCCTACCCTTATATGCACCCTTGATTGTTGTGGTCCCTTTGACCTTTTGTTGGCACCCACACCGTGAGCCTACCCACTTGTTCTAAATTGCTTTCTTTTGACCCTTTACTCCTTAAGCACTTTAAGTGATAATTTTATATTATTGTGGAGTTTGTGGTTGAAGTGTTGGGAGGTTTTTGAGTGGAACCAATGAAGGAAATACTTGATAAAATTGTGAAGTAGTTGAAAGAACATTAGCAAGGTTTGGAGTGAATTGAATTGAAAAAAAAAGATTGAGAAATGGAAAAAGAAAAAAAAAAAAGAGAAAAGAATATCCATCCTTGCTAGTGTGTGCTTAAAAGAAAAATTATTACTTTGTGGAAAAGGTGTATGAAGAAAAAAATCTGTTGGTTGGGTGAAGTGGTTGTTGGTTTTGATGAGATATGTGCTTAAATTGAATGTGATGTATTAAAGTGCTTAGGGAGGTAGTCACTATTACCCATATGTATCCTACCAGCCCCTTAGCCTACATTACAACCTTTTTAAAGTCCTAGTTAATCCCGATTGGAGTGAACCTACATTAGTGGAGTCCTACACTACGGGCAAGCTTATGGTACGTCGTGTGTGACATGTGAGATTTTCATGAGAGTGGGTGAATTCTTTCTATGCTATTGTCCCCGTTCTATTCTTGATATTCATGGTTGTGTGTGATATTTGGGAGACACTCTCTTGCTTCATTATTGGTGAGGGCACATGGTTTGCATGAGATAGGTGAAGTCGTGGCTTCTTGGTTGAGTAGATAGGTGTGACTTTGTGGGAGCATGGTTGCAATGAGTTGAGTTTGTGCATTTGGGTTGTCTTGGGGTGGTTGTTCTTGATAAATTGTTGGTATGTTTGTTGGACCCATAGTAGTCATGTATGCATTTGTTCAATGGTCGGTATCAGCCATAGTCATAGGCAGACCTGTTCCACCTAGGTTGGGAAGTTATTTGCAATTGCTCGAGGGCGAGCAAAGGTTCAAGTGTGGGGTGGTGATGTTTGGCATTTTATGCCTATATTTCCTTAATATTTCCTCACGTTTGAGTACTTTATTCGCACGTTTTCTAGTCGATGAATGTGATTTTGCACTGATTTTATGTCGTATGTGTGTAGGTTGTTATGAAGTGCAATTGGAGCTTTAAAGAGCATGATCGAACAAGAAAAGATTGAATTTGGATTGAGGATTGGATCGAGCACGCGAAGGCACGGAACGAAGCAAGCTGCGAACGACGAAAGCGGGAATTTTGCCTGGCGCAGTTACTGGCGCGGTTACTGACGCGTGTTGAACCAAAAAATTAACCCCGAAAGGTAAAATTCCAGAATATCGACATGATGGACTAACTGTTTTGGAGTTTTTGGAGTCGTCACCCAATTTAAGGAAAACAGGGAACCAAATTAGCAAATGCGTGCAAAACTCCGTTTTAGGAAAAAGACAGTCTTTTCAGAGATTCTAAGTAAGAGGTTTTATTAATTTCGGAAGAAGGTTTTTAAGGCACTTCCAAAATTCCGTAAAATACGGTTAATCCGACAGGTTTCCAAATATTTACGAGTGCGCTTTTCTTTCGAAAGAATTATTTAAATAATAAGACTAATAATAATAATAATAATAATAATAATAATAATAATAATAATAATAATAATAATAATAATAATAATAATAATAATAAAAGCTTATTTGCAAAATATATATTTTACTTGCACGCATTTGCTAAAACGACCCCAATTTACAATAAATTAAATAACGGCTTCACAATAAAGGGTAATGCACATAAAGTAAAGCAATATACAAACAATCAAATATTATTGATAAATAAAATATTCTACACATTTATTTGCATAAATATCTCTAAGGAAAGAAATGCAAAGTTAAAGATAAAACCCGAGAAAATGACCAACTCACGGGAGCCTTGGATTTTCTAAAATTCCTAAGTCCTATTTTGAGCGCTTGAGTCCGAATTCAATCTCCAAATGCCTTCAATGCAATGGACTATTCCCATTTGTGAGTTAACCAAACTCATCCACAAATTATTCGCCAAAATGTACCTCGCGAAACAAACAAGTAAAATTGGATTAGTGCGATAGTCAAAGTGTAATAATTAATAAAATAAAATAACAATAATAAAGTAATAAATTAATAATAATAATAATAATAATAATAATAAAATATATAATAATAATAATAATAATAATAATAATAATAATAATAATAATAATAATAATAATAATAATAGTAAAGGGGGTTGTTTTTGCAAAATTTAGGCTCAGGTTTGTATGGCGCATCATGTAGAGGATCGGGGTATTGGTACAGTTGCAAACACGGAGCCGGTCGTGTTGCCATGGCAGGTACCAAAACCACCACTCTATCCGACTTGCTTTGCATTAAATTCATACATTCATCATCGCCTTTTGCTTTAGGGACACAAAAACGGGAAGGTTCAAGTGTAGTATCATGTTCAAATCGATCCCGAGGCCTCAATACGTTTATATGTATTTTTTCATTGGCCAGTGTAGTATCAATTCAATATCAGTCCATAAGCCTCAAATCAATTATTCGATTATTTTCATTGTCCAAATAAACACTTTAACATTTGGTTCAAACCCAAGATAGTGAAACATCTGTCAATAGCCAGTGTAAGTGCCTCAAAGCTCGTATGAGCGTAGGAAAAATTCAACCAAGTAATGATCCAGATCAGTACACCATCGAGCACAACCAATGCCTAGAAACACTGCAGAGTTCTTCAAAGACGATAACCAACTCCAACATATCAAGTCAACAAGAGAGCAAAACATATGTAGATCAAAAGAACGACTCAAATTCTAAAATGGGTCGGAGCAAACTCCAACACCAACAGATCGAGCAAAATTAAAGCAAAATCTAGAACCACTCCCCTGCAAAAGCTCAAAAAAATATCGAGGATCAGAATCGCAAAACAATAGAGGTAACGGAAAAATGGTGTCGACGGCTAAGAACCACGCCAGATTCCGGCGAAGCCAATAGCAGGAAAATATCAACCAAACAAAAATATCCTTGTAACACCAAAGAGATCATAATAGCCAAAAGAACACCAGCAACAGTGACGGAAAAAGCAGGGGAACAACCACCGCCTCCGATGAAACACCGGTGGTGTCGCTACAACCCCGTTTCCACTTCCCCCTAACTCCCCTGTTAATAATGCTCAAGAACAAGATCAGAACGACATTGAAATCAAATAAAGACAACAAGTAGAGATTTAGGGAGGGGCATTTCCAATCTGAAACCCTATTTTTTGCGACTCCTTCTTCTCGATCTGTTTGGCCCGTTTCTCTTTTCCCTTTACTTCTGTATTTTTGTGTGTGTTTGGGTGTAATGGCGAGGAAAAGTGAGAGAGATGAGGGGTGTGATTCTCTGATGTTAGAAAAAGGGAGTTAAGATCTCATTTTTCGTTTTTAATGTGTGGTAGTGAAGATGAATAAATGGGTAATATGGGGGAGGGGCTGATCGATTTTTGTGAGGGTGTAGGGTTTTTTTTTTTTTTGGATGTGAGTGTTTGTGTGTGCTTGTAAAATTGAGAGAAGAGGTCTGATTTTTTTTTTTTTTTTTTTTTTTTTTTTTTGTAATGGTGTAAATGATGAATAATAATGAGGGTTTTTTTTTTAGTGGGAAGATGAAAAAAATTAGTGTGTAATGTGAGGGTGGGGATCAAAAATGAGTGGGGGTGTGAGAAGCTAGGGTTATAGATAAGTATGGTATATATAGGTGTAGTGGTTTGCACAAATAGGCTAATTCTTAGGGGTGAGTAGATTTGGCCTCAATTTACAATTAATTAAAATTTTAAAACAAAGTAAATGGGTTATACGGGTGGGTTAAAATTGGAGGGATTTTGCAAATTTAGCACATTCTTTGAAATTTCAATTGATCCTCTTTTATTATCATTATTTTATTTAATTTTCAAATTAAACCGACATTATAAAAATATTGCCATAATTTAATAATTTTGAAAAAATTCGGGACAAAATTGGGTGTCGACAGCTGCCCCTCTTTACCCGGAAAATGATGAAAGAGTTTTCAGGGTAAAGAAATTTGACGTGAAAGCCAATTTTTTCACGGTAAAGCCAAGACTCTGATTCCTGGGATCAAAATGCGAGGCTTATGGACATGGACGAACTTCGGTTTTCGAGTTGCCTACATATCTCGGGCTGAAAGAGAATCATGCCATATGTAGTTCTACGCGATTTGAAAATCAAAGACGAGATAGTAACGACTACTCAAGCGCGGGAAAAGAGGCTTGTAATCACCCAAGTTATGAAAATGTGGTCGACGACACACCCATAAAGAGGGGTTTACACGGACTAGCTTCCACTGCACCTAGATAATCGAGCCATCTTGTCTTCAATCTCAAACCTCAGACTCAGGGTTAACAAGAGACTTACCTCTAGGGTGGATGACTTATGCGGGTGCGATTCTTCAGATCATCGTTGACGAGTCTAGCTCATATCAACGATTGCCCCTGTTCATTGCTAAGCAAAGCTCCATGTTCCAAACGCTACTGCGGTGCTGCTAAAATCCTGTAATAATCTCAACAAGCAGTAAGCGTGCAGCTGCTAATAAACTGTAATAATTGGAAAAAGAAATAGATAAAGTGATAAGATTATAAATGCGGGTTACGGTATCATCGATAAGTTCTTCCTTCGATCAACTGACAAAGTACTCCGCCCGGAGAACCTCTAAACTGATCCTTATTCTGAAACAGTAAAGCAAGACAATAAGTAAAGCAAGAACGAATTGTAAAATGAAAGGCTTTCATAAGATCAGTTGACTAACGAGACATAATATCTAGAGTTGACTTGGCTAATCTATATCCTACGCAGGTAACATAACGTTCATTTATAAAGCGAACGAGCCCAAACATTCAATTATAAGGCGAATGAGCCTAAAACGTTCAATTATAAGGCGAACGGGCCTAAAACGTTCGATTATAAGGCGAACGAGCCTAAAAAGTTCAATTATAAGGCTCGGGATATTGGTACGGTTGCAAACACGGAGCCGGTCGTGTTGCCATGCCAGGTACCAAACCCACCACTCTATCCGACTTGCTTTGCACTAAATTCATAAAATTCATCATCGCCTTTTGATTTAGGGACACGGAAACGGGACGGTTCAAGTGTAGTATTATGTTCAAATCGATCCCGAGGCCTTAATACGTGTATATGTATGTTTTCATTGGCCAGTGTAGTATCAATTCAATATCATTCCATAAGCCTCAAATCAATTATTTGATTATTTTCATTGTCCAAATAAACACTTTAACATTTGGTTCGAAACCAAGATAGTGAAACATCTGTCAATAGCCAGTGTAAGTGCCTCAAAGCTCGTATGAGCGTAGGAAAAATTCAACCAAGTAATGATCCAGATCAGTACACCATCGAGCACAACCAATGCCTAGAAACACTGTAGAGTTCTTCAAAGACGATAACCAGCTCCAACATATCAAGCCAACAAGAGAGCAAAACATATGTAGATCAAAATAACGACTCAAATTTTAAAACGGGTCGGAACAAACTTCAACACCAACAGATCGAGCTAAATTAAAGCAAAATCTAGAACCACACCCCTGCAAAAGCTCAAAAAAATATCGAGGATCAGAATCGCAAAACAATAGAGATAACGGAAAAATGGTGTCGACGACTAAGAACCACGCCAGATTCCGGCGAAGCCAATAGCAGGAAAATATCAACCAAACAACAATGTCCTTGTAACACCAAAGAGATCATAATAGCCAAAAGAACACCAGCAACAGTGACGGAAAAAGCAGGGGAACAACCATCGCCTCCGATGAAACATCGGTGGTGTCGCTACAACCCCGTTTCCACTTCCCCCTAACTCCCCTGTTAATAACGCTCAAGAACAAGATCAGAACAACATTGAAATAAAATAAAGACAACAAGTAGAGATTTAGGGAGGGGCATTTCCAATCTGAAACCCTATTTTTTGCGACTCTTTCTTCTCGATCTTTTTGGCCCGTTTCTCTTTTCCCTTTGCTTCTGTATTTTTGTGTGTGTTTGGGTGTAATGGCAAGGAAAAGTGAGAGAGATGAGGGGTGTGATTCTCTGATGTTAGAAAAAGGGAGTTAAGATCTCGTTTTTCGTTTTTAATGTGTGGTAGTGAAGATGAATAAATGGGTAATGTGGGGGAGGGGCTGATCGATTTTTGTGAGGGTGTAGGGTTTTTTTTTGGATGTGAGTGTTTGTGTGTGCTTGTAAAATTGAGAAAAGAGGTCTGATTTTTTTTTTTTTTGGGGTAATGGTGTAAATGATGAATAATAATGAGGGTTTTTTTTTTTAGTGGGAAGATGAAAAAAATTAGTGTGTAATGTGAGGGTGGGGATCAAAAATGAGTGGGGGTGTGAGAACCTAGGGTTATAGATAAGTATGGTATATATAGGTGTAGTGGTTTGCACAATTAGGCTAATGCTTGGGGGTGAGCAGATTTGGCCTCAATTTACAATTAATTAAAATTTTAAAACAAAGTAAATAGGTTGTACGGGTGGGTTAAAATTGGAGGGATTTTGCAAATTTAGCATATTCTTTGAAATTTCAATTGATCCTCTTTTATTATTATTATTTTATTTAATTTTCAAACTAAACTTAAATTATAAAAATATTGCCATAATTTAATAATTTTAAAAAAATTCGGGACAAAATTGGGTGTCAACACCGTGGGGCGCCTCAAAAGCGCACACTTTCTGGCGCATTTTGTGGCGCGGGGCATGGCTATTGCGTGCGAGATTTGACGGGTTCTGCTTGGTTCCACGCGGTTTGAGGCGCGGGGCGCCAGTTATAGCTTCCCTGGAGCGTTTTTGGACTTCCTATTTTTTCTAGGCTTAGGCGTAACTAATTGCTAGGCTTTTGTAAACACTATAAATACTCTTTTACTTAGTTTTTTAGAAGAGTTAAGACTTTGGAGCAATTTGGAGAGCTCATAACATCTTGAACAAGGGTTTTTCTTCCTTCCATTAATCTATTACATCATTATTTCATTATTACATCAAATCCTTGTGTTGTTATTATGAGTATGGGTGGCTAAATCCATCGTTCTAGGGTTAGGGCGAATTCATGAAGGTTGAGGTTTGAATGTTGATTTCCATGAATTGAATTCCAATTATAGATTGTTTATTCTTTCTTGATCATAATTGTTTGATTATCACGGCCGAATAATTGAACACTATCTACACGGTTCTTAGATTGAACTCGACAGAGGGAATTTATGAACGCACATAAGAAAGAATAGGGCTTGATTGTGAACCTGGGCATCGGGGAATCAATTTGTGGGTAGGATAGACATATACCTATTCACCTTGTTTAGCTAAATACAGAATTCGTTAATGCGTGCACGTGATTCAGCCCATAGACATATAGGGATTGGAGTAGCCTGCATAGACCGTGAAGAATCGAAAGGTTTTCACGGGTACAATTAATCTGTTAGTTAGCAATCTTGGGATTTAAGAAGTGGAATCAACAGGATAACTCAACTGGATTGTTCGTAACTCTGACCCTGGACCGTCTCATTAATATTGTTTACAACCAAGATTTGCTCCATTGTTTGAATTCACTTTTACCATTTAAATTACTGTTCTTTAGTTAATAAAATCCTCACTATTGGAAAAAGATCCCTGAGTAGTTGTTAAGAAATTGTTTGTTAGAAGTCCAGTCTGAATAGTCCTCGTGGGAACGATACTTCACTCATCACTTTATTACTTGTCGACCACGTATACTTGCATGTGCGTTGGGAGCAACAAGAGCAGTTTACCAGTCCAGGAGTCAAGCTTTTTCTGCACCTTCTCCACCATCTCGTTGTAGTGACTGTTCTTCCTCCTAGCATAATAAATAGGCGTGAAAGGAAAATCTCCTCTCGGTATCTCAGTAATATCGAGCACCCTTTCAGCTATCCACTATGGAACCTGGCCATGCATGTACATATTACTCTTTTCCTTATTGATTTTCTGACCGCTGGAAAGCTCATAGCTAGCAAGAGTCTCCATCACCAATTTCAACAATCCCTCCTCAGTAGATGAAAAGATAATCATATCATCCGCGTACGCCGGGTGATTAAAGTAAGGACTCCACTTTGGCATCCCATACGGCACAAAAGTATCATCTCTATGCAGCGCATTCAGAGCTCTGGAAAGGAACTCAGAAGCAAGTAGAAACAAAGTAGGTGATAAAGGATCACCTTGCTTCACTCCCTTAGAAGAATTGAAAAAACCAAAAGGCTGGCCATTTACGAGGACGGTATACCAATTGTTGCACAAAGTCCTGTAAACCATTCCAATAAACGTCTCACCAAATCCCATCTTCTTCAAAGCCTCTATCAGGAACACCCATGAAACTCTATCATACGCCTTAGCCATGTCTAGCTTGATTACCATATTTACCGGCTTTCCTCTATCAGCAATATCGTGTACAATATCTTGCACCAGTAGGATATTCTAAAAAATGCTCCTCCTTTTTACAAAGCCAGACTACTGGGGTGAAATGATCTCAGGCAAAAGAATTGAGAGCCTGTCGTGAATTACCCTGGAAAATATCTTGTTGCTGAAATTACTCAAACTAATTCGTCTCATGTCTGAAAAGGTAGCAAAGTCTTTCCTTTTATGCAAGAGAACCAAGTTAGTAGAAGTGATGTACCAAGGCAGAAAGTGATCCCGAAAGAATGTCTGCACCATTTAACCACATCAGCGCCAATAATATCCAAACATGAATGGTAGAAAGCACCCTTAAAACCGTCAGAGCCCCCTGCAGAGTCAGCATTCAGCCCAAAACTGCCTTCTTCAGCACTTGTTCATCTGGTACAGTAATAAGAGCAGTATTCTGATACTACGTAACAAGACTAGGCAGGTGATCAAGTATGGACAAATCATCTGGCGCCGCATCACTAGTAAACTGAGCCTGATAAAATTTGATTGCCTCCTGGGCTATGTCTGCTTCGTTCTCCAGCCAAGAACCAGCAGCATCCTGAATTCTTCTAATCTGCAACACCTTTCTTTTTTCATTTACATGAGGATGAAAGAATTTGGTATTTCTATCCCTGTCTAACCACTGCATACCAGCTTTCTGCTTCCAAAACTGTTCCTCCTGAGTATAGAATCTAATCAACTCTACATTCACTCTCTGTAGTCTCTCTCTGTTTTAACCAGTGGGATGCTCCTCGAATTCCTGTTCATAGACCCGGACCACCTCCTCTAGTGTAGCAATCTACCTGAATATATCACCATAAGTCTCCCTGCTCCAAACAGACAATGCCTTTTTCAATTTTTCAGCTTGCAGTTAAAATTATAAAAAAAGATCAGCGCTGATGTTTTCTCCCTAGTTCTCTCTGACAACACCCTGAAATAACTCATGTTGCAACCAAAAATTTAGAAATCTGAACGAATTCTTCACAATGGGACTATCTATGTTCGGAATGAGCAATAACGGAGCATGGTCTGACTCCGGCCTAATCAAGTGCTCCACTTCAAACTGAAGAAAAAGCGCCTGAAAAGCCTGATTCACAAGACACTTATCAAGCCTTTTAAATATGCATTTATCATCTGATCTAACATTCCACCAAGTGTACATGCTTCCCTTGAAACCCATGTCAATCAACTGACAAGTGTTGATGTAGTGCACAAAATCTTTCACCTCCGGGTAGTAAACTAGCAGGCCCCCGAACTTCTCAAGCTCATCTATAATGACATTAAAATCTCCCCCCAACCAGCCAAGGAGATGTCATGTCACTAGCCTGAGCATACAACAAATCCTACAGTTCCACCCGAGTAGTATGATCCGTACTAGCATAGACCAAAGATACCACAAATTCGAACAAACCATCTAAATGTGTCGGCTTCAAAGACAGCATCTGTGATGTATCATACACCACTTCCACCTGATAATCATCCTCTACAAACACCCAAATTTTATCATTAAAATTATGCCAGGAAGAACCCATACCTAACCTTAGACAATATTTGTCAATATGCCTGTTATGCTGAAACGACTCCATTAATGCAATAAATGAAAAGTGCTTCTGCCTATGCATTGTTACCACTCTATCAAAGGCCTGTTAAGTGTTTACAGACCTTATATTCCATATGAGTGAGCTATTCATTGGTGACCAGAGGTTTTGGAAACCTTCCTCCGCATTGGTGCGCTTTTTTCCCATTTAGCTCGAACTTGCTTGGCCTTCTTCTTCTGTGCCGCCATTTGTTTAGGTGATATATCACTCTTCTCAGCTGCATTAACATAATTATGAGCCGTAGACTCGGTATCAAGCTCTTCATCATCCCCAATTTCCACTTGCTTTTCAACCGGTTTGTCAAAAACATGCGCTAAAGCTGGTGTAGGCTCAAAATTCTTTGCAACCAACTGTGAATTCTTATTTTTTGCACTATCATAGGCTGCTTTCAACTCCTCCAGCTCCTTAAAAGTGACTGGCCTACCCCATGACAGCCCCGAACTAGCATTAACCACATCAAGTTGCTTGTCAGGACCTCCCTGCGACTTATCAGCATTGCCTGTGACTTTTCAGCACTAGCATTTTTAGGACTTGAAACGCCTTCTTCTTTGTCATTCTTTCCATCTTTGCCACTACTATCCCTTGACAATTCACCCTCCAACCCCACGTATTCATCAGAAGGATCATCTTCATAATTTTGTAGATCAACATCATCATTTCCACTGTCATCCCCGTAATCCACCAATTCTTCATCGTCCTCCGAATCTACTACCTCCAGCTGGTCATTATCATCAACATCATCTGAAGTGACCTTGGCCACCAAAGAATTAGAGGGTACCTCCTGTTGAGCAGTATTCATAGGCACTTGGACAGCAGAAATAGGCGTTGCATCAGTAACAAGACCTCCCTGTGGAGCTGTTCCACCAACTGTTTCACCCTTCTTCTGTTGCTGAGGCTTAGCAGGCTGCTTTCCATCTTTGGACCATCCCTTATTCACCCAGTCCTTAGTCGACTTAGGCATATACGCAACTTTCCCCGCTGATTTCTGATTTGCAGCACCCTTTTTTGCTGCAACCTTACTTGGACCTGCGGCATCTCCTTTTTGAACAGTATTAGGCTGCACTCTATCTTTTGATACAACTTTTTTCTTGACCCCCACGTCACCAACTTCCTGGATATCATCTTCCTGCAGAACTGCAAACTGATTGTTCCCAGCCTGCACTAAAGCTAAATTGTCACGTGGCTTCGCAACAGTGTTTTTCACATGAGCATTGGCATTCCCTTTCCTTACTTTCGTATTCTTTGCTTCGTTCCACTCTTCTTCATTCCGAGCATTTCCAACCACCTTTCCACTTGACAAAATAGGTGCGGTAGGACAGGGGCAGTTTTTTTGTTGCGAAAATTCCACGTCAACACTGTCAACCATACCCAATTTGTCATGAAACTCTCCAGGTGTAGGGGCGTCTGGTGCTAAAATGCGACCCCCTTGCCACCTATGTTTATCCAAACCCGAATGTGATATGAATCCCTTTATTTTTTCCAATAAGGGTGTCAACTCAATGTCTCCAAATCTAAAAACATTTAGTTTTTCATCCCAAAACGACACTGACGTCTCAATCAGTTCCCTACAAGGCTCCATTTCTAGCAAAGACACCAAATGCCCCAGATGTTTACGCACATCTGTCTGTTCACCCAATGACAAGTTGTTCCACCAATTAGTCAACATAGGAGGTGCACCCAAAGTCATCCCAAATCGGTGGAAATTCTGACTCATAATGACGTAAAAAGAAAAAGAAAATAAATGAATAAAAATCCCAACCCCTTTGAGAACAACTAGACAACTAGAATGTTTACTTATTTTCACCTCTCTTTTTTAAATCTTTTTTTTCCTCTTTCTTTTCTTTTCTCTCAAATACACATAGACATGTTCAAACGTCCTTTCGGGTTGAAAACCCGTCGAGTTGTTTGAATAAGTTGAAAGCTAGCCGGCTTATGGGAAGCCCTTCCTACGACATGATGCATGCATAGTACATTTCAAGAGTGGGGTAATTCTAGACACGATTCCCCTAGGTGGACGACCAAAGGGCGGTGGGTTTTTTAGAATTGTTGGTGTTACCACGGACCAACTATATTCCAACTACTCTCTCTAAAGCATTTTTTAGGGTGAAACGACCGTGAGATCCACGTAATTTTTTGTATGTGTGTAAAGTGTCGGTTTCCAGGAGTGGGGGAGTATGAGCGGAAAATGTCATAAAATATTACATATGAGCAAAATAATAATAAAGGTGTATAATAAGTGACTAAGTTTACTTCAACCGATATAGGTTTATGAACTTTTGATATTTGGGGATTTTTTTCTGAAATTTTCTTCTCCAATATGTTTAAATATTGGTTATATTTTTAGTTACTTTTTTTAATCCTTTTACATATTTAGAGATCTTCATAGTGAATCTTCTGAAAACATATTTTAATTATTTTACATTTGTTTTGGTTCAAATTTATTGTATTATCTTAGTAGAGATAGTAGTTAAGTAACAGACAATAATCCTTTCTTTAAAATGCCAAGAATGATGAATATCAATATCCTAGTTTAACGTTAGCAGTAAAGAAATTTTTTTCTTTAATTAGAACATATTCCATGTAAACAACCACACATTGTTTAAACAATATATAGTTGTTTAGACATGCGGAATGATTTGTTTGTTTTATAGTTGATGACTTTGAGATATTTTAAATATGTAGATAGTACAAAAAATAAAGGTAAAAAGAGGTTGGGGAAAAAATGATTGTTTCAAGCGACTCTATATAAACTAGATCACCTGCCCGACGCTATTATGAGTTAACAAAAGGAAATTGGTTGGGAGAACATACAGAAACTTGAACTCATACAACAAAGCACAAAGTTCTTGTTGAAATAACCGCCATGGCTTCATTTAATAGACTTGAAATTTTATCAAATACTGTCAAATTATAATCAAAACAAAGTATAGCAGGATGACAGTATGAATATCACATCTTGAAGGATGTTTTAACAATCTACCTATGTTAAAATTGCACTCCTAAAAATACTGAATACAGTATCCCTAAATCTAGAGTCTCTGAACCATAATCAGAAATGAGAAAGATCATTTTCTGATACCATCCTTACTGAACTAATCTTGAGAATATGCAAATGGCCATCAAAAGTTAGAACCGTATGTTAAAGCCAAAAAGACACCATTGTGCGCACCGAGACTTGCTTTACCTGCAAATATAGTTACATACAAAATAGTGAAGGTAAAATGGTAGATTGTTGTTGCTGACTAATAAAATTCAGCAAATAGAAGAAGACACGAGCACTGAATAATTGTAAACAATATAAGTGTGATATGCATGTCTTGGGATTTTGTGACTTAGTATAACTTTTGGTTCCTAATTATACATTTACGAGTTAGGACCAATAAATATGAACAGCAATTAGGAGGTAAAAAAATGAACCTCAGTGCTCCATATACTCAGTGCTCCATATAAAAATGGATTCAGGCAGAGCAAAAAGAAGAAGTCCATCCAACCCGACAATTAGTATCATTAGCCTACAGTAACATTATAATATTTCACATAGAAATTTTAAAACTCAAGCAGTAAGGATGTGGACACGAACACAGTATATTAGATTATTATCCATTTGTTCCTGAACCAGTCTTCAACATAAGATGTGTTACACTCTCAACTTTCCAATATATCCAAACAATCTTTCTTCTAGCTACTTCTACGCCACCATCGTGTGACCTCTAATTCAAATAAATCCAATTAGTTCACTTACGTCATTTTTCCTCCACAATTTATCAATTAATAAGTTGATTAGACATTACTAACTCAAATAGCAAGACCAAAATAGTGTAATGCATACTATTGTTGTTCGATATCTTTATTAAAATCTTAAATTTTGAAATTTGAACATTTAATTTATTCCTATAGTACACACAAGTATACAGGGTATAAAATAAAATATAAAGCACAACCATTTAGCATTGTACCTAAGCATCTAACTGTATTAGAAAAGATAAGTGAATAAGTTACCTCTTATCGCTGAAGCAGTTTCCCTTTTTCCAACCTTAAGCAACTTTCAAGTTCAAAAATCATTAGAAAGCAAAATGCCGTCACCAACATATTCCAACTAAATCAATCCTAAATATCCAGCAACAAAACATCAACAATAAGCTTATGGACATACAACAACTAATTACATAACCAGCACCATAGAAAATTTTAAAGTGTTAGAAATATAAACATAATAACCTATGCTGCCACATTTTTCATGCTACTAACACAACCAAGTTTTGGTGACATGAAGGTGCCAAAAGTAAGGAATGAAAGTACTAAAAAACATGAAAATAAAGAAGGGAAGATGGAAAGAGAATCGCCGGAGATGAGGGGAATATATTAAAGGCAACATAGGGAATTCTTTCAGGGCTAAAGTAGAAGCAAAAAGACCTCAAATTTAGCAGAATTTTTCTGGAAGCATAGGGGGAAAACTTATGTAATAAATTCATAAAGCAAGCGTAAAAGTAGAAATGAAATTACAAAGAAGTATAAGAACTCACCAGAATACTACTGAAGCTACACAGGAGGAAGATTTGAAATAAATGGGCAACGACATGTGTTACTTCGAAACTACATGGTGTGTCTACAACTGAATACATACTCCTGATTATTAAGTTTAAACGGTGCGACTACTTTACCATAATGTCCTCAAATAAACACTTCACTGCAATTTTCCCTGCTTTGTAGTATATTTTCTACCCGCAATTATATCCATAGTATTAGGTAATATGTTTCTTCAGCCCGCATGAGTCTATTATGTCTGTCAATCTTCCTAAAAGCAGGTTTTACAATTGACTTCCATTTGTTTTCTTGCACAATTATGGAAAAGTTGAATCTCAAAAATCAGTATCCGCAACAATGTTGGTTACAAATGTTGTGACATTTTAGGAAGTGCCATACTACTAAGCTATTATTCACTTTCTTAATAAGTTGGGCATTTTCCAAAAAATTATCCACCAGAAAGGCTTATAGGAATTAGGAATATAAGAATCTAGCAAGCTCCTTTAATTTCTTCCCATCTGTCATTCGTGTAGACAACCCTTTCGATGCAATAAAGAAAATCTTTGCATGAATAATCAAACTTCAATATTAACTTGTCCTTAGACTTGTACCATCTAAATTTTCTACCTTTCACTTTATGTCTTAGGTCTCACAATTGTTAAGTGCAATTCAGAAGTGCATGTAAGTCTTTCATTGATGGCTAGGCTCTCACTTCTCTTTCTTATTTAACAAACTCAATGAAGTTGGTCGTAAATAATGAATTTTGTATCATCAGGACCTCAAGTCTGATTTGGAAAGCTAATTTATATCGGAAATATAGCAGTCAGTTTTTCACTTGTTTTATTCCTAAATGACTTTGTAGTAAAGCCACAATGAAAGAAGAGAGGTCCTTGACCAAAAGTAAAAAGTTTCTTCAGTTTGGCATCAAGATATGTCTCAAAATATAGTCGATCAATCTCCAAACAAAAAGGAGGAAAAAGAAAAAAAAGAAGAAAAGAATAGTTCAGTGGTTAAGCCATTTGTCTCATTATTTTTCCTATGGACAATAAATAAAATAAAATAAGTTATGGATGATGAGATACCTCTACAAATTCAACTAAAATAAACACAACCCAAATTCATTAAAGCTAAAACACAGACACAGACATGCAAAGACAAATATTGAAAAATTAAACATACCAGGAGCCACAATGGTTGCTCTGAGGGGGATTGTGGATTTATTCCTATTAGGCTCAATAGTCAATGGCTCCACAACTGAACGCCCATAAGAATTCAAAGCCTTTGACAAATCGGCCAATTCAAAGGCTGTATAGAAGCAAAATTGGAAACATAAAAAGGAGAAAGCAGAGAAAAACTTACAAATAAGTACATTTAAAAAATTTAATGAGAGAAAAAATTACCAGAATTAAGATAAAGTGGAAGCACAAGAAAGTTTGAAAAACTTAGAAAGAGAGAGGAAGGCTAATGTGTGAGAACTTGAAAATAGGAGACAGAGCGTTGCCGGACACGTATTGAACACGTGTCTGTTACTTGAAACATAAGGGACAGGACTGGAACTTTAGGAAGGCAGCCAGGTTTTTCTGTCAACTTGATAAAATGTACACATAGTGTGCGCAGAATGTACAATTGAAAAGGTCTCCGAATTACTAAAGTACCCTTCGTCGTACCATCAACTCACATTTATTATATAATAATAGAAAAGAAAAACGGTGGCAAAAGAGCTTGGCTTGCAGAGGAATAATTGTCTTCTCAAAGTTCAAAATTGTTGGCTATAAGATCTATTCTTATGGGACTCCCAAACAACCACACTACTAAAGCTTATGGAGGGTATTCTTTAATTTTCGTCTAGCACCTCTTCACCAACACTTTATGGGATGACTTAAATTACAACAATATCAGGACTCAAATATGGAACGTTGGATGCATCTATGAAAAACAAAAAGGAACCTTAGTTGGCTGTAAATATTTTTATTTATTTGACATGGGAGATTTGTTATATTGGTCGTTGATATTTTGATATATTTCTTTAAGTTTGTTGTAGATATTTGTCTTTGTTGGTTAATGATATATTTTATATGAATATGTTACTCTATTGGATATGGTTATGGTTGTTAATTTGGTTACCAAAGTATGAAAGATTGTGGATACCTGTGTAAACAACTAGTGGTTGTTTAAATAAGTATATGTTGTTTATGTTAAACAATCAGATATTGCTTAGACAACCACTTGGTATTTATCAATATTTGAAGGGTGATGGTACCTATGTAAACAACAAACGGCTATTTTAATCAGGTTATGTTATTTATGCTAAACAATAATTGTTTAAACAATAATTGTTTACCAATTTTTGTAAAACGGTTGGTATTTGTGTAAACAATTAAGGACAGTTTAAGTAAAATTATGTTGTTTATGCTAAACAATGAGCTACTGTTTAATTAATCACTTATTGTTTATCAATGTTGGGGGATTTGCAAAAATATGACACGGGAAGCTTTGGTTTGTCAAAATGCCCTCACTAACAGATGTTTAGTAAAAATATCTTCATTAGTTTAATGAAAGTTTTTTCGGACCAAAATACCCCTACAAATCAGTAAAAAGACGCGTCCCAGTCCCTCCCCTTCCTTTTCTCCATTCACGCTATAAAAAAAAACCATAAAATCTCATTCCTTTTACAGATTGCTTTGTTCAAGAGAAGATTCAGCATAAGATTTCTTCAAGTTGCAAAGGTAAAGTTCTCTGCAACTATTGCCAAGAGTTCAAGTTCTGCTGCAAAGACTGAAAAATCTCTAAAGTATTGGCAATAGTCAATACTTTAAACTCTACTGCACTGGGAGGCTGTGTAGAGACTTCTTGCCTATTGCCAAGACTTTAAGCCCTATTGCCATGGTCTCTACAACTACAGAAAAAGTCTCTACAACTATTGCCAATAGTCAACACTTTAAATTCCAGCGGAAAGGGGAACTTGTACAAATAGGCTCTACAAGTATTGGCAATTGCCAAGACTTTTACCTATATTGCAATGCAAAACTTGCAGAGAAAGTCTCTGCAACTTTTGGCAATAGCCAAGACTTTAAGTTCTGGCAAAGGGGACCTTACACTAAAAATCTCTGAGAGTATTGGCAATTGCCAAGACTTCTACCTCTACTGCAATGAACAAGTTGGAGACAAAGTCTCTGCAACTCTCGGCAATAGCAAAGACTCCAAGTTCTGGTGGAAGCGACAACTTACACAGAAACATCTCTGTAACAATTGGCAATAGCCAAGACTTTAAACTCTACTGCAATAAGCAACTTACAGATAAAGTCTATGCAACTCTTGGCCATGGTCAAGATTTTAAGCTCTATGCATAACATTAATATCTAATAGCCATAGGCAATAAAAACCTTCAAATCACTGGAATCAAACAAACATAAGAAAAAAATCTCAAATTTCTATCACACAAAGAAGAAAGAAGGAGGCCAGGAATGGGGAAAGAGAGAAGGAAATCTTTCAGCGTGAATTAAATAAGTTGGGGGCCACACAAAGAAGAAAGAAGGAGGACAGAAATGGGGAAAGAGAGAAGGAAACCTTCAGTGTGAATTAACACAAATTGAGGGGGGCAAAATAGTCCTTTCATAGAGGATGTATGATGTAGAGGACATTTACTTAAAACATTTGTAAGTGGGGGCAATTAGGTAAGACCATGTCTTATTGAGGACACTAGGTGAAATTTTTTTATCAATGTTTGAGGGATGGTGACTATCTATGTAAACAATATTTCATCATTCATTTTTTATGTGAATTAAGCACTTTTAGGCATGGACTTAATTGCTGGTCACTTTTTTTTAAGCACTCTTAACATTATTTTCACTTCTACCCCTTAAATATTTTACTATAATTATTTGACATTCACACTTTATCTCTCTAAAAAACCTATCTCCCACTTCTTCTCCTTCTCTTTAGTTGATCGTTGTTGACTGCCGCCGGACCACAACCGGCCGCCACCAAAATGTTGATGAAATTACATCTTCAGATTCGTCTTGGCCTTCTCTTTCCGTTTCGAACATTGATTTTTCAAAAATCACGCATAAATTAGTGTAGATCTAATTTTGAAAATTTGGAAAAACTTTTTTCGGCAGCTCTTTGGTTCTTTTCTGGCGATTTTTATATAATTGGACTTAGCTTTTCTTCTTCTTTCACCTGTGCACTTTGATGCTTGTAGAATTTCATCCTTGAAGTTATTGTTTTCAAGTATTTAGTCTTCACCTTTATATTCTCTGTTCGTGTTTGTTTAGTTTGGATATGCTTTAGCGTTGTCATACTTTGTAGTATTGTATTGTTGTCTTGATTTCAAGAAACACCAACAGCAGTCCTTCCCGTCATTTTCTTTCTAGTAAGTGATCCAAAATTGCTTCAGAGTACTTAACAAACCATGAAGGACATCATTTTTTCTATTATTTTTTATAAGTTGTTAGAGTTGTTTAATGGACTTTTCTGATGGAATTCTTATTTGGATAGGATAGTGATGATGATATGAGAATGGAATAACTGACTCAAGAGATGGTGGGATTGGTCGGTGCTTCTTGGTTGGAGGAGATGATACTAGTTTTTATTTTTTTTATTTTTTAATTTAACTTTGAGATTTACTTTAAGTACACAAGTGATGACGATTTGTCTTTAGTTATTTGCAGAATGTACTTACTATTTGGCTCGCTTTATAAATAAATTATGACAAATTGCTCTAGTTATGTTTTTTTTTAATTTTGTTGCATGATCGAAGTAATGACAATTTGGTGTCATTTATTTGTATAATTGATAAAATAATTTGGTTCACTTATGAATAAATGCAGTCGGATTGTCTTCATTTTATATTTTTATATTTTTTTCTTGTGCATGAATGAAATGAGTACAATCCGGCCTCATTTCTTCACAAAATAATGGACACATTATTGTTCAATAAATGCATAAACACAAACGGATTGTCGCTAAGCACTCGAATTTTTTTTTTTTTTTTGTGGAAGTGTGAAGTGAGGTCGGTTTGGCCTCATTTCTTAACAAAATGGATACAATTATATGAATAAATACAACCGAATTGTCGTTATTTTTAAATATATAAGCAACTTGAAGGTAATTTGTGTGAATTAATAATGTAAGGCTGATTAGGCGTCATTTTATTTAAAAAATGAACATAATTTTTTGCTCATTGTATGAAGAAAAAATGCTGGATTGGTCTTATGTTATGTGTTGCTTTGATTTTTATATATAAGCGAAATGATGATGATTTGGCTTTATTTATTCACAAAATAGACATGAAACACAAACAAATTGGTTGCCATATATACGAGTGAAATGATGACGATTTGGCGTTATTTATTCACAAAATGGACGTGAAACACAATCAGATTGGCATTGTTTTCTGTTGTGTAGGAAGTAGTGGCGGTTTTTGTAATTTCGGATATAAAAAGGTGCAGTGACATTTTTGTAATTATAGAAAGTGCTCTATTAATAAGAATATTTTTGTACATTCTGCTTCATTTAATGTAAAATGCTCAATTCTTTATGACCACCAAAAATGGGCTCAACTTATTAAAACTATGGGCAAAAGTGCTCAATTGTGTAATTCACCCTTCATTATTCAAACAAAACTTGTTGTTTACATTAGACAATAAGCTATTGTTTAAGCAGACACTTATTGTTTACTAGTGTTTGAGGAACGATGTGTCCATTGACTCACTTGATATGTCAAACAATCATTAATGTTCAAATATATTGATATAATCATTAAATTCCAAACAAAATAAAATCAATATTCAATTAGCAATAGACTAATAAGTTACTCCCTCCGTCCCAATTTATGTGGCACCATTTGACCGGGCACGGAGTTTAAGAAAATAGAGGTTGACCTTGTCAAGTATCAATTTTACCCTTGAAAAAGTAAGAGAGAGAAGATTTGAGTAATAAAAAAGTTGTTGGTAGGTTTAAAAGTATGTAGGGCCCAACAAGGGTAAAATAGAGATGATGCATTAAATAGTTATCAAATAAGGAAAGGTGCCACTTATTTTGGGACAAACAAAAAAGGAAATGGTGCCACATAAATTGGGACGGAGGGAGTATTACTTAACTAGAAATAGATCAATAGTATTCTTCAATTAATAGTAGAACTATTCGATCTATGCTCAGTTGTAGTTAAATTAATAAGTTATTTTTTAAAATTTAAGTTCACCGAATCAATATTCAATTAGCAATAGATTAATAAATTATTATTATTCAATTTGTAATAAATCAATAGGTTATTTCAATTAATAGTAGCACCACACAGTTGATGTCCAATAATTATTAAATCAATAAGTTAAAGGTTCAAAATATATGCCGAATTACACGATTAAAATTCAATTAAAAATATATCAATAAGTTATTATTAAATTAGCAATAGATCAATATGTTATTATTCAATTTATATTACCTAATTGATATTCAGCCTCTTCATATGTGTGGAGGCAAGGTCTGCATACATCTCACCCTCCCCGAACCCCCACTTGTAGAGATATGTTGTTGTTGTTATTGTTGTTATACTCAATTCATATTTATATCAATAAGTTATTATTAAATTAGCAATAGATCAATATGTTATTATTCAATTTATATTACCTAATTGATATTCAGCCTCTTCATATGTGTGGAGGCAATGTCTGCATACATCTCACCCTCCCCGAACCCCACTTGTAGAGATATGTCGTTGTTGTTATTGTTGTTATACTCAATTCATATTTAATTATAGTTAAATATATATTAAGTTTAATTATTTATTGAATCACCCAATCAATGTTCAATTGGCAGCAAATCAATAAGCTATGATTCAATTAGTAACAGATCTATAGGTTTTCGTTCAATTAATAGTGTAATCACTCAATTAGTGTCCCATAGTTGAATCAATAAGTTCAGGATTACCTATATGTCGAATCAATAAGTTCAGGATGATCAATATTCAATTAGCAATAGTTTTGAATAAATCAATAGGTTATTGTTCACTTAATAGCAAAACCACTCAGTTAATGTTCAACTAAAACAAAATTGATAAGTTAAGGATCAATCTTCAATGAACGATAGATCAATAAGTTATTATTAAATTAATAATAGAACCACTCTATCGATGATGATCTAATAGCACATTAAACATAAATAAATATAAACAACTCATGGTTGTTTAAACAATTGTCTATTGCTTATAACAAACAACCAGACCTTGTTTAAACTATACTTGGTTGTTTACTAGTGTGCAAGATGTCGAGGTTCTTTTGTAAACAACCAATGGTAGTTTACACTATTTTCTATTATTTATAATAAAAAATTAGTTTTTCATCAAACAACTATTGATTGTTTTACTATAGTTCATTAGATGGTAGAGTTCTTAAGTAAACAATCAATAATTATTTAATCAATTATCTATTAATTATGCTAAAAAACTACCCTTTATTTAAAGCTCTTGGTTATTTTTTACAATAGAATCACGTAATTGATGTTCAAATATAATAAAATTAATAAGTTAAAATTTAACTATCCGTCAAATCATCCAAATAATGTTCGAACAATAATAGACTAATAAGTTATTGTTAAATCAACAATATAACTATTTTGTCTTTCTTCTTTCCTATATGCACTCCACATATGGTGATGTATATTTTTCTCTACATATATAAACAACAAGTGATTATTCATACAAATATATGTTGTTTACTAATAATTTCAAGAAATAAAATGTTTATAGCAATAGTTGAAGAATTATCACAACTAAGGACTGATTGTTTCAACCTAGCATCCAATAGAGATAGACAAGTTTGATATAACCTTCCAACAAGCGACATTTTGATGATATAATGTATTCGCTCAAAATCTAATATTTTTTTTCAAAGGAACGCAATGGAATATTATTTAGATGCTACAAATCCTACGACTAACACATGTGGATTTGGAGGAGTCTTTAGAGATGCGACAGGAGCTTGGCTCATGGGATTTGCAGAGAATTTATCATACCCTCTTCCAAGTCATGACATTGAATTATATGCCCTAGTACAAGGACTTTATTATGCAAATCACTATAATTTCCGCTTCTTGGAGATTAACATTGACTCTCACGAGGTAATCACTTCTTTGCATTCTAATACATATCCTAATTCTAATCTACATGTTGATTGCAGGTTCTTACTCCGGCAGCTCCGTGATCACCAACTACTACACACATACAGGGAACAAAATAGTGTTGCAGATGGTCTAGCCAAGTTTGCACTTACATTGCCTTCTAACAGCTTTACCACTTTTTTGGATACGCCACCACTTTTTGTTGACCAACTGTTTCGACACGACTATAAAGGACGACTTCGTACTAGACTAGTTCCTTTATTGGATGTTGTAGGTTTTAATGCATGTAATACCCCCTTTTGTTAGCTCTTTAGCACTGGATGCTATACCTGCTGCAAACACTTTTATAAGGTCGTCAGCTAGACGAACCTCGTCCTATATGGATTCTGCTTAATTAATATATTAGTATCTTTGTTACCCAAAAAAAAAATTATTTAGACGAGATGAGGAAAAGAAAGAAAGAATGTCTAGAAAGGAAGATGAAGAGGACAAAGGGTTGTTGGCTGGCTTTGGGGTGGGAAGGGATTATTTTTCTTTTTTCTTTTGTTGTGATTTTAGAATAAAAAGAATTAATCTTATATATAGGACTTTTGTGCAAATAAATAAACTTAGGGGTGTATAAAAACTTGACTTGTAAATGAGATTGAAGGAGGAGCTCAAGATTCATACAAAAACACCTCAACCGACAGAGATTGAACCCTAACTCAGCTTTAAAAGTTATTCTTAACCAGGAACGGAATCATTCTTTTTTCTCCGTTGATTTCAACTCCGTTGTCAATAAGTCAATCGAATTAGAACAACTTGAACATCCAATCAAGAATTCAGAAATTCATACCCATGTTGTTGGTTCTTGCAACGGTCTTGTGTTACTATACCATTACAACTTAGACGAGGACAATTATATTGCAAATGGTGAGTATGGTATATGGAATCCCTCCACTCGTATGTTCAAGAAATTACCAGCTTGTGGCGACAAGCGGGGACGTCATATCTCTATTCGTAGTGGTTTCGGGTTTGATATCTGTACCAATGACTATAAGCTGGTTAAAATTTGCCAAAGGGAGACGATGGTTTATAGTCTTGCCTCAGATTCATGGAAGAAGGGTCAAAATTGTCCTTTTTCGCGGGTTGGTGAAGAGAACGGCGTGCTCGGTGGAGGCGCTTTACACTGGATAGCACGGGGTGAGGTTGCAACTGAAACCGGAAATTTTGAATTTGTCCTCGGTTTTGATATTGGGGCCGAGACCTTTTTCACATTTCCATTCCCAGAATTTTTTTCTAATATAGCACTAGTTTACTTGTCTGCCTTGAGATCCTCAGTCTGTTTGATAAACGTGTGTGACTATGAAACCGTTGATGTGTGGTTTAAGAAGGATTGCGGTTGGATGAAGTTTTGTTCCGTTGAACAATTAGGTGTTGATTTTGAGGGTTCCCTGAACCTAATAGGCTATGTAGGTGCTGTAGATGGTAATTCAAGGGAGTTGCTGTTGGAAGTTGATTGCAAACAACTTATGTGGTATAATGTTGAACAAAAATTGTTAAAAGTTGTTGGGTTGGGTGTCGAGCTAAGCTCATTTGAAGCGTTTGTCTGCTTGGCGACGCTTGTCCCGTTGGATGGCGGTTGGAAGGATAAGGCCAGCACTCGGGATAATAATGGAGGTACATAAAATCCTTTACATGGTGTCACACATATTCAACCTTATTGTAATATGTTTATGTAAACCTTCTATCATTATTATATACGAGATATTGTTGTTCAAACTTCTTATTCTTTCTGTCATTGTTACAGACTTGGAGGAACTTGCTGAGTTGGGGATGAGATGGAAATAAAATTGAGCTAGAACAGAGTGAAGCTAGAAGTTTCTTGCAGATTTGGTGTTAGTTACAATTCTAAAGTTAGTTAATTAAGTGTTAGTTACTCCTCATGATCTTTTGTTGGTCAATACTTCTCTTGTTTTTTTCTGTATTGTTAATGACTATGGAGAAATATAAATGCTGCAAGCTATGCAAAGACATCTCATGGTGCAGATGCTAAGACTTGAACCCACCAGATATGTATAAAAGTAATAGTTGCTGATATTTGGTGAATAACATTGTTCTAAAAGCTGCATTTGGCGGCTCATTGAAGGTTACACATCAACACAGCTCTTCTGAAACACTTTTTCAGATCGCCCATTTCTTTGCTTTTCTTGCATCTCTTTTTCTTAATTACAACTGCAGTGGTTTTCCTTGAAAGTGTCAACACGTGGTCGTCATTTATATTGTGCCTTCCCTTTATTATTTTCATTGAACATAACTGTTTTGTTTAATTTCTTAGTTTGAAGTTGCTGTCAAATTATTAAAATTAGGTTGATTTACTTTTCTGCTCTGCTTTATGATGCATGAATGCATACTTGTGTTCATTATGTAGTAACTACATAATAGAGATCTTTAAAGTGAAGTACTAGATCACTGAAATAGCATAGGTTCTAATTTCATATGATCAGTCTCTCATTGGCTTGCAACTACTAAAAAGATAATGTTTCTTTCTGAGAGTACAGTATATCAAGTTTAGATGTTCCTTTCAGCCAGATGCCAACAATCTATATCTTCGCCCCAATAGAAGCGGAGAGATATCACTCTATTTTCTCTCTCTAGGATGTTTCTGCTTATAACCTTTCACTTCAAGAAAGAGTTTATAGAGATACCTTAGCCACTATTGGGAAGTATTATGACTCATTCTACAAAAGGTACTCATGTTTCCCCTAGATGATGACTTAGCCTCAGTTCTGATTTTTTAGATGATGACTTAGCCTCAGTTGGGCAAGACAGTTATGGGAAAAAAATGCTACTTACTGTTCAGCGGAATCCGATTCTACATGTAAAGATTTTGAGTTGACCTCATTGTGATCATTTCATTTCGGGTATTACCCTGCAGCTTCTGGGACAGTAACAGAAACAGGTTTTCGATTAACCTATTGCAGTTTTGCGAACAGTACTCAACTAATTTTAATTGTTTATATTGGCTTGGCAACTATTCCTTATTTTGCCCCAAATCTGATGCATCATTTGGTTGCTACCTGATACACTAGATGCAATTGAGTAGGGAATTAAAAAAAAAACTCAACAACTCATAGTAAGCAGACAAATATATTCTTCTTTTGCCACAAAGCTGCTGCATCTAGGCTGCCATTTGTATTTTCTATCTTCGGAACACTATTTCTCAGTTATTGCAATCAATGAAATGTTAGTCATCTTTCCCGAAAACCTTACGGTAGAACTGTTAGGGTCATCTGAGGCATCTTTTACACTTGACTGAGAGAGATGTTGCTGTAGGCCGAATGGTAAGATTTAGGCTAGAGACTTCTAATATGGCGACCAACTAAAATGTTACTAAAATTTTCCCATCCACTGACAGATTTCAATTGCCTTTGGTACAAATATAACAAAGGTTGTCAATGCAATGAGAAAGTGCTCACTGCTCAGTTTTGATATATTTTGACTTTCACTTTGTCATGTTAGGTAAAGGTTGTATATTCAAATACTGTGCAGGAATAAACAGTTCAATTATGATTTGTATAATAGATTGCGAGTATTTCTTGAACTCAGATTGTTTAGCAACATATAGGTCTGGTTTTAGTTTTATTCTTATCTTTAGCTGATAAATTGCAATTTTGTACTTGAGTTTTGCATTTTATTACATACCATCTCATTACTTTGAAAATTTCTTGCTACTTTATGTTTGTTCTGCATTGTCAAATCACCATTCTTCTGTTGTGTACATCTCATTTTCTTAAAAGTTTCTTCTGGTTTGATGTGTTCTGCATTATCAAATTTATTCTCTCTTGCTACGTATTTATGATAGTGTTGTATAGGTTTTTTGAACTTAAAACTTTCTTTACTTAATTACACTTGCAAGTTGCAAGCTCCTAACAAGAGTTGAATAGCACTTGGTGATTCAAGTCAGTCCAGGCCAGGCCAAATTGTATTACTTTTTTTTTTTTTTTGGTTAAAACACGACTTATATTAATATAATATCACGGAGGGTTACATAGTATGCCCATACGGATACCACTAGGATCAACCATATGTGCATTAGAGTTCATAGAAAAATTAGGAATCGCATGCAGTGCACTTAAATTTCCTAATTTGGACAACAATAAACAGTTACTATCCGAAGTTGTTATCACAAAATTTGTGCCTTCTTGATCCTTTAGCAAGGCTGGTTGAACAAAATCTGGAGGCACTGCATAGTGAATGATATTAAACGATTTGGACCTTGAGGGAGCTCCATTTGCCAGGAGGTGAGCAACTCCATTCCCTTGTCGAAAATTATGCCTGATTATTGGCATTCTCAGCTTGTGCATTAGTGACCTGCAATTTTGAACGATAGAAGCATAAGTAGGCGATGGTTTTTCCAAAAGCAAAATGACTTCCGTAGAGTCTGTTTCTATTTCTAAAGGACTGTAATTTTGATCAAGAGCAATGGTTAGGCCTTCATGTAAGCTTAACAATTCGGCATGAGTGTGATTATGCGCATGCACTCTCTTATGATAGCCTAGAATCCAATGACCTTTAAAATTTCTAAAAACTCCTCCAATGCTAGCATAGTTATCATTGGTTTTGAACGAGCCATTTATATTTAATTTAATTGTATTATGACTCGGGGAACCAAGAAACATTAATGCTCCTAGTTATGGATTTTCTAGAATTATCAGTTGTAAGGAGCCAAATTGTATTACTACTATATAATATATAATATATAATATATAATATATAATATATAATATACTACTTTAGAAGAGACAGTTTGAACTGTCTGTTTAGGCATGGTTAGGGGGTATTTTAAGAATTTCACTTAGTTTTTGCTTGACTGTGGTTGTGCAACACTGTTTCTGTAGTTGTAACTTCTCGAAAATGGTCAGGTAAACCAACAACTGTCTAAATATTTTCAGCTTTGCCCTTGTTCTAAACTAGCTACTTAAAGGGTAGTATAAATATTTCATATCTTCCCTAGCTGCAGCTTTTTGTACTTTGGGAATGAAGTGTAGAATTGTGTTATTTAATTACTGAAACATCCTCAATATTCCTAACTAACCTCAAATTTCTCCCATAGTTATGTTAGTACATATCCAACCGTTTGTCCCTTCATATATATCCTGCCAAACCTTTCGTCTTCCCAATGAGATTATTTCAGACTTTCCTTCGTCAAAAGAGAATTGTTTAGCGCTCTTTCAAATCAGTTCGTCGGTGTAAATTTTGGCTTTCTCTACTGATCCGTATGTTGTTTGCTTTTACGTCTGTGAGTTTTATTGCTCCTCTTCTTTGCTTTAGTTGATAATATGTGTTTCACCTGCGTTCATTTCTCTTTTTGCTCTCAATCTGTCCGTGTTGTTCAAATTTATGGTCAGCGCTTCTTTTGTTTGTTTGAGTAACATGTGATGTATTTTCTTAATATAGGGAATCAAAGATCTTTGATATAAGTCGCCCTTCAAAATCAAAATTCTAATCCATGTCATGCCATTTAGACAAACTAGAATATACACATAATTAAGATGAAGCTAGCAAGTATATACAATAAATAGTGATAAACACAAGATGTTGTCTAATCAGATATTTGTCTCTCCTCCTCGAAGTTCTTCACTTTCAGAGTTTCCATTTTCATGTAACTCACTAACTGGTTCTGTAAATTCAGAAATGATATTTTCATTTTCATCATCGTTGTCACTATCATTTGATGATTTTTCAATGGTTGTATCTATAACATCATATATGTCTTCAACAACTTCAATTCCGTTCCCTGTTTCCTTGAGTACCACTTGGGGAAATCTCAGGGGTTTCTCTGGCCAGTCTTTAAAGAAAGCATTCATGGTCATGAACCTAAAGACCTGCAATAGGTGGCGTTTATCTCTCCGAATATCTGAACTCAATAGTTTCTGTAGTAGTGTTGGTTCTCTTGCAGTTGTAACCTGGCCTGCAGGAGAACCCTTTTGATCACAAGAATTTGGGGATTCAGAGTTTTCAAATCTTCGCTTCTTGGAGAAGCGATCATTTCGATTGAATCACTCTGTTTTATTGAACTTCTTTTGGAACCTCTCTTTTCTATTTAGTGGCCTTTTTTGCTCCTTTCTATCCACTCGTTTCTCAGAGTCCGACAGATGGGACGATGGTATTTCTGCAATTTCACAGCCTAACTCAGCCTGCTTGGTTAGAATTTCCTAAAATACAAGTATAAGAACTGTAAGTAATACCAGATGTGGAGGATTTTCTATATGTTGTTATTCATGAATGAGAATTACTTATACATGCCATGTGAAATCTATCTAAGGAAATAAAATCAAAAGGATCCCTAAATATCTCCTACTGTAATTATGCCTATGTATACAGTACAACTATCTATCTATATACATTCTCTAACACTCTCCCTCAAGTTGGAGCATAAATATTAATCATGCCCAACTTGTCACAAAGGCATTTCACCCGATTCCCATTTAAAGCTTTCGTGAATATATCACCCAATTGTTCTCCTGTCTTCACATAGCCAGTGGAAATCACGTTCTCTTGAATCTTCTCACAGATAAAATGACAATCAATCTCGATATGCTTTGTCTGTTCATGATAAACTAGGTTTGAGGCAATGCGTAGAGCAGCCTGATTATCACACCAAAGCTTTGCCGAAGATAATTGCTTCAAACCTATCTCAGTCAAAAGGTGTCGAATCCATAATATTTCACATGCGGATTGAGCCATAGTTCTATACTCGGATTCTGCACTAGATCGAGACACCACACTTTGCTTCTTACTCCTTCAAGATATCAGGTTTCCACCAACAAAGACGCAATAGCCAGTAGTAGATCTCATATCAGTTTCGATCCAGCCCAATCAGCATCCGAAAAACACTCAATAAGAGTATGCCTGTGGTCGCTATACAATATGCCAAGGCCAGGAGCTCCTTTCAAATAACACATAATCTGTTCCAAGGAGGCCCAGTGTTTGACTGTCGGTGCGGACATGAATTGACTAACAATACTAACTGCATAAGTAATATCTGGACGGGTTACTGTGAGATAGTTCAATTTTCCAACTAACCTTCTGTATCTTTCTGGATCATCAAAAGGGTTACCATCATCCTTAATAAGATGTACGTTAGGAACCATAGGTGTGCCACATGGTTTGGCTCCTAACTTTCCAGTTTCTGCAAGTAGGTCAAGCACATACTTTCTTTGGGACACGAAAATTCCTCTTTTGCTTCTTGCCACTTCTATGCCCAAGAAATATTTAAGTTGCCCCAAGTCTTTGGTATGAAACTTGGAGTGTAAAAAGTTCTTGAGAGAAGCAATCCCTGCACAATCATTTCCTGTAATAACAATATCGTCAACATAGACAACCAGAAGTATAATACCATTTGTTGACCGTCTGTAGAAGACTGGGTGATCACACATGCTCTTTTTCAATCCAAATTCTTGCACTTTATTGCTAAACTTTCCAAACCAAGCACGAGGACTTTGTTTTAGACCATATAAAGATTTTCTCAAATGACAAACTTTCCCATACTCCCCCTGAGCAACAAATCCAGGTGGTTGCTCCATATACACTTCTTCTTGGAGATCACCATGAAGAAAAGCATTCTTGATATCCAACTGATGTAAAGGCCAATGATGAGAAGCAGCTAAGGATATAAATAAACATACAGAAGTAAGCTTGGCCACAGAAGAGAAAGTGTCTGAATAATCCACGCCATATGTCTGAGCATATCCTTTAGCCACTAGTCTAGCCTTCAGTCTGGCCACAGTACCATCAGGATTAACCTTGACTGCAAAGACCCATTTGCAACCCACTGCCTTCTTTCCCTTGGGTAAGTTCATCAAGTCCCACATATGATTTTCTTCCAATGCATAAATCTCCTCAAACATTGCATCACGCCAACCAGGATGATTCAAGGCCTCCTTCACTGTTTTAGGTACAGAGACAGAATCCAGAGCGGCAACAAAAAAGCTAGATGTAGGAGATAGATGATCATATGAAACAAAATTAGCAATGGAATATGTAGATTTGCAAGTACGTGTACACTTGCGAAGAGCGATGGGGAGGTCAAGGTCCTCTGAATGAGGAGGCGGAGGAGGATCTGATGAAAAAAGATCCGGTACATCATTTGTATTGTGTCTCCTCGAGTAAACTTGATTAATGGGAGGTCTAGCTGGCAAAGATGAAGAAGGTGCTGAAGGTATAATAGTCAACTGATGCTCGATAGAGGGACGAGGAGAGGAAGGAACAACATCATCTGGTTGGTCTGTCAAAGCTCAAGTAACCTAATAAACATCATCTGGTTGATCTGTCAAAGCTCTAGTAACCTCATAAACTAACCACTCATCTTCCCCTCCATGACTCGTAGAGATAGGGGGTGCATAAAAGAATGGTGTAGTCTCTGAGAATACTACATCAGTTGACACCAAATATTTTCCAAGTTCAGTAGAATAACACCGATATCCCTTCTGATGGCGAGAATAACCAAGAAAAACACACTTCAATGCCTTAGGGTCCAATTTGGTAACCGATGGTCGAACATCTCGAACATAACATGTACTTCCAAATACTTTGGGCTCTATTGGAAATAGTGACTTGTCTGGAAAGAGAACATTATATGGTATACCACCATCAAGCACAGCAGAAGGCATCCGATTAATCAAAAAACAAGCTGTAGAGACGGCATCAGCCCAAAACTGTTTAGGAACCTTCATTTGGAATAAAAGTGCTCGAGCTGTCTCAAGTAGATGCCTATTCTTCCTTTCAGCAACTCCATTTTGAGATGGTGTATCAACACAAGACGACTGGTGGAGCATCCCATGCTCTCTCATGTTGGACTAAAATGAGGCTGACATATATTCTTTAGCATTATCACTCCTTAGTATGCGCACAGAAGCATTGAACTGCATTTTGACCTCAGCGCAGAATGCAGAAAAATGAGTAAACACTTCAGAACGGCTCTTCATAAAGTAAATTCATGTCATCCGAGAAAAATCATCCACAAAAGTAATGAAATACATGTGTCCAGTTTTAGAGACCACAGGGCATGGTCCCCAAACATCAGAATGAACTAACTCAAAGGCCGACTCAGCTCACTTATTAACCCTTGGACCTAAGGGAGTACGGTGATGTTTTGAAAATTTGCACGACTCAATCCAATGAAGAAACATTATGAAACTGAGGGCAAAGTTTCTTCAATAAAGGCAAAGATGGATGTCCCAATCGACAATGTGCTTCAAATGGAGATACAACACTGGAGCACACAACTGAACGAGGCTCCCATTCATCAAGGATATAAAGACCACCAGAAATATGTCCTTTACCAATAACCTGTTTTGTTGTAAGATCCTGAACCAGACAATGGTCAGGGAAGAATGATATAGAACAATTTAGGTTTTTAGTAAGTCTACTCACGGAAACCAAATTGAATGCTAATTTTGGTAGACTTAATACATTTGACAAGGTAATAGATGAGGTCGGTTTGACAGTCCCAGATCCAACAATGCTACAAGTTGATCCATCAGCTACAGTCACAGAGGATGTTGTTTTATGTGATCGAAAGCTAGAAAGAATGTTAGGGTTACCTGTCATGTGATCTGTGGCACCAGAATCAATCACCCATTTATTTGAAGAAGAGATCAGACATGTTTTACTAAACTCGGCAACGGTGGTCACTGAAGATGATTCCTTAAGTGAATTACGATGATGAGAGAACTCAGATGAAACTTGAGGTCTTTTCTCGAAAGCTGGATTAGCACTAGCCATTTGAGTTTTCTAGTAGTTCCTCAATTTTCTACAATACCACTTTATGTGGCCTGCCTCATGACAGTAGTGGCAAATAACATTACCAAAGTCAATGTTATCAAAAGTCCTGCTTCCTTCTCCATCATACTCTATCATTTTCCCAACTTATTACTTCTCCAAGCCAAACTCTAGAATTAAATTCACACAATAATCAGCAAACAATCTTACTTAACAGTAAGTAATACTAGGTCTCAAAGAGAAAAGCTCAACTGCTAATAGTCGAAAAGTCAGATAAATATTAGCCAAGAAAAAAGATGAAAGCCAACGATAATAAATCTGCCCGAAGTAACTTGACTGGAATAAGTTGTCTAAACTAATTCCACCAGAAGGTTTACGAAACCAATCAAAAAATGCAGCAATCAGGACAATTTCCCACACATGAAATTCGAAACACACTACTCCACAAATCTGAAAAGTGATACACAATCAAAGAAGCACAAAACAGAAGAAAAAGGAACTTCTAACCGGGTATGATCGAGCCAAAATCAGAGACAGCCGTGGTCTATTGATCACCAAACCACCAAAAACTGGCCGGAATGAGAGACGCGACTACGTAA
Organism: Petunia x hybrida; assembly: GCA_037355625.1. NCBI lineage: Eukaryota > Viridiplantae > Streptophyta > Magnoliopsida > Solanales > Solanaceae > Petunia > Petunia x hybrida. Next base: position 852,801 of record JBBBVM010000012.1, read on the forward strand.
GTGAAAACCAGAGTCGAACGTACAGCGCACGCGCCACCATGCGCCGCCAAAGCAGTTCGCCGGAAAACCTCTCGTCAGCGCGTGAGTACCACTCGCGTCACCGCTGGCAACCATATTTGGTGTTTTTATAGATCGGGGAGAAAAGTATTGTCTAAGTGGGCGGTGACACAATATTTCAAAATTTCAGAAACTATTGAAATAACTCCGGCGAGTCTTCCGGCTAACACCGGTGAGGAAGACGACCTTGCTCTGATACCATGTAAGTAATACCAGATGTGGAGGATTTTCTATATGTTGTAATTCATGAATGAGAATTACTTATACATGCCATGTGAAATCTATCTAAGGAAATAAAATCAAAAGGATCCCTAAATATCTCCTACTGTAATTATGCCTATGTATACATTACAACTATCTATCTATATACATTCTCTAACAAGAACAAATACCAAATAATTGTTATCAAGGAGCAAGGATTTAGCAGCTACTCTTAGAAAGCTTGAATAGATAATTATGCAAAATGTTTGTTCATTAAAGGGGCGAGGGAACACCACTGATTTATTTACTTCCTGCAACTATAGAACTTCTTTAAGGTGTAGCATAAATGCAAATTTAGCAAATGTTTACTATTTATAATATGCGAGTCTTGTTGACAAAGTTATTGGTTATTTAACCTAGAAAGGTTGAGACGAAAGATATAACATGCTTGGATTTTAGATGTTGTGCAGACATCTCTAACTATTTGTAAAGAAACTATGGATGAACAAAAGTGTTAGAAATGGAGTGCGTGCAATTTTAGGAGGTATGTTAGATCGCCTATTAGAAATGCAGTTTTAATTAGAAAGTGTAAAGAAAGCAAACACAGAGTGAAGTTTCAGGAGCACAATATCTTTCCGAAGAATATTAACAAGAGTTTTTAGATTACAGGAGGAATGCACAAGATTTTTGCATATTATGGAAGAGTGAAAATTTTAGAAAGCCTTTTAAGTTTCCAATTTGAGCTGCCAAATTCTTAACATTAAATCATATAAAGATTAAGTCAGCTATTTCTCCAGTCTTAACATATATTCCTCTGTAGCTATATTGTACAAATAAACTTACGTCACCCTGAACTTCCGCAGTGCTAAGCTATAGATATCAGTTTATTTCTCAATTGTATGACTTACACGCCTTCGTTGCTAAACAATAAGATAGTTAATGAGTCGTTCCTTGTGTCATTACAGTGCACGGTATTCGAGATTTAACCATGAGATTTCGCAAATAGAGTTCTCAAGTTGGCATATATTGATTCTTTAAAGAACCGAGAAATCCTTAGGAGCCACGATGGTACACAGTTCTCATACATTTATTAAGAATTTTGTGTAATTAATCTCCGCGTATATCTGCATAGTCTTTAGGAGTCGTGAAAACTTACCAATTCTATAGAAAATGGCTCCCGATTTGCAGCTTTCCTCTTCTTTTAGTCGTCCAATAAGCAATGCAAATAGCTTAGTGTACTGGTTGTTTCTTCATATAAATTCTCCCATTTTCCAAACTGCAAGTAATTCTATCATGTTTGAGAAGCTTGCATAACATTGAATGCATTAAAGTTTTTCCTTTTATCCACTAAACTGGATAACTAACTACTCTTACTTAAATCCAGTACATTCACTTCTTAGTTTTGACAGAACATCTACTATTTTTGCAAATTTTAATAACATGATGAAAGTAGTAGTAGTTCTAAACAGTGTGCCAGAGTTAATAATAGCACAACCAATTTAATGACTATGTACAGATACAAATATAACGCAGAAAGCCAGCGGGGCAAATGATGCAGCAAAGTTTGCAGAGAATTTAATTAACTTATGTTATCCCGAATGGTTTAAACAAGTCTATCGCTGGTCCTGGAGCGTATTTATGTGTTGAAATGCCTGATGGGACATAAGATGAGAAAGATAGAATGTTATACTGCGTGGGATTTTTGTTACTTGGGATAACAAATGAGTTAAACAGATGAGATTCGGAGCTCTGGGATTGTTTTGCAAAATGTACTAACAAGATTCCAAGTGTTAACTTATGAAAATTACAAATGTCCACAGGGAATTATAATGTTACCTTCAAGTCACTTGAAAAATTTGTAACCTCCTTCTTGTAGCCTGATTTTTTAAGATGGGAGTTCATCCATTTCAATAAAACCTTTTTTGAGATTCTTAGTTGATGACATAGTTTATATTATGTGATATGTGTTTAGGTTATTGTGTTGGTCGTGAGCTAAGAGGACAACACAACCATCACTTTGCATTGACATTGATAACAAGTATTTTTCTGTTCCAAATGTTTTACTCGATTGAACTAGGTAAAGACAGTCGAACTTAAATTTCTGAAAAAGTGACCATTGATTGTATACATCTGTCTGTTTCCTTTTTTTGTTTTACTGAAGCGCTTTTTGCACTCTACTGTGACTACTGTAATTATAAAGTATCACAAAAAGGCATTGAACATAAAACTTATAATCACATTTGCAGTCAGCAAGCTGTGCGTTAGCAACTACATAACCTTCAAACATTGTTTATAAAAAAAGGGAAACGACGCTTAGGGATAGACATCAGTGACAAAGATATGGAACGTGGTAATAGGAAAAAACAGATGCAACCTACAGAAAAGGTTGCATCGTTGTCATCTGTGCACTCACTAAAAAGAAAATGGTCAAAATGTCAGACTGTTCCTTCGAGCAATATAATTGCCAATTCAGGTGAAACGGCAAGTATGTCTCAAACAGGAGCAAATTACAATGACTGAAATACTGTGGATGCAACATATTACTCAAACTTTCCGAACTCAGGTTAGAAGTGGTCAACATTTCTCTGTTTCAACGCACATGTCTTCCTTTCTTCTTGCGCATTGTTGTTGTCTGAAGTATTACACATATTTTATCTTCAATAGGATGTAAGGAACAAGATGTTTGTTCTATAATTAACAGCTCTATCCCAGAATTTCAAAGCATTTATCCACTGTCTGTTTATGAGGAAGGCAAGTTCTATATCAATTATCTTTATTTTACTAACTATGATACTATAATATTTAATTCAATGAGGACATATTTCAAATTTTAGGTTCAACGCCAACGACTAATGAACAACATAATATATCATGTGAATCGACTAGAATTAAAGGTCTACACAAATTTTCTCCGTTAATTTTTATTATTTTTCCTTCTCTATTTTGTTTTTTTCCTTTACTTTTCTTTCGTGAATTACATGCACCACATATAGAAATAGAAATATTCTACATATCAGCAAACGACGCTTTGCCTATATTGCTCTAAAAAAGGTTCCAAGATGCAAATTTTGTTTTGCAGTTAAGCTTGAGTATGAACCTCCTGGTTTTTGCTGTAGTAAGGGTTTGGTAAAATTGGCTTCACATCGGTTACCTGATGAATTACGAGATCTATATTTTGGAAATACCGTAGAATGTGAACATTTTCAGACGTACATTAGAACATACAACAACATGTTTGCTTTTACGTCACTTGGTGTTACTTATGACAGAGAGTTAGCGCAAAGAAACTGTGGTATTTATACATTTAGGGTTCAAGGACAAATGTATCACTTTATAGACGATCTTTGTCCAACTGATAATCAAATTAAACATTTACAATTGTATTTTTATGATAATGATAATGAGGTTGCTAAAAGACTAACGTGTTCCGATAAAGTTGACGAAGCAATAGTTAAAAAACTAATGAACATACTGAAGATCAACCCATATACTATATTTCTTAAATCGCTTATTGATATTTCAAATATAGAAAATTTTTATATTGCTTTAAAATGTGATTCAGGTTTAGACCAACGAGTATATAACTTGCCTACAACATGTGAGGTAGCTGCTATGTGGATTGAGCAAGATAACAATAGTATTATTCAAATTCCTCATATTCGAATTTACACACACAGTTGTTGAACACAAATAGTAAATTACTACTATGGATGTTATGATGCTCTACAATATCCACTACTGTTTCCTTATGGGCAAAATGGCTGGCATTGTGGTATAAAAAGGTTGGGAGAGATAGACAGAACTGGAGGCCCTTCTTTGCATAGTCAGACTGAACAATTACCAAGTATAAAAAATATGTGCTCTATTGATGGATATTTAGACCTTGAAAACAAAATCTTTGAAAAAGGAAAAAAAAATGGACACAATCTCTGCCCGTGAATATTATTGTTATAAACTCCAAATAAGAAATGATGAAGAAGATGAAATTTTACATACAGGTAAAATATTTCAGCAATATTCGGTAGACGAGTATATAAAAGTTGAAACACAAAGGTTATATTTTGTTACATTCAACCAAGACTTGTTTAGAATGAATGTGCTACAAGGCCTTCTTGATTTTCTGACACTTGGTGAAAGAAATGCTTCAACTATTGGAAGGCAAAAGTTTCTTCCTGCATCTTTTATAGGTGGACCACGAGATATGCGACAACGTTATATGGATGCTATCGCGTTGGTTCAAAATTTTGGAAAACCATATTTATTTGTAACAATGACATGTAATCTATCCTGGATAGAAATAGAAGAACTTTTGGCATTGACAGACGAGGCGCAAAATAGACTTGACCTAATCAGCAGAGTATTTAGAGCCAAGGTAGAAGAATTCAAAGCTGATATATTAAAACACCATATATTCGGAAAAGTTGTTGCGTTTATGTATACAGCAGAATTTCAAAAGCGCGGATTACCCTTATGCCCATTTTCTGATTATATTAAGTAACGAATACAAATTATTAACACCTGAGGCCTATGATAATGTAATTTGTGGTGAATTACCTGATGAAATTAAAGAATTAGATTTACATCGTCTTGTATGTAAACATACTCGTGCATGAAAAAAATGGGTCAGTGCAAATTTAATTATCTAAAGGAATTTGCTGATGAAACATCTAAAGGAAAAGATGCGTACCCAATCTACAGAAGACGAAATACTGGAAAAATGATAAAAGTAAGGAGAAAACTATTCGACAATTCTTGGATTGTTCCATATAATCCATATTTGCTTGGAAATATAATTGTCACATGAATGTTGAAGTTTGTTCGGATATTAAAGTTGTTAAGTATTTGTACAAACATATTTGCTGGGAAAATATAACTGTCACATGAATGTTGAAGTTTGTTCGGATATTAAAGTTGTTAAGTATTTGTACAAATATATTTGTAAGGGACATGACAAGATTTCTTTTGCAGTAAATGACAATGACACGAATATAGAAGTCGACGAAATAAAAGAATATCAATCTGCAAGATGGGTATCACCATCGGAAGCTACGTGGCGTTTATATGGATTTCCTATTAGTGAAATAAACCCAATTGTTTACCAACTTCAGCTACACCTTGAAGGACAACATTGGGTGTCTTTTAAAAGTAATGCTGACATAGAATCGATTGTTAAGAATCCAATAATTAAAAGAACAATGTTGACTGAGTTTTTTTTCCATGAACGAAAATAATAAGGATGCCATAGAGTTAGAATCTATTATACAGAGAATTTCCTCAATATTTTGTATGGTCTCTGAAAGATAGATATTGGGCACGTCGTAGGCAACGTTCTGCTATCGGACGTGCTGTGACATGTCATCCTACAGAAGGAGAAAGATATTATTTAAGACTATTATTGATGAATGTTAGAGGTCCAAAATCTTATGATGATCTTCAGATGGTAAATGGTGAATATTGTAGTTCTTTTAGAGAGTCGGCCGAGAAACGAGGATTGCTACGCAGTGATAATAGTCTCGACGAATGTATGTCTGAAGCAATAACTTACCAGATGTCGTATAGTTTGAGACAATTATTTGTTGTACTATTAGTATATTGTGAGCCTACCAATCCAAAAGACCTGTGGGAAAAGTTTGAGAGTTCAATGTCTGAAGACTATAAAATTTTACCCAATGTAAGTGTAAATGAGATTCGTTATAGAGTGTTAAATCATATCAATGATATACTACATTCTATGGGACACGATGTTAATGAATAAAAACTTGTTCCTCACACAATTAAAACATCTTCAGAAGCTAGAGAAATGAAAGAAGTGCACTTTGAAAGAACCATTACCGTTACTGAAGAAGATTTATTATTACATAGAAAACTTAACAGACAACAACGAGAAGCATATGATACCATTATTCGTAGGATACTATTGGATAGATCAGGAGCCTTTTTTGTTGACGGTCCAGGAGGAACTGGAAAGACTTTTCTATATCGTGCCTTATTAGCAACTATACGTAGTAAAGCTTGTATTGCTCTTGCGACAGCAACTTCTGGTGTTGCAGCATCCAATCTGCCAGGAGGGCGGACTGCACACTCACGCTTCAAAATTCCTATTGATATTGATGAAAATTTTAGTTGTAATATAAGCAAACAGAGTGCCTTAGCACAGTTAATACGAGATGCAAAATTGATCATCTGGGACGAAGTATCAATGGAAAAAAAAATGGTTGAAACATTTGATTTACTTTTAAAAGATCTATTATCGGGGAAAAGTTGTCGTATTTGGAGGTGATTTTAGACAAACTCTCCCCGTAGTACGGAACGGAAAAAAAGAAGATTTTATTAATGAAAGTCTGTTATATTCTCACATCTGGGAAAAATTGGAAAAAATACATTTATCCGAAAATATGCGTGCTAAAACGGATCCAGGTTTTTGCAACTTTCTTCTGAGAGTTGGAAATGGACAACAAAAGCTAAATTCTGACAACAAAATTGACATTCCTAATTCTCTGATTATACCTTTTAAAACTGAGAAAGAATCTTTGGACGCTTTATTTGATATGACGTATCCGAATATGGACACATTGTTTACTGATGCAGGCAGTCAGAATTCTCGAGTTATTCTAACAACCAAAAACGATTTTGTGCATGAAATCAATGAAATGCTTATAGCTAGATTTCCTAATACAACGAAAACATTTTTGCTATAGATGAAACTGTGGAACCAAATGACCAGAGTCAATTTGAAGATTTTTTGCATACACTCAATCCTGCAAATCTACCGCCCTACAAATTGATGTTGAAATAAAATTGTCATATTATATTGTTACGAAATTTAAATCCTTCTGAAAGTTTGTGTAATGGTACACGATTGATTTGTTGTGATTTTAAAACTCATGTTATGAGTGCTAAAATTGTTTATGGAGATTTCAAAAATAAGCATAGTGATGAAAAATCCGTTGTTCCATTCAAACGAACACAATTTCCAGTACGATTATGTTTTGCTATGACTATAAATAAGGCACAAGGTCAAACATTAGATTTTGCTGGAATTTATTTACGCGAACCCGTGTTTTCGCATGGTCAGTTGTATGTTGTGTTATCTAGAGCAAAAAGCTCTAACTCTGTGAAAGTACTGATCCGACCACTAGCATCGACATCCCATGATGATCATTGTACACACAATATTGTCTATGATGAAATAATTAAAAAGGCGTTCTCATAGACTTTGTTTTACTATCTATTATTATAGTCATTTCAGTACTGTTTACTTTTTGTTCAATGACAGACTTGTTCTTGCAATTTTATAGTTCTGCAGCTTACGCTGATTAAATGGAGGCTAAATCTACCATTGGTGCAATAGACCCAACGACTAGAGGTTGGACTTCAAAAGTACTGGTCATTGACAAAATCCGTCCAAAAATAAGTAAAGATCAGCGGATCAGATATCAGACAATCATTGTCCAAGACGAAAATGTAAGTACATCTTCATAGAGGCAAACGTAGAAAAGTTTCTGTTAATCAGATTTTAATTTTCCAGTGTTGTCGCACATTACATATTTTTTGGCTTACTAAATGTTTAACATATTGAAGTGTTGTGCTCTGACTTTCTTTCTAATGGCTAATTATTTATGAATCCTTTTCCCTGGTATATGTTCTACAGTTTTTTACTCTACTGATTTGTTTGTTTAAATTAATGTATTTGAATAGTTTATGAAAAGCTTCTGTTTTGAAATGATCCAAAAAATTTACCAGAGCTTATTTGTTAGTTGGATTCGCGTCTCTGAAGCAGAAGTGGCAAAATGATTTGACACATCTTACATCCTTTGTGTTTGAAAAATACAGGAAGAACAAATCTGCATTATACTATATGGTTCTGACATCTCAAAATATAAAAATTCAAAATGTTCAAGCGTTTTCGTACATATCTTATCTCCTCGGCAAAGGTTAGGAAGCCGTCTGCCTATACAATACGCTTGAACATATATGAATGGATTGTTGATATTTTCACTATCGTCGAGGAAGTTGTAGAAAATAATGAAGAAGAAACAATATTACCTGCTCCTACCAGGTTGAATACAATCTCCTTTCTTGATGTCGAACAACAAACTAAAAATGTTGAATTTGGTAAGTCACTATAAAATTTGACTCTTCCATTTTTACAGTACCAATAATTATACAACATTATGACCAGAGCCACTATTTTAACTTATCGGTAATATGTTAAACCAGATATGCTGACAGTTGTAGCAAGCTGTAGTACAATGAAATATCTCGATGAAGATAGAAGACGTCAGGATGCTATTGTCATAGACGAAAAGTAAGTGATATATTCACATTGCTTCGTATTCCCCGAAAGTATTGATCGATAATTTGTTCCGCAATTAATATGTTCGGCAGGCATTTGACAAATACAACACTTTGATGACATTTCCTATAAACTTGATTTCCATATGATATTGTAAATAGCTATTCAAAAGAGTCAGTAAGTTAAATAATAACCACTATTGCTTGGTTTTAGTTCTCCCCAACTTTGATGTCTGCTTATTAAACCTGTTGACATTATATGGAATTGGAAGGTTTACTATTGAGCAAGACATTCATTAGGCAGTAAATCTTACCGTCAAACAGGTTGAGAAGTTGAGGGAAATAAGCCCACTTTACGAAATGGGTTAAGAGGGAATTGATATAAAGTGTATACAGTGGGTACTTGGAATTGGTACAATAACTGTACATGAGAATTTGGAATAACTTGATTATCCATGTTTTCTTCAGATTGTGTAGTACGTATACATGAGCTTCAAGGCTATTTTTATTTGTTAAGCTTGTTGAATGAGATGTATACTTTGGTTGTGGTCGACCCTGCATTTTCCCTGTATTTCGGTTTCTCATTGTTTGCTCGTGATCATTGAAAAGTATATATAATGTACACCTGTTTGTGTTTGCATGATATACTTCATGAAATTTTATAGTGTTTCTGATTATTTTGAAGATATAATATATGCTGCTCTAACTTGATTCAACAACTCTATACTCATTAGGGCATTAAAATATTGGATTAGCGCCTAACATAGCTGCGACTTTAACAATCTTGTGGTTATTTAACATTCAACAAGGTTGCGTGTTTTGAGAATCATGGGGCCTATTTGTATCCTTAGATACTGTTGCCATGAAGCTTCTGTGTTGTCCTAGCCATGTATTTGTCATTATCGTTATGCAACAGGTACTACAAGACGTTTTTTTTTCCTTAACCACACTAACTAATATTACTATGACAGGAAAAAACCTTTCATGTTCACTATATGGGGCGAACTTTCCGACCATGAAGGTGATTATGCAGCAAGATCTTTTTCCCCACTAGATCTCTGAGGGACAACTCGGAGCAAAATTACTGGAGAAACTTGAAGAATATCCAGTTATTCTCGCTAGACGAGTTTGCGTTAATGACTACAGAGTTATCACTGACATATTTAGTTTTTAACAGATGTACATAAATGTTTAACTCTATTCACTAATAAGTACTTCTGACAGGCCGTTGATTCGCAACAAGAATCAATTCAACAATCCATATCAACCCTCCATATCATCAAGCAAAAGAATTAATGAATTGGTATGGAATAAAATCATCGCCATCTACTTTAGTTTTAGCTGGTACTTGAGTTATCTGAGGACAACGCTTTTCTTTTGACTCGTTATTCCTGTCCTTCACCTGTATATTTTAGTACACTGTCTGCAAATTGTACGTGTGTTTTCTATTAGAATTTGTGCTCCAATGAATCTCCCAGTATTCAGAACCCTATCAAAAATTTAAACTTAACGAGTTATTTTGAAGGTTCTTAACGCTGAACTCATTCAACTTTTATATTATGAAGTCAGATTTAGTATATTTTAAAATTTTAGTAAGTTTCACATATATATCTATGTCCCGCATAAAAAATATTGGGTTCGGATATGAGGTTATTCCTCATATGGGTTGTGATGAATTGTCCTGCATCTTTTCAGGAGGTGAATTCATTGGTTGTTTATGCTTTTGCATTTAATCTAGCAGTATCTATCTTTAAGGGACACTCTTGGTAGTCTTTGGATTTTTTTGTTCATGTCTCTGGATATTATTTGCTGAGTATAATTGGTTAGTTTACTTATTGTGTTGATGTGGATGACATGATGCCTTTGCTTATACTGCTGGTAATTGTTATAGACGTTTGGAAAAACTTTGCCAAGACGTTTCTGACATAAAAAGTAAAAAGTCTTTAATAAGCTCCGGATTTAATCAGTGTCTAAATTAGCTTTCTAATCTTGAAATTTTCTACTCCATCTCTATGACGGTTTCCCTTAATTAGTTTCATGATCGGACGATTTATTGACAGGCAGGTGGTTACACACTTGAGCTTCTTTTATATGTGAGAAAGAAAAGCAATTAGTTGGTTATCCTTTAATCTACAGTTAGTATCCAAAGTAAATTCATATTATTTATTGTGACATTACAGGGCAAAGGACAACAAAAAGATGCTAATTGCGTATACTCTAAAGAGCGCATCAGACATACCTACAGAGCTAAATCTTGCACCTTTTGAGGATGAAATATTGTCCATTTCAATCATTCTTCCCAGTCTTCTGTGAGTTTATTAAAACACATGATATGTTACACTATACCTTAACAAATCTCTTACATCAAATACGTTTCAGAGGACCAAACTTTTTATGTTGAAGGGCAAATGTCGTTACCGCACGAGTTCCAGTATTTTATGTTCTTGTGTGCCCAGAATGTAGACATCAGGTACGGCACGTGAAAAAGAAGAGGATTCGGTGCATCCAGTGCAGGCAAACCGGAATGTTAATCCCAAGGTAATGACAACTCTTACAACCATCACTCTATTTCTTGTGAGATAATAAACATCACGAGATCACATTTCATCTAATATGACAAATAATTTCCAACATTGTAGATGTAAATTTGACGTAGAAATTACGGACGGGAGTGGGCCAATAACAGCGATATTGTCAGAAAATTTGGCCGAAACAATACTTTTAATGACGGCATCTGAGATATGTGAAAGTACCATTCTCAAGGTATGCTACATATAGAAACAGATATATTTTACTTACTATGAAAAATCAATCCCAAAACCTTGGTTCTGATGGTTGATTCGGTGTTACTTTCTAATCCATACATGTCTATAATATGAATTGCTATTGGAACGAAACCTTTAAATTCTTTTCATACTTTTATACACTAAAAAGTACTACTGCTCACCCTTTCTTTTCTTAATAAGTCTTGAACAAAATTAATGTTATATTTCTTCCCATTTTCTTATGTTGAGCATTGGTTATATTGACAAATTCAATTACACCCATTGCTATCTGTATGCATCTTATATATATATCTACAAGTTTGTTCCAAAACTTCTCTACAGAACCAGCTGATGCCTGTCGAACATATCAGAGAACAACTATTGGACAAGACCTTGAAAATTCATTTGCAAAAGTCAGTGTCCAAAACGCCAGATAAAATGGCTGGTGCACGGGTTGTTTTATCATATACCCAAGTGCATACAATGTTTGATTCACCTGAATGCTCAACACCTACAACCACTTCTGAGAGAGCTAAGAGAAAGATAGAATCAACCACCTTTTTGCAAGAAGATCATACTTCATCCAAGAAAGCAAAAGTTGAACCAACGCCAAGAAGCAAATAGTGAAGGTTAGGATTCACTTTTCTCCTACCACTGCTCCAAATTACACTTGTTAGCATTTCTTATTTTCTAACTATAAACCTGTTATTTGTAGAAATTTCTCTAGATCATGAGTTTCAATAGCATGTACAAATATTTTTGGATAGTCAGACCGACTCTGACGCTTGCACTCCAGGCGATTTTTGATGCAGTCGTTCGCTGAAGTAACAAAGTTTGACACAGTTGAATGGTGTGGCATGTAGAAATGTTTGTTGATAGCCCACGTCAGTTGTGACATTGATGCTTAAAATTAATTTTTGAGTCAGTCGTTCGCTGCACTAACGTTCCATGGTTTCTGTTAATGCATACTTTGTGCCTGTATACGTTTGTAAACACATCTATGCATCTTGTGTGGTTGTATATAATCTATTAATACAAGTATATCGTCGTCTGAATATTCACCACAACCTTCGCTAAAATTTTGCTATTAAACCTTCAACGACCAAAGGCTTATACATGAGCTTCTTAGAAAAATACGTTTTAGAACTAGTTTAAAAACAAATTTGATCTGAAATCGTTGGTCATTGGGCCCGTGCATAGCACACGAACTTCTCCCCTAGTTTTCTTTATACGTCAGTGAGTATATATTCTCTAAATTCATGGCATACTTAACACATTGGTTAAGAATTGGTTAATCATCTACTATTTAAAGTATTATTGGCAATTAAACTTTAGAATGCCGATTAAATATTTTGACTGCATCGTTTGATTAGACTCTACTTCTTCTATTCTTATTAATTGCTTCCTGAATAGCTCATGTTCTATGATTTCATTCACTGAAGCATATAGGATTATATTTCTCCTAACTCCTCACAGCTATTTTTAACTTTACATTGGGACTGGGAGGTTATAAATTCAGTATATACACTAGAAGAATGAGCAAATCTTTGAAGCGACATTCCTAATCAAACGTCAGTATATACACTGGAAAAATGAACAACTCTTTCAATAATCTCATATTGGCTTTCTTATACTACAATCTCGCGCCTTAGCATTTTTGTGAGCAAGGAGGTGCTCTTCCGTGGACAGTCTGCGGAAAAAATAAGAGATGACTGAAATAACTCGACAATTCCAAAAGACTCAAAATGCATTGCACAAAAGGTAGCAAAGGAAACTGCCTAAGATATTTGCGCTGGAAAGAAAGGAAGAGATAAGAATCAAGTCATGTTCTTTTTTCTTTGGGATATTAGACCAGTGAAAGAAACAGTATATTACCATCATTTACTTTGCACATATTGCTGGACTTGCACGAAATTGGAGCTGCTTTGAGAATATTGAAATTCCTTTCAACTACTCTAACACGTTGATATTGCTTGTCGGAATTAGCAACATGGAGACTGTAAATAGCGTGCAACATTTATGTGCTATAGAGTTGCTATTTAAAACTTAAGTTGATAAAGAATACAGTATAACCAATATTTCAGCATTAAGATTTACCTTCAATGACCTTGATCTTGACCACTTTTTTGTCAATTCATTTCTTCCCTCAATTGGCAGATATTGTGCCCAAGTCTAATAATAGGCAGATAATGTGCAAAATAATTAAATCTCTAGTGCAAGGGCCGTGGTTTGCGCAGTAGTGAAAAAGAATGATAACATAGTTTATTTTGGGAGAATTACAGATTTGAGTACAAATACACCCGGTCTTGAAAACATAAGCAGCTTTTCGGCGGTCTTGAATGTTGAACCCCAAAAATAATACCCGGAAAGTCTTGAATGTTGAACCCCAAAAATAATACCCGAAAAGGTATAATTCGAGATATCAACTGAATGGACTAACTCTTTTGGAGTTTTTGGAGTCGCCACCCAATTTAAAGAAAAACAAGGAACCAAATAAGCAAATGCATGCAAACTCCATTTTTGTTTTTTTGGAAAAAGGCAGCCATTCATAGATTCTAATGGTAAGAGATTTATTAATTTCCAAAAAAAGATTTTTAAGACACTTTCGAAATTCCGTTAACAACGGTTAATCCAACATGTTTCCAAAATATTTACAAGTGTACTTTTCTAGAAACAATTATCTAAAATAACTAACTGAAATATAACTTATTTGCGAAAATGATTTAACTTGCAAGCATTTGCTAAAATAGCTCCAATTTGCAATAAATGTAAATAGCAACTCCAAATTAAAGGTAAAGATCATAAAGTAAAGCAATAACTCAAATAAATCAAATATTTATTCATAAATAAATTATTCTACAAAATTGTTAACATAACTATCCTGAGGGCAAAGGGGAGAATAAGAGAAGTAGAACCCGAAAACGGCTAGGAACTGAAGGCATAATGCAAACGAGGACCAATGGTGAAAATCCATTTTACTGAGCAGCAGACAGACAAACAATGGGCCAATCAGATTGGGCTGAATGCAGCAAAGCAACTTAGTCCACAAACGAAATTCCCCAGCAGTTGAGTTCACACTCATCCCAAATAATTTCATGCCAAAGAAGATAGAGAGAAGGAATTAGCAGCTGCGCAATAAAATTAAATAAGCGATAACAAGAAGAGTGACAAACATTTCATGAAGTCTGTGTCATTGACTCGAGGTTATGAGGCCGTAAGAAACACATATTTAGATTAAGAGTATGCAAGAATACACTTCAACTAAAACAGAAGATTTCTAAGGAAAAGATAATGCCAAATTAGCTAAACCAAATTACATATTTATGCTAAGCAACTAATCAGCTAAACTAAGACAAGCTAAATCTTGCATTCTACATTAAACTGAAATCTACCACTTTTGATATGAAAGGGAAATAAATTAATTCATAAAAAACTCATGTATGTACTCCTAGTCATAAATACTATGATGTAGATTAAACTGGAAAAGGAAATTTCTAACAAAGATAGATAAGGATCACTTGACAAAACTTGAGGTTCTCGCATATATAATAGCCAAACAAAGATGTAACGGTACAACATTAAAGCTAAATCAGTGACAAAAGAAAGAACGCATTTTTTATAATACGCAAACAAAAGACCAGAGTTTAAACATCTGGTAAGAGAATACTTCATACAACATCAAATGGACAGCGTATTAAATAGGCATAACTTTTCATGGGAAAAACTTGATTAAGGGTAAAGGATTTGCACACCAGAACAGGGGCGGATTTATGTGAAGAGTATGGGGTGCCGCGGCACCCGCAACCTTGGTCCGAAACTCTGTATGTATAGGTATATGTCTATAGAAAATAGTAGAAATTTTGCTAGTGGCACCCGTAGAAACAAAGTGTGCCCTGGTGCCAGTGGCAAGAGCAACAAAGTTTCTCCTTGTGAACTCGGGATCGAATCCCTCCAATAGCTGCTAGTTTAAAACTTTTTGGACTTCCGCGTTTTGCCAATTCCCCACAGGCACCTTGTCAATCCTGACTTTTCTCTTTTTATTACAAAAGTTTTAATTGATCCTTTTTATCTTTTATTAATTGTTAACCTTCTTTTGTATCTTAAAACTATCAAAATATTTTTCCCCCAAATCAAAAAACCCTCGTGGCTCGCAACTTCAATTCTAACCCATGGTTCCCCTTCTGCTCTTCTTCAACCTTCAATTTCCAACAATTGTAAATTAATTTCTGGACTCTTGTTTAATTCCAAGCTTTATTTGACTATTTTCTTTAATTTTTTTTAATTTCTTCTTCAAATATCCAGCCCTATTTTAACTATTTTGCTTGTTAACTTTTGTTTGCTATTATGAATTATCAATAAATAACATAAAACTACATTTTTCAGGAGAATTTAAGCTTATGATTTATGACTTATCCGTTTTTAAATGATTATTTAGTTTGTTACATAGAATGTGATGTATTAACTAATGTCAGTGATGATATCGTTATTGACTCATAATATGAAAACTCGTGGAGGACATGTGTAAATGAATGATACGTATTCAGTATTTATGATATTGATACTATTTTTTGGAAATTTTATGCTTGGTGTTAAGTTATTAAAAATATAACAATTTTAAGTTTAATCGATTAGTCTATATAAATTAAAAAGACGAATAATCTGAACCGAAGCTTAAAGTTTATCGAACCTACCAAATGTTTACTCTATTTCAACGGAGCGATACGTCTATATTCAAAACAGTGTGGCACCCTATACCTCCGAATCCTGGATCCGCCCCTGCACCAGAATATACAGTCAGTCTTAAACACACAAAATCCAACCTTAGCTATTTCATGAGTACAACAGAACAAAACTAAGAGATCACGCTTTGAAATATTTCAAACCAAACTTACATTATGATCTTGAAAAGACAAAAATTTATAATATAGCCGAAGTTTAAAACTTTTAACACAAGAACCTCCTCATATTCAAAAAGAACAACTACTAATAAACAATGTATCTGCCAAGTTTTCTTTCAAGTATTTAACCAAATATTGTCTTTAACATTAATGTTGGACAAGTCAAAGATCTATCATTAAATCTACAGACATGGAAAGGATGCAGCAAAACCTCAAACCATAACAAAACTAGAACCCTCTCCACTTCATCAGACAGAACCAAATAAATTCACCCTGCCTTCCCTCATTGAGAATGCTGAACCTCAACTCATCTTTCAACTACCAGACACAAACAATAGAAAACCTGAAAGAACCTAGCAAGAAACATGACCTAAGAAAGAAAACAGCCAGCATTGAAGAGGTTCACAGCTTGACACTTTTCTATAGACCCTGACAAACCTCAGAATTCCAGAAAAAGACCAACTATTGCCCAGCCTGAACTCCCTCAAACAATCAGACAGGCAAAAGCAAGAATGAACTTTAGCCTAAGCACCACTTTCACAAGACCTCATACACACCAAACTACCAACAACTAACACACCCCTTAAGCCCTTGCTAACACCAGAAATCAAATACAGCTCCTAAATCTTCTTCACATAACCAGGACAGACCTCTATACTAATCCTGGACCACATCACACACCTGCATACTTCCTTACAAACCCTGAACCCTTCAAGCCATCAAACAAATTCCTGAACTAACTCTGCACACACTCTCACACCTGAACTCCCTCCTGAACTCAGGACCTCTCACAAACTCACAGATACCCTGCAGCAGCAACAGACCTTATAGATCTGCCTACAAGCCTTTAACACCCTTCAGGAAAACAGAAAAAAATAGCTCCCCACACTCCTGCACCCCTCTACATTCTTATAACATCTGAACAAACATGAAACATCCCTCATACCTTCCCCAGGCAACCTGCAAACCAAACATCAAGCCTGCAAACTCTCTCACTGCTTCACAGCCTCCAAAACAACCCTCTGAGCACCTACACACAATTCACATTCATAAACCAACCTGAACTCCCTCACACCTGCATAATCAAACAGGACCTGAACAAACACCAAATAACCTGCAAACAATGAACAGAACCACAACTCACATCCCTCAACTCACCATCAATTCTAGACACCAACTGCACTGCCTATACACCATCAAAACAGCCTCCAAAATCAACTCCCAGCCTCAAAGCACCAACAAAACTTGAAACAATAACAGACTAAAGCAGGAAAATTTAGGAAGAGACTAAGACCTAAGAGGGAAACTGATTTAAAAGGAAACAGGCTACTAAAACACCTGGAAGGACTAGAATATCAACTGAAGGTTTTCCTTATATTGAACATGATGACTGAACTCGAGTATCAGCTAAAGGTGGAATCATAATTTGGTTAAGACATACTTAAAATAGAAAGATTGAAACTTTATCATTTAATCCTCCAAGAACTGCCCTGAAACAGAGATTTCAACTAATGATAAAGTGACTAAGGGTCCAAGACGACACATGCTTTAGATCGACAGTAAACATTCGAGACTTCAAACAAAATTAAGAAAAACAATTGCGAACAAGTTCACGTAACTAATTGCTAATGTATATATGCATAAAACTTGAGCCCTAATCATTCAAATAATGCTTCATTAACATAAGTAAATTATCCTACACAGAGCCATTGCAAACAAATAAACAAAAGTTACGGCGAGTTTACTACCTCTTGCAGAGCAGTGAGAAGGGGTGCGAAGATCCAAAGAAACTCGATTCGAACAAGGTCGACGACTCGAACAAGGTCGACGACCTAAATAACGACGCGTCGACACCAAAACTTTTTTACAAGAATTAGTAAAAACAACTCTTAATATTAAACTGAGATTTCTTTCTAGAACTAGAAATCCCATAAATGTGTTCGAATTTTTTTAACTGCTGCTGCTGATATCCCCCTTTTCAAATTTGGGTGCATTTTCAAATAGTCCAATTCCCTAGGAATCGTACTAATTTCATCCTGATCTTTTGAGGAAATATGAACGTTGGAGAGAACAACGATCCGGATCAAATCGTACACGAATGAACGTGTACAAAATGTCCAACTCAGCATCGCACGGAGGAAGACGACAAGGATTTCAAGTTGTTGTCGTTTGATTCAGTGTTTTTCAGATTTTAAAAATGAAACGCGGGTCTAGGGTTCTAACAAGTGGGTTATCGGGTTTGAATTGGGAAAGGGTTTCTGATTTTGGGGGGTTTTTTAAGTCAATATAGGTCTTTGCACAATGGGGTAAGGTCTGGTGTTGGCATCGCATTTCTATCCCTTTTTAGGGGGTAAGTGCACGAAAGGCCACTTTTGGATAGAACTAAATTACCCCCCAAATATATATATCAGTCCATGTGGATAGAACTTCAGTACATAAAGGTAGGGAAATTCAATCCCTGTGGATGGAACTTCAATCCATAAAGGTAGACAAGTTCAATCCCTATGGATGGAACTTCAGTCCACAAGGGTAGACAAGTTTCATCCATGTCCACAACGGTAGAGAAGTTCAATCCATGTGGATAGAACTTCAATCCATAAAGGTAGATAAGTTCAATCCCTGTGGATGGAACTTCAATCCATAAGAGTAGATAAGTTCAATCTTTGTGGATAGAACTTCAGTACATAGGACAGAGAAGTTCAATCCATGTGGATAGAACTTCAGTCCATAAGGGCAGAGAAGTTCAATCCATGTGGATAGAACTTCAGTCCATATGGTTTGAACTTCAATCAGTAGTATTTCAAACTTCAGTCCAATAATCAGACTGAGGGGTAATTAAGTCTTTTCAGTTAGGCGAATGGTCTTATCTAGTAAAGAGCCAAGTGGCCTCAAGTGTAAGACCAAAGAAAATAGTGGCTGAAAAGCTAATACCAGTGTCAAAACTGGCCACTGGGCAAAAATTTTTCCTTTTTAGGTAAAATTAAGGGATAATTACACTAAAAGACAAGCAAAAGACGAAAATTACCAAAAATGACCCATATTTTCGAATCTTACCCGAGCTGTCACCCTTTTTCCGAGATAGCAGTCGCCGCAAGTTTATACAAGTTTATACAATTTTATACAAATTTATACAATGTATAAAATTGTATAAATTTGTATAAGTGTGTATATGCGAGTGAATAAATCTGTATATTAAGGATGTTTATATGAATTTTTACGTTTTTTGTGTATATTTTTGTATTTCTCTCATTGCTACATATTTATATATGTATATTCATGTATAATTTAATTCTTAGAGGGAGATTTGTGTGTATAAACTTGTCCAAAGCAATGATTTAGACTCAATAAACAACATAAATTCAGTAAAATACAAAAAAGTAATGACACCATTGGCGGGGGAAGGTGTTTGCCGGTGGCTTAGTGGTTGGGGAGGGGAAAAATTGATAGCTAGGGTGTTTTTTATGAAGGAGTGCTAAAATTTGTAATTTTAGGGGTGGGTGCTATGCATGAAAAAAAAAATATGGCCTCTTGTTTGTAATTTTGGGTAGTGGGCTGCCTATTTTTGAAAATTCCCCTAAAATTAATAGGTGGAGAGGTTGCACGAATAGGACAGGAATTAGGGTATATTTTGCGAACTTAGCCCTTTTTCTCTTGAAAACTCATTGATTCACTTTAAAATCTTAAAATTGATTTTATTTAAATAATTTAGACATCAATTAAAATTTCAGGACAAAATTGGGTGTCAACAACTTTCCCCTCTTTATCCGAAAAGGATGAAAGAGTTTTCAAGGTAAAAAAAGTTGACGTGAAAACTAATTTTGCCACGGTAAAGCCAAGACTTTGATTCATAGGACCAAAATGCGATGCTTATGGACATAGTCGAGCTCCGGTCTCCGAATTGCCTACATATCTCGGGCGAAAAGAGAATCAGGCCATATGTAGTTCGACGCGATTTGGGAAATGAAAAACGAGATAATTAAAGACTATCTTGTCTTCAAAAATGATTTTCTTTTCACACCCACTACCACCTCCCCCACCACCCAACCCCCTTCACCCTCCCAAAAGCTTTATGCAACCCGACCAAATGCCACGCAAAGCTAAACAGGCTTTTTCCATTCCTTCACCGCCTCCGGCGCCGACGTCGTTTGTCTCCGACGCCTACATCGCTGATTTTACTCAGTCAGATTTGGTGTTGAATTCTGGCAGCGTATTTCCCGACGAATAGAAGTTGTGATTACAAGAGAATGTCGTTGGCAGTTGACGGCGAGGCTGAGAACGTGGATTTTCTGCCCTCATCAACCGCGACAGAGAACTCGAGGTGATGAATTTTACGGTTTGTCGCGTCGGAAACAACGGGCTTTCTGATGACGGGGTGGTGTAGCCGTGTACGGGTAGAGGGTTGGGTGGATTTGGGGGAGAGGTGGGGTGCTTAGGGGGAAAGTAGGGCGGCAGTGTGGTGAGGAATTTGGAGGGTATAGGGGTGCTTAGGGGGAAAGTAGGGCGACAGTGTGGTGAGGGATTTGGAGGGTATGTGGGTGTGGGTTAGGGTTAGTGTGTGTAATGTGAATTTAGGAAAATGTTTTCCTACCAATTTTTAGGGAAAATATTTTCCTCCAAATTGAGGAAAATAAGTTGAGGTGGAAATATTTTCCAACCACTTAAGGCAACCAAACATCTAAAAATGAGGAAAATATTTTTCTCTCATACCAAACACACCCTAAATGAAGCTGAAAGTACGGAAATACCCTTACTAATAGAGAACTTCCTGTAATTACAAAAATATCACCGACCCTTTTTTGAAGCCGTAATTACAAAAATTCCACTACACCTTTTTTCATCCGAAATTACAAAAAAGGTCACTGATTCCTACACAACAAAAAATAATATCAACCCAGTTGTGTTTCACGTCCATTTTGTGAATAAATAACGTCAAATCGTCATCGTTTCGCTCATATATAAGGCAGTCAATTCATCTGTGTTTTATATCTATCTAGTAAATAAATAAAGTAAAATCGTCATCGTTTTGCTCATTTACAAAAATCAAAGCAGAATAGAATGCAAGACCAATCCGCCATCATTTTTTCATACAATGAATAAATAATTGTGTTCGTTTTGTGAAGAACTAATGCCAAATCGGCCCTACTTTATTGATTCACAAAAAATATCTTCAAGTACTTATATATTTACAAATAACGACAATCCAACTGTGTTAATTCATAAATTTGTGTCCGTTTTGTGAAGAAATAAGAGTAGATCAGTCTCACTTTACACATACACAAACAAGACCTTTAAGTACTCATATATTTAGAAATAATGAGAATCCGTCTGTGCTTATGCATATGTTGAACCAACAATTGCATCCGTTTTGTAAATAAATGAGCAAACCGTCTTCACTTCGCCAATATACAAAAATTTAAAGTAAAAATAAAACAAGGTCAAATCATCATAATTTCTTCATAGTCGCCCAAGAATTATGTACATTTTACAAATAATTGATGCCAATTTATCGTCACTTTCAATTAAGTGTAACAAACAATAATCTTGCCAAATAGTGTTATATATGGCGTCACAACCAAAGTAGATTTATCTGTTACAAATCACCATCACAACCACCATTTAACCCTAATTACCACCAACATCGCCACCCCTGCCATCTCTGTCACTCCCACCACATCTAACCCTAATTACCACGACCATAACCACCATTAATCTTACCAAGTTACCGTTACAAATCATCCGCGACAGCGCAACAAATCAATGCTCCTCCGATCTCCCCTTGTAGTATCAAAAACATCTCCAGCAATGACGATGATACCAAAGGTTACAGCGACAGTGGTTTCATCATAGTTAATAATTTGTACGATAAGAACTAATAAATGATAATAAACGAATAGATAGAGGAAAGTATCCGCGAAAATGGAACACCTTATAGTAGTTACAAACAAGCTAAACCACCGTAAACGGTGAGAAGAGTACATGAAGGATCAAATCGCGATGGTGGCCATGGCGGCCGCGACAGAGATTGATGAGGAAAGATGAAATGAATAAGTATGAGGATGAAACTCAATTTAGGGTTCAGGGGAAAAAGTGGTATTTTTTTTTTTTTTTGAAATAAAATAAAAGTGCTCACCAAATCAAGACCATGTCAAAAATTGCTCAGTTTACATTAAAAAAATGGTTTATTTTTAGCATCATTTCTTTTTATACTAGAGGAGAAATGTGTGTGCTCAGCACAAGCCCAACGCTAAAACCTGCTAAGTTTAATAAAAGGAAAAGGACAGCAATTAACAACAGTTGTTGCATCAAAACTGAAAAAGGTTGACATCAGATACTACCATTAGGTTTCTCATTCTTGTTCCATTAATTAGATAGACGGTACATGTAGAAGTCATGTAAACACTAAGTACCTTAAGTAAAGAGGAAAGGAGCAAGGACACTATCATTAGGAGCTGGCAAATAAACACAGCTAGAGACCTATTTGGCGTATCTTGTTCTGAAATTTTAGTGCAAGAACTATGTTTGGTAACTGCTTCTGGTGCGACGCCTTCATGACATCCCACTGCGTGTACAACATCTTGGGTGTTACTACTATCATTGATGGATCAGAATGGTTCCTGGATTAAACGGACATGTACAACATTAGAAGAATTCTAAATATAAGCTTCAAAACAACTCTAACTCAAATAAAACACATGTCCTGTATTGCGTTCAATTCAATAGCATCAATATTAGCCTCAAATCAAATACCCATAACAAAGCAGTAAAGAAAAAAAGAGTAAAAACAAAACAATAGAAGGAACTGCTCCTTCCCTTCGCTATTTTACACCAGTTAAACTCCCTAAGCAGCAATCTTGATATCAAACTTGTGCACACCAGCCATTCTTGTTCTATGTCCTATAGACTATTAAGAAAGCTGTTAAATTTTCTAGACCACTATCATAAGCCACAACAACATTTACTAGAATACATCATAATCTCGAAAACATCCTGCCTTTTCTCTCAGTCGCACATTGACAACTTGTTCTTTTACTCTTTAGTTATAATTGAACTAATCAAAAGCTACTATCTTAAAAGCAGAGCACCATAGGAAGCAAGTCTTTTTTAGAGTACCTTTTCTACACTTAGGGCATACTTTTTAAATTCATTTGACTAAACCTTTAGGACTGCACTAGATCAGTCTCTTTCCCAGCACACTTGCTTCAACTACATTCTTGTCAAGTTCTGATTGGTTTCCCTTCATTTTCATCAATGTACTATCTGAGCCACATGTGTTCCATTATATCCCATTATATCTTCCCCTATACATCTCCAAAGCTTATGCCATTTTCCCCCATACTGCTCCAATTCTCTCCCATGGATATTTTCAATACTTTTGGTAAGACTTTCTAAACTGCTTTTAGTCCACCATTCTACTGCAATAAAAAATGAAAGCTATTTCTTTTGGTTCTCTAATTGATGGATTCTATACTACAATTTCATTTAGAAATATGACATCATGATTTTTTTTATCTAGACTCCAGAGTCATCCTTGATAAACATAGTTCATATTTTTACTTGATTGAACATTCAAGTTGGGTGCAGAGGTGTTGCGCTCCTCTCATTCCAATTGAGCTGGCCAAATTAATTGGCATAACATCACTTGTTTAAAGTATTAACATCACTTGTTAACTCAACATAAGAAGAAAAAAAATTCAGTCAACAAACAATATGAAATAAGAAAAAGTTGAGATACCAACCTGGTTGAATCTTAGATAGAGACTTCCATGCAATCCATCGACATCACAGAAAACATGTTACAAGCTGTCTTATTCTCCTCAATGAGGCTTGTTTCATGTTCATTCTCTAGAGTTATTCTCTCCACATTGCAAGTAAATAGAACGTAGACAAATCCTGAAAACCTCCTATTTCTAAACCATCATATGGTTCTCGATGTAAAAATAGAAGAACTAAAACATATCATGTCATAAATATCGATGAATATGTCCTCATAATTATTTCATATGAAAACTGCGGAACATAAGATATAGTTATTAGATTAAATAAATTCAATTCTATTAATGAATGTTAGCTATAGAAGCAAATGTACCTAGCATCTAAGAAGTTGTACAGTTTAGAAAGATATCAAACACATAAAGTGGGACGAAAGGTCTAGGGACGCGAGACAACACTCCCTAAATAATTTGACTAATTAAATGAAGTGCAGCAACGAAAAAAAGGCCGGAAAATAAAAAATAAAAAAACTTACCAAAACAAAGAGCAAAAATTATAAATTTTACCGTAGTTCCCCGATAGAAAATATTGTTGCTCATACTTCTAAATATATAAAGGTGTAGAAATTCAAAATATGAGACAAAACTTTCAATTTAAATGAAGAAAGACATTATCAACATATCATTAGAGCTAGTGAGGAAGTAAGAACCATCTTATTAGCTAGAATTCCAAGGAAAAAACTGACATATAAAGATCAGAGAAAACAGGGCATTAAAGATAGAGAAAAGGAAACATTCATACCATTTCACGCCCTTTAATAAATCATTAGGGGTTGAAAGGGTCCTCAACTATTAGAAGAAATGATAGTTCCCCTATGGCAGAACATCACACTGCACCATGGGACAAGAGAACGCCTTTTCTTATGATTTCTGTAGTAAAAAATGCCTAGCTGAAGGTTTCAACTACAAAAGAACAAAAATTAACAAATACCCACAAAAAATAAGAAACCAATACATATCCTAGCAAATGCTGATAATTACCAACAAAGAAAGTAAATCAACCAAGCAAAGATGGAAGGAAACTCACCAGAACAAATAACTCACATTCTGAAAGTATGAAAAATAGAATCAGGAAAATGTAAATAGTCTCCGACTAAATATAATGATTCAAGTTGTGCCAATAATAGAATGGAACATAACTAGTCTCGACTAAATATAATGTCCATATGTTAATGAAGCTTTGGAACATCAAAAATTGTAGTAGGGTGGTGAGCACCCTTTATCCTTAGCCAGAGATTTCGGGTTCAAGCCCTATGAATGGAGTCGTCTAGAAGACCTTCACCCCTAAAAGTGTGACTTGTCGGTGCATGAAAATACCCCCAAAAAAATGTTATGTTAGAAATTTACTAAAACAAACCATGGTCCCTGTTCAATCCACTAAAAGAGATGAATTTGGCATAGATTGGGGTTTAGGAAACAGACAGAACATGCACTCAGCCTCATCATAAATTCACACCAAAGAATCTGCATTCATTTTTCAGTTCATTACTCATTAGTATTGTCCAAATCTAGACAAAACACCAACAAATTATTGCCAGAACCAAAAACCTTGCATCGTGTCGGTCATGATACAAACTACAAAGTGTCAGGAACTTTTATCACCGAATGCTAAAAGTATCATCATAATTTGAAATAGTCATACTCTTAGACAAGTGGAATTTATAAAAGCAACTCAGTACTAATCCTTATGAAGTGAAAGATGTTTCTAATAGAAACTTTTATTAAACATCTTGACATAAGTGTGTCACATGATACTACAAATCAATTTCAGAAAGTAAGTCATTCACTTAGTAAACACTATAGATGATAAAAGAGAAACTCAATAATTCTAGTATATAACTAAAAAGGTCAGTAGAAGACATATAGACTTCCACATACATTTTTTTTTTATGAACTTGCACAGAGTTGTTCAAGTTGGAACTAAAGTAATCCAAATTGTTCAACAAATTTATCATTAAAATCGAGATCATTTCTAGTTGTATCATGTGCTTTTAGGTGAATGGAGAAAAGGGGCAGGGCCTCTCATAAAGAACCGTACCGAAAGAACTTATTGGCACCATGCAAGAATTTATATATCCAAAACTAACTAATTTGGATTGGGTTGTAGTTAGTTGATATTAAATCAAACACAATTCTAATGAAGATGCCAGTTGTGGAGTTGAAAGGAAAAATACTAGACACTATTCAGATTTAGAAAACATAATACGTACCATGAGAAGGATATCTAAAGACTACTCAAGCCTTATTACTATCTCTTCAGACCATTAGAGGATGAATCATCTGGTGGTTTTCCATTACTCCCCCTCCATCTTTACCAGGAAACTTTAAGACGCAAAAGATTTCTCCATAACTACTTCCTCTTCATTCTCTTCTATGACCGGTGTCTTGCAGTGATCATAGCTGAGGAAAAAGATCCAGCGACCGAAGTAGGAGAGGTTAATCCCAGGGTTGCTACAACAGAGGGAGGTAAAAGAGGCGATGGAGGTATGGAGGTCGCCAAACCGGTCCCTAAAGTTACGAAGAAGAGAAAGCTGGTGGACCCTTATAAAGGTGCCAGAAAAACTGCTCAGTCTTTGAAGGCCACCAAGGGTGGCAAAAAACAAGTTGTTGCGGCTGAAGCCGTTGAAGATATGGCGGGGAAGATTACAGCCGCTTTGATGATGACACCAACTGCCGAAACTGGTGAGCTGCCAGTGGCTAGTCCTGCTTTAGGAAAGAGAAACTCTATGGAGTCCACTTCTGATCAATCATTGGTTTGCATGAAGCGAACGCATCGTGAAGCAACTTTGGAAGAAGCTGAGCAATTGAGGAATATGGATCGAGATCTTGTTGTGCCCGTGATGGGCTTTATTCAAGAGGCACTTCCCCAGCACCAAGTGATTGAACTTACTTCAGACACAGAAGGAAATTCTGAGAAAGCAGCAGATGCTGAGGGAGATGTGGCCGTTAACTCGCCCTGTGTTTACCTGCTACGCGGAAAAGAAAAGGGAAACAAAAGGCGCTTCCTTTAGACAGGGAGGCTGAGGCCGCCAAATCCAAATATATGGAGAGTTCAGGCTCTTTCATATGGGAGCATGATGATTCTGTGGTTGGCATGCCTCAAGGCGAGGATATGGCCGCTTACGCAGCTCTCAAAAGAACTGATGCGGCTGGGGATATGATAGATATATCAGTTACTGTCATCATTTCGGGGGCTACTGACTTGCTTAGTTCTCCAAGGCATTTTCTCAACAATTTTAGTCAGCTGATTGGCCCTATGGAATGTGGTCGTTTCAACCGCTATGATGATGTTCGTTTGGCTTTCCATGATGCTTTTGACACTCTTCGGGTAATTTTCACTACAACCAAATTCCTTACCATTATTTACTTGCTTGTAGAATCATGTTCTTTCTCTTTTCCTTTTAGGTTTCCTTGAACAGATGCAAGGTGGTGGACCGAATCCATCAACTCAACTCCACCATCCAAATATGGAGGGACCACTTTGAGGTGGTGGTTACAGTAGGTCAGGCTCTTTGAGACTCTCTCAGGATAGCCAAAGCCAAAGATAAGTTACTGGAGGTTCAGTTTGACAAGCTTAAGGCTATCATTGAGGACAATGTCCTTCACATCTCCGATTTGGAGGCTAAAGTTATTGCGCTGAACCAGATCGAAGCCGAGGACAAGGCGCATTTGGAAGCAGCGGAAGCGCAAGCGAAGGCCATCGAAGCAAGGCTCCAATCTTTGGAGAAGGACTTGAAGTATGCGATGGATGATCTCGAGGCTGCTAATAACGCCAGGGATGATGCCAATTCCAATTGTAACGAACAACTGTCGAAGAATCGAGTCCTTACTTTGGAGATCGTTGATCTGAACAAAAAGGTAGCCGATCAAGAGGCCGATTTTGAGAAGCGTCGGAGTCTTATGGCTGCAGAAGTGAGGCAAAGTGTTCTTACTGAGTTGTCTTCGGATGGTTATGAATTGGAGATAGAGCTCCTTGAAGTTGAAGGTACAATAAGAACACTCCGTGAAAATCTTGGGATGTCTCTTGAAACCGTTGAATATGAAATAGATGAAGAGGAATATAGTGATGAAGAACGGAAAAGGGGACGAGTAGGTTGTCGTCGCTCACGATCCTTTGTTTTATTTTAGTTTTTGATTGGTTCTTTCCCTACCGAGTTTATCGATCATTTTGTAAAGATAGTGGCCGTTTTAATGAATTTCATCCTTCTATTTATTATTGTTGTTGCCGAGGGAAAAGTTTATGTTTTCATCTTTTTGAAGTTTGGAAACTTTTGAATCCTTGGTTTTCAAAAGATAAGTTATGTTTTCGCCTCTTGGAACGCTAATAACGTAGTTTGATTTTCGGAAAGGGATAAGAGTATTGGGGCCCAATGTAATTAGTGCGTGATGAAGAATGGCGTCTCACTTTCATGCAAATGCACTCTTCGAACACTTAGTTCGGAAAATTATTTTTAACACGTAAGCCGTTTTAACTAGCATAAAAAGTAATGCCGAGTGTTTGACAAGAAGTGTTGCATTGATTGTAATATTGGCCGTTATCGGGCGCATTATACATAGTACCCGATCTAATGTTACGATCAGTTTCAAAACATGGCCGTTTTGAGGCACTTTTGAATATACGCTAACATCTTGGCCGCCAATGGACCGTTTACATTTCATTTGATTTGAAAACCTAAACTTCAAACAGTCCCCAGTGTGAGTGCTCGTTCTTCATCCGTAAGTTTGTAATCTTTCTGACGAGGCGTTTTGGGGCAATCCCCAGTATTTTTTTAGATGGTTGCCAACTTAATCTTTGGGGCAGTCCCTATTATTTGCTCGAACGGCTGCCAACTTGAACTCAGGCAATCCCCGTCCGCAAGTAATTGGTGAGAAATCATTGAAAAATCCTCCCTCCTTCTCCATCCCCCCAGTGTTTGAGTGTGAAGTATGAGGGGTCGGACACTGGTTTAATGTCTCTCGTTATGTGATCTTCGTGTTTCCTGAAACAAGGATGCAAAGAAGAACGGAGTGGACTTAAAGATAGAGACCGTGTTAGAGTGTTCGTCAGACTTATCAACCCCTACTTGGAGTGTTTCGAGCTCAAGTGTTCGTGGGTGATATGTGTCATCACTCGATTGCAACTATACCTATCATCTAAAAGTGTTAGTATCAAAACAATAACAAAGTATGTCCAAATCGGCATAAAAAGTGAAAATGAATATGAAAAGTAGTATTATACGATACTGAACATTTTAGAAGTAGTATCTCTTCAATTAGGTGACATTTAATTCGACTGGTTTCGAGTCTAAGGTTTCCAGCTGATAAGACCCTTTACCAACCGCTGCTTTGACCCGATAGGGTCCCTCCCAATTTGCTCCTAACTTGCCTTCGTTGGATTTATCCTTTTTCGGTTGCTTCATCTTCAGTATATAATCACCTGCATTAAGGGTTCGATACCTGATCTTTTTGTTGAGGTGGTTTTCTGTCCTTTATTTTTGTGCTTGTATCCAAATTAATGCCAGGTGTCTCTTCCCCTCAAGCAAATCCAAGTCTACCAACATGGCCTCTTTGTTTGATTCATCGATGGAATAAGTAAACTGGAGGCTTGGGTCACCTACTTCTAGCAGAATCAATGCTTCCGCTCTATAGACAAGTGAAAATGGAGTCTCGACGGTGCTATTCTTTACCATTGTTCGGTGAGCCCACAGCACGCATGGGAGTTCGTCCGGCCAAATGCCTATTGACTCATCCATCCTTTTTTTCTGATACTCAATTATTGCCTTATTGGAAGAATCTGCCGGTCCGTTTGTGCTGGGGTGATATGGAGTTGATGCAATGCGCTTGATCCCTCATTTTTTGAAGAAAGTTGTGATTTTCCTCCCAACGAACTGTTTGCCGTTGTCACAAGTGATTTCCTTTGGATCTTAAAACGGCACATAATATTTTGATAGATGAATCTAATGACTTCCTGTTCTCGAATTTTAGCCAAGGCAATTGCTTCTACCCACTTAGAAAAATAATCAATTAAAATAAATTTTACCCCGCCTGCACTATTGGAAGCGGCCCAACCAAATCCATCCCCCATTTCATGAACGGCCACAGTGACATGACCGAATGAAAGGGCTCTACTTGCTGAGGAATAAGATTGCCATGCCGTTGACACTTGTCACATTTTTGGATGAAAGACTTGGCATCTTCTCCCATCATCGGCCAATAGTAGCCGGATCTAATCAACTTTCACACCAAAGATTTGCTTCTGGAGTGATTTCCACACTCGCCTTCGTGAACCTCCCTCATTACATAGCCTACTTCCCCCGGTCCCATGCATTTCGCCAAAGGGCCACTGAACATTCGCCTATAGAGTTTGTCATATATAAGGCAATATCAGCTGATGTGGCTTTGAGGGCTCAGGCGGCTTTCTTATCTTCGGGGAGAGTGCCTGCCTACAAATAAGATAGATATTTGTTTCTCCAATCCCAAGTATGGTTTACATTGTTTACCTCATTTCGAACTCGGTTGAGTGGTGATTCGTCCATATATACGACCGATTCGCTAGGATTGCCTTCGGTGTTGGCCGCAGAACCAAGGTTGGCTAGGACATCGGCCTCAATATTTTCCTCCCTTGGGATTTACATTATCTTCCATTCTTGAAAAGAAATTAGGAGTATTTGTACCTTGGCCAATAGTTGTTGCATTCTTGCATCTCGAGTGTTAAACTCTCCTTGAACTTGGTTCACCACCAGCTTGGAATCGCTCTTGATTTCCAACCGTTCCATTTTCAAGTCCTTAGCTATTTCAAGACCTGCAGCGAGGGCCTCATATTCGGCCTCGTTGTTAGTTTTAGCATGTAATTTAATAGCGTACCCCAGTTTCTCGCCTGTTGGGGCAGTGAGCAAAATTCCGAGGCTTGTCCCTTTAATGTTTAAGGCACCGTTCGTATAAAGTGTCCACACCCCAGGGGTCTGGGTCCCTCATCATTAGCTCCTCTTTATTCACCTTTGGAAAAATATTTGCACTAAAATCTGCTATAAAATCAGCCAACACTTGTGATTTGATGGCGGTGCGTGGCTGATAAGTGCTGTCGTGCTCACTCAGCTTGACTGTCCATTTTATTAATCGACCGGATAAATCTGGTCAATATAAAATGCTTCATAAAGGAAACGTGGTTCCAACAGATATAACATGACATTTAAAATATGGTCTTAAATTTCGTGCAACTATAATGAGTGCTAATGCTACTTTTTCTAAATGTGGGTATCTTGTTTCCGTATCAAGTAGAGTTTTACTAACATGATAAATAGGGCTTACCTCCGTCCTCACGGATGAGAATTGCACTTACGACCACTTTTGATACAACGAGGTAGAGAAGCAACACTTCCCCATCCACCGTTTTGAGAGTAGCGGAGGGTTTGATAAGTATTGGTTCAACACTTTCAGGGCCTGCTTGCATTCCGGCATCCAATTAAAGCTTGTATTCTTCTTGAAGACTGAAAAGAATTTGTGACACCGTTCGAATGACCTCAAGATGAACCTGCTGAGATAGGCTACTCGACTGGTCAAACATTGGACATCCTTTACAGTTGAGAGCTCGTATGGTATGTCTTCGCTTGCTTTGATTTTGTCCGGATTTGCTTCAATCCCTCTTTGAAATACGATAAATCCCAAGAACTCTCTAGATCCGACCCCAAACACGCACTTCTCTGGGTTCAGTCTCATGTCGAATTGCCTCAAAATTGTGAATGCCTCCTCCAAATGATCCAAGTTATTTTTGGCTTTTAATGATTTCACCAACGTATAATCTATATACACTTCCATAGTCTTTCCGATCAAAATCTTGAACATTCATGTGACCAACCGTTGATAGGTAGCCTCAGTATTTTTGAGACCGAAGGGAATGAACATATAACAGTAGGTTCCTCTGTCCGTTTTCTCTTGATCCTCCGGCTCCATCAATATCTGATTGTATCCTAAATATGCATCCAAAAAACTTAGCTTTTCGTGCCCTGCTGTCGAATCAATCAGCCGGTCGCTGTAAGGCAAGTGGAATGAATCCTTTGAACAAGTTTTATTTAGATCGATGTAGTCTACACATACTCTTCACTTCCTATTTTTCTTTGGGACTACGACTGTGTTAGCTCACCACTCCGGATATTTTACCTCCCTAATAAATCCATTTTTTAATAACTTGTCCACTTCATCATCAATGACTTTCCTTCTGAATCCCCTGTTAGGTCGTTTCTTCGGTTTCACCGGTCGATGTGATGGATCGACGTTCAACTTGTGAGTAACAAATTTTGTGTCTATCCCCTTCATGTCCACGTGGGACCAAGCAAAATAATCAGCATTGTCCTTGAGAAAAGTGATTATCTCCATTTTCATGTCGGGGTCCAACTCTGCCCCAACATACACTTTCTGCTCCGGTTTATCTTTGAAAAGAACAACTTCCTCTAATTCTTCTACCGTCGAGTCCCCAGCTTTCTGTTTATTAGGCTCCCTAACACACGCCGAAATCTTGGCGAAGTCCTTGTCTGTTAGGCTTGGCTCTGTTTCATCTTCTTCGGCCAAGGGTTTTGGTGACTGTAATTGCTATTGTGGGGCGCTCGAATTAGAACCTTCCTTCACGGCCACTAAATAACACTCTCGGGCGATCTGCTATTCACCCCTAACTTCTCTTATTCTCCAGGGGGTGGGAAACTTGACAAATTGGTGCAAAATTAATGGGACCGCTCTCATGACGTGGACCCACGGTCGACCCAAAATCACGTTGTAAGCCATATCTCCTTCCATCACTTGGAATAAAGTTCCATTCTCGACACCTTCTGCATAAGTGTTTATCATAATTTCTCCTATCGTCGTTTCACTTGAATTATTAAATCCCGATAAAACTGTAGACATGGGTACAATCTTATCGGTCAACTGCAACTGCTTAACCACTCTTGATTGTATTATATTGACCAAACTGCCTGCATCGATCAAAACTCATTTTACGTTGGCGTTATCTACTCTCATTGTGACTACCAAGGCATCGTGATGGGGATGTATCCTTTCATCAAACTTGTAATCCCCGAATATAATGTCTTCATTCATGATTTCTCACATCCATTTGTCTCTTGTGAATGATACTTTTGCATACTTCTTTTACCTCATGGACCTCAGCTCCTCCAGTGATGACATTCACCGTTTTCCTTGGAGCCGGAGGCTTTTGGCGGCTGATGGTCATCTTTCTTCTTATTAAAATTTTCTTTTCTTCTTTCTGTCAGAAACTCTGTCAAATGTCAGAAACTCTGTCAAATGTCCACTCTCAAGCAACTTAGCTACCTCATAATGCAGAGCCTTGCATGCTTCAGTCGTGTGCCCATGATCATGATGGAAAGCACACCATAAGTTATCTTTCCTACTATTTGGATGAGTTTTCATGCGACTGGGAAATTTCACCACATTTTCACCCATTCCCCTCAATGCATTCACCAAACTTATTGTCGAAAGGCAGTGGTTCCTTCGGAACCAAAGATGGACCTGGCTGCTCCTTCTTCGACTGACTCCTCGAACTGCTAGCTTTGTGTCTGTTTCTACTCTGACAAGAGAAACTGTAGGGCTCGAACTGTTGAACCTTGGAATTTCACCTTTAAATTTTGACCCTCTGCGGAGCTGGTCGCTCATATCGTTGGTTATAAAAGGAAAATCGAAACTCTTCTTCCTCTGCCCTGATTTTTGGCTCATATTCACGATGCAGATTGTCAAAAATGGTCAGAGTGATCTCCCTCAACCGATCTTTCAACTTCCTACACGCCTGTGATGCATTGCTACTCAAATTGTTTATGAAAGATAGACAAGCTCATCTGTCCTTGACATGTGGGATACTCAAATTTTTTGCATTAAACCGTTCCAAAACTTCTTTGATCATTTCATTGGGCCGCTGCCTGATGTTCAATATGTCCACCACTCTCCATTCTATCTTTTTAGCCCTAGTGTGTGCCCGAATAAATTTGGCTGCCATGTCATCAAAATTTGTTATCCCATTCTCAGGAACCTGCATGTACCACTTCAGCGCTCATCCTCTTAGCGTTTCACAAAATTTCTTTAGACTCACTGAATTGATCACGTCTGCCATCAAATCATTCGACTGTACTTCAATTGCAAACATATCTACGTGATCCCTTGGATCAGTAGTTCCATCGTACCTCAAACTCTCCGGTAGCTTGAAAGTCTTAGGAATCGACAATGGGGCTGCACTTGGTGGAAACGACCGCTTTGAGATTGACTTCATAGCGGCGTCCTCCGGTAATTTTGGAACTCCTGGCAACTTTTTCATAAATGACTTCATCTCATTAAACCTCCTTTCCACTGCATCGTTCAACAATGTATGCATTGTAGCCAACATCCTTGCTTCTGTCATGACGGAGCCAGGAGCTCCCACAACCATGGCGGCCATACCCGACCCTCCGATCTCACTCCCGCTTCAGGTCCCCCTATTATTGCGCCCTGAGGAACAAAGATTATAGTGACTTTGGGGGTGTTGCTAGGAAGGAAGGGCTCTATGGCTTGCAGAGCCAGACGGCAGCAACAACTGCTTATTTATTCTCTCCATCTGCTTATCCTGCCTTATCAAATCACGCAACAATATATTCGTATCGGCTGACGTTGCCTCGACAGTGGGTTTCTTGTCGGGTCGACGTCCTCGTGGCGCATTCGACTATGAACCGGCCACAGTTACATTCAAGGGCGGATCATGTTCATCGTGGGATGATTCACCGACCTCCTCTCCAGTGGCTGGAAGCTGGACCCTATCGGCGGGGTTAGGCTGAAGTGCGCCATCTCGGCCGGTGGTATTGGCGTTGTTAGCATTGATGCTCTGATCGTCTTCCATTGCACACAAAAAGAATAAACATTAGTAGAATCAACGACAAATTTCGAAACAAATCGATTGCCTAGGCCCCACGGTAGGCGCCAAATTGTATTTCCTAAAAATTGGCTTCAAGTATTACAATTAATATTTATATTTAGTTGAGCCACAGGCGACCGTTTTGTATCAAAACTTCAACTGTTGGATTGCTGAGCTTAGGTTTAATGGATAAGATAACTTCGATCCGTTTAAAATATCAAACGGGTGGTTGATATTTTGATGAAGAATAAGAGAAAATGACAAGTAATAATAACATATACAAATTAAACGGACGATGTGCGAACGAACAGATCATATACTAGGAAACGAGCAGGTAGACAAGTTAATTTAACGGACGGTCGTGATGAGACCAATTAATTATATTGACAATTAATGAACAGGTTCGTGTGAGTTAACAAGAATGTAATGACCGAACAAAATAACCTTTAAGTTGATAATAACGACCAAACAGACAATCTCTATAACTAGTTGATCGATTAAGGCTAACACTTTGGGTTATTAATTTTAAGAATTAATGACTTGAACAATGATGAATCAAATAAGGTACGATATTGAATGTAGATAAGCAAATGAACAATAATTAAAGCAATAGATGGAAAGAAATAAGCTTATTGTATTGACTGAATGCTCGTGCTCCGGCGGGAAAGGTGAACACCTCCTCCAAAGCAAAGCCAAATTACAACGATGTGGTGGTGGTGAATAAGTAACAGTGGTGGTAGAATAACAATAGTGGTGATATAGCAATAGTGATTGTAGCGATAGTAATTGCTTAAGAGAGAGGTATGTTCAAACGTAACCTTATAAAATGGAAAATAGGATTATATTTATAGCTAAGAGTCTAAACCCTAGTAGAATTCCATCCTCTGCACGTTTCTCCCATGTTCTGATCCATTACAAACGCCCTCAGAAAATAGCGAAAGCGGTTGAGAATCGAACTTATCTTCTACTCTTGACTCAATTTCTATGATCGGCCGTTCAAGCGACCGAACCTTCGAGCTGAGCTACTCTTCCGCTTGTATTGACTCCGATATATAAGCTACGCTTGCCACGTCACTGATGATGTGTACTAAGCCTGCATCCGATTTTTGACCAATACATAAGGTATTGAATAACCGACCAAGAAGATAACTACATCGTCCTTCCAACTTTTTCAAGAGCCCTATATAATCTTGTATCTTTTTAAAAAAGATTTTTCAATAATGAAAGCTTTAAAGTTATTGTTATTATTGTTAGTGAAATAAGACTTTTGGTTTATAAAAATTTTGTTGTGCTTTCATTACTAGGCTTGTATCAATATTTAATCTTATTTACAAAGTAATACCTTCCATTAAAATTCCTAAATCAAACTTGAATGATAATCAACCAAAATATCATTTATACTTAATCAATTATCCACTACTCAACTTATCATTTAATGACCATCACAACTATAGTTGATTATAAAATACAGTGGTTGATAGTATATTACGACTGGTTTACACTTAAGCAATAGACAATCGATTATCAACTATAAGAAAAATGTATTTGATTTTTAATATTTAGCATTAAATTAATAAAGAAGCAATATCTTTACTACTTAATTGTGGTCCATTGTAATATCTCATCAACTTAACTTTGGTCTATTTACAAACTAAGTAAAATATTAATTCAATAAAAACTCTATGCATCAACCTAATTGTAATCTGTTGTACACCTATCGTCGAGA
Organism: Petunia x hybrida; assembly: GCA_037355625.1. Classification (NCBI taxonomy): domain Eukaryota; kingdom Viridiplantae; phylum Streptophyta; class Magnoliopsida; order Solanales; family Solanaceae; genus Petunia; species Petunia x hybrida. The sequence continues at coordinate 889,373 of JBBBVM010000012.1, forward strand.
CTATGACACGTGCACATTTGGCATTCAGGATTTAGAATTTGGGGTATAGAGTTTAGGGTCTATGCGCTTGGGTTTGAGGTTTGAGTTTAGGGAACCTGTAGATGATTCTGGCTTAATGAGTATGTTATCAACGACCTAAAATTATACTATATTTGATGATCAACCTTAGTCAATTTGATCATATACATATATGGTTTTACTTAGTTTTAATATAAAAAACCTAAATTTGACAATAGAAATGGGTCCTTTGATGGTGTACGAATTATGAAATCATTGACATGACAAAGTATTTGCATAATGTACCATAATAATGATTAATAACATTGATAATGAATAAAATTTGATGAAATACATGATCTAATGTATACAAATGTTGAGGTTATGGTAGAACAAGATCTTGTTCCATTAACATAGAAGAAGATTGTAATGCGAGAAGCAATCGATGCTTTGATTTACTTGTATGGATTTATACCATCTCACAACATTGTTAACATCTTTATTTAATATTTAAGGGTTGTTACACATATGTATCAGATGTATATAAATGTTAAGGTTGTGGTTGAACAAGACCTTGTTCCCTAAACATAGAAGAAGATCGTAATGTGAGAAGCAAGCGATGCTTTGATTTACTTATATGACTTATATCATCTCACAATGTTGTTAACATATTTGTTTAATGTTTAAGGGTTGTTACACATATGTCTCGGTGTTAATACCTCAATTGAATGTTAAATCAATATCGTAAATGATAAACCTACAATCTGTATATTATCAACCTATAATACTCCGGATAGTTGGATGGGGACACATGTAGTATTTTATTATTTTTCAAATTAGGAGCGGACATGTGTAATATTTTATTTTATATTAATTTTAAGAGGACATATGTAGTCTTTATTCTATATTTATTATAATTTTATAGTTGGAATTAATATACTCAGAACGACGGATTATCAAATTAGCAGACTTGGTCTTTTTCGTAAATGGTTCTTTGAATTTTTTTATATCAATTTGTAAGAGGACACATGATGCAATATAAAATGGCCTAATCAACAACCATCAAGAACCAAGCTTGAGAGCACAATGAACACAAGGCAAGGGCTCCGGAAACGGCTTGAAGATCATGCAAAGGAGCGCCAAGGAAAGAGGAGCATGTGGGCACCAAAGGAGAGGCTCGGGGGATACATTTTGAGCCATTCCAAGGACCCCCAGGAAGGGGCGGACCGCCTACTCAAAGGGGTGGACCGCCTAGTTGAAGCTCACTCTCTGGATCTCTGGCCGCCTCTATTTTGGGCGGACCGCCTACTTCAAGTAGGTGGAGCGCCTACTCCATGGTGTTGGGCCGCCTGTTTGCCTACCATGCAACTAGGCGGGGCGCCTCTTTTGGCTAGGCGGGGCGCCTAGTTCCGGGCCATTTCAAGACTAGTTTTTGTGTTGTAATTCCTATTTTGCCCTTAAGTGGCTTGTATGTCTGAACCCATCCCATGGGCATTTTAGTCATTTCACTTAGGAGTGTGGGAAAACTATAAAAGCCACACTTAGTCTTTCATTTCATAACTTACCTTGTATGAATATTTGAGAAGAGAGAATTGAGAGAAGGCCGAGCCTTTCTTGTTGAAGCCCGAGGCTTCATGTATCTCGTTGACTTGGAACCTATGGAGATTCATCGCTAGTGTGAATTCCTTGTAAGGTTCGAGTTTCACTTTCTCCCTTTGGATAATTAAATTCTCGTTTGAATTGTTTATCCGTTCTTTCTTCTAATTCTTGCCTCCCTAGTCTTGAACTTCTCGATATCTTAGATATCTCGTTATCAAATTTACTTGCTTCCGCTCATTTATCGTATAGTTTGCTTCCGCGTATTTTTGCATTGCATCAACACATTAGTCCTTGGTTAATTTTTTTTTAAATTTTTCGGTGGGAATTAATATACTTAGGACGGTTGATTATTAAATTCACAAACTTGGTATTTTTCTGAAATGATTCTTTATGTTTATTTATATCAATTTTTTAGGGGACATATGTAATCCTTCTTGATATTATCTTATATTTTTTAGCTGTGATCTATTAATGAACCATCCGAAGCTGATTATTAATTTTAGTATAGTGTTGGTTTTTTCTTTGAATGTATACTTTTTATTAATCAAATGATTTCATATTATTGATTGAATGAAAAGATTAATATGTTGAGGTAGAGATATCCCTTCCGATCTTTGAATGTATACTTATTTTTTTTATTTTGTATCAAATTTGAAAGGGACACATGTCATCCTTCTTAATATTAACTTATTTTTATTTTATAATTATCTATTAATAAACCATAGGTAGTTGATTATATATTTAGTAGAGTGTTAGTATTTTATGAATGCAAATTTATTTTATTTCGTCTCAAATTGGAAGTATTCACATGTAGTCTTTCTTATATTATCTTATTTTTTCTTTACAATAATCCATTAATAAACTTTCAATAGTTAATTATTAATTTAGTAAAGTGTTATTATTTCTTAAATATATATTTATTTTAATTCTGTATCAATCACTATATGTTAAATATGTTTAAAATAGGCATGCCGCGATTATTGGCGACACCAAGGAGAAATATACACATATTACTAGCATTATTTTATGAATGTATGAGCTATTCCCCCTTGTAGACGCAATATTAGACATATAGCTAATGGATATCACGTGCCGGTCGCAAGTTAATTAACCACGTTCAACGACGTTGTTAACAACTTGTCATACATAGCGTCTAATCTTAAGAGAATAGGTACTATTGCACTTGCCATGGAATGTCAAGCAAACATGTTGCCATCTCCACCCATTGATCCTAGAGATCAGCATCCGCTACTGCATAGTGCTCCATCAATGGTCTATTAGTTGCAATAAGTAAGGTCTACAATTGACCATGATTGTTTGATGAACTGTTACAGCAGATATGAGAGTTAGGCCTTTAATGGAGCCGCGTCAAAACAACAAAACAGAATTTTTGAAGCTTACTAGATGAAGAAAATACAATACATATCTTGAAGGAGCTAAACCCAAGTAAATTTAGTGACAAAAGACCTTGCTAAATCGAAAAATTGAAGCTTTTGCTCCGGAGAAAATAAAAAATTACAGAGCTTCTTACCAGCAAAATTTATGAAATGAATAGTGAAATAAGGAAGATGGAATTAAGATTTGTAAGAGTTTGAAATAAATTGTGAGCTCAAGCACTGAATTTGATCTATTTTGAGCTGGAACGAAGTGGAGAAGAAGAGGATAACGTGCTAGGATGGGTAGATTTTGGGGGAAAAATAATTCTATTTTTGATAAAAAATTATATTTATGAAGATGAACCACTTTGTTATATTCAAAACTTGAGGTGGTGTGATGTTTCTTTTTTTAAATGATGATTAAATTTTAAACATAATTAATATTTAGGAGGTCACCTACCTAATTTTTAGAATTTAAAAGTCATTTAATTAAAGGGTGAAAATCATTTACACCCCGAACTTTACTTTAAAAATCAAACTCCTCCTCAACTATGAACAATAGTCAATCTCCCCCCCTTTGCCCAACACAATGTCTGATTTGCCCTTAATATTTTTTATCCTCCATATATATATATATATATATATATATATATATATATATATATATGATTCTTTTAGCAAAGATGTTTTACCAATAATTAGATATAATATTTTATTTTATCATATTAATTTATGTTCATCGGCATAATAAATAGGAATTTATTACAAAATCTATCACAATTTTAATTACATGATTGTTATTTTAGTTTTAAGTGCATCAAGCATGTATGCTCTCTCTCTCTCTCTCTCTCTCTCTCTCTCTCTCTCTCTCTCTCTCTCTCTCTCTCTCAATGTGTGGGTGTGATATATATACTTACATGGCGTGGGAGGGGCGTATCTATTTGTTTTAAAAATTACTCTCTTATTTTCTAGCATCTATAAGATTTTTGAGTTTTGACTATAAAATAAAATATACGTTTTAATTTAAAATTCATTTAAAGTATAAATGGATAATATTTTGAAATTTGTTACAGAATCAGCTGACATTTTTAATTTTTTTTTTGTATTGCACACATTAATTATATGCTTATGATGGACACCCTATTTTTATTTTTATTATGTAATAGATTAATATTATAATTTTTATTTTAATTAATGAAAATATTGATACAAGTAAATTATATTTATCCTAGCTTTTGTATTTTGCTCATTTATTACATGTAACATCATTATTTATATGCTCGATTGTCATTTCTCACTATTTTTTGTTTGAAAATAGTATTTATTCATTATATAGATAAGTTCATATCATAAAATAAAATATCAAGATAATTAAAAAAATAAAAATATAAAGGCATGATAATCAAAAGGGTAAAATAGGTATTTTTAAAAGTCAATTGAGATAACGGGGGGAGAATGACTATTGTCCATAGTTGAGGAGAAGTTTGATTTTTAAAGTAAAGTTGGGGTTTAAATGATTTTCACCTTTAATTAAATGAACAGTTGAAAGAGGTGTTTGAGGAAAAGTAATGCTAGTCCAAGAAGGATAAGTAAAAGTGAAAGCCACAACATATATGTACGATAATAGCAGCAAAGCAAGCAACAACAGAAGAGACATGGAAAACAAGAAGATTACTAGTTTTGAAGATTTACCCACAGAAATCAATTGTCATATATTTTCTAGGCTTTCCGTAAAGTGTTTAATGGGACTCAAGTGCGTTTCCAGATTTTTTAACTCTTTTCTAGGATTAAGTCGAGATCCCTATTTAGTGGATCTCCATCACAATCATCAAAGGCACAATTCCACCAAATTCTTGTTACGCATTAGCACCACAGCCACAGCCACAAGTGGTGGAGAAGAAGATAACTTTAACTACACCATAGACGACGAGAATGAAAAAACCGTGTCCTTTATCAAGGAGAAATTGGACGGTTGTGGTGTTAGCTGCAGCAGTTATTCCAGATTTGAATATGCCAAAGGTTTGTTTTGTTTATGGAGTGAAAATTTTGAGAATCCTGTTTTTATTTTCAATCCTACTACTAGAGAATCCAGATTCCTTCCATGTCTAAGTATAAATATGCACTACTCTGAGGAAGATTTTAGTAGTAATTATCATTGTCACTATTCATTGGGCTTTGACCCTGATTTGAAGAAACACAAGATTCTGATGAAACTTGTTTGCCCCAACATGAGACACTCCTATGTTTTCACTCTTGGTGAAAGTACCACATGGAGAGAGATTAATTGTGATAGTGTCAGCGACTTTTACCCTATATTGAATAATGAAGGAGTTTACATCGATGGAGCTGTCTATTTTTTCTGCGGTCATTGCAACACTAGCGGAAATTTCATTGTCGCCTTCATGTTTAGAACCGAAGAATTCACAATTATCCCATTGTGGGACAATTATAGTCATTATGGGTTGGGAATACGCCACGGGTTTAACCTAGTAGACCTTGAGGGTAAATTAGCAGCCATTGATTCGACATCTCGTTTCATGACTGCTTTTATTCTACAAAGCCCTGAAACAGGAACATGGGTATGGCAGCCTCAGATAGACATTCCTTGCAAGTACCGAATGATACCAGCACAAAAATATGTAGTGCATCGCAGATGTACTAGTACTACTGACAGCAAGGATCAGCAAATTGCAGTAATGACGGCAAAGAATGAGCCAAATGGGATTAGATTGTACGATTTGAAGGAATGCAAGTGGAGATCAATTAGAATCTTGGGGCTTGCGGAAAACGCTAAGATTATTGGTATCTATAGTTACGAGTATTGCATCTACTCATTAGGAGAAGCATGATGTTGGATTACTTTTAAGTTGATGTAAAAGTTTGAACTTTGAGCCTCGATGTTTATGTTTCTGCACGTTTGTAATAGTCTTGTCCATCACCCTTCTCATTATCTTAAGGTTGCGTTTGATGAAATATCCATTATTGGATCTCTTAAATTGTTATGGCATAAGATATGCTGATTCAACAATCAAAGCAAACATCATTTGCTTCTGTACCTCTCACGGAGAACAAATTATTATCTTGGTTTTCTATCTTTAAGTTCAGACAGAAGAATTTTGTGGGATTTCTTTTATGAAAAGCCACGTGGATAAGAAATATATTCAACATAATGCTGAGGGGGGAATGCAATGTAGAAAAAAGTTGGATGACAATTTTATATTGATTTTCCAAATTTTGATTCTTATGTATTTCCATGTCATTCGCGGTTATATCTTGAATTTCTCCATCATAATTTTTTATTATCAATTTTATGTGATGTTAGATGATGGTGTATAACTGTCGTATACTTGTATTTACATGAGTTTTGTGGAAGCAATATTTCAATGTTTAATTTAGTTATTAACTAAATTGATAATTTATATGGTTATAAGATATTATTATACTATTTCACGGTTATAAAATGCCGGAGTTGTCTTTGTTGGTTTATGATATGACGGGGCAATAGATCCGTACAACCTTGATATCCAGGTTGTCACTGCGTATGAAAGTTGAAATGTGCTCGATATGGTCTTAAACAATCTCAGAGGTCTTGGTTCCATCGTCTTGCTTGTTTTCTCCTTGATTTAGGTTTTAAGCAATGTGTCTCAGATCACAACATGTTCACTTTTTATGCCAGGGTGATTGCATTACTAGTTTAGTTTATGAGGATGTTATGGCTATTTTTGGTTCTTCAGAGTCTTTAATATCAAAGTTTATCTCTTCCATGAGTATAGATTTCTTAATGGTTGACTTGAGACAACTTTAGTACTTTCTTCATATTGAGTTGAAACATAACTCTTTGTGGCTTCTTTCAGTGCAGCATCTTTATATTACTTCAAATTCTTCATTGCTTCAAAGTGGAGAAGTGTAGACCTATGCGCAGTCAACTTAACAACAAGCTTGATTGATATTCTACTTCTTCTCCTTTATTTGAAGATCTTTCTGTCTATCATCAGATGGTTGGGTATCTACAATACTCATCCTTTACGAGGACAGATATTCAATTTGCTGTCAATCGTGCTTGTTGATTTCTTCAGTCGAAACAAGTGCACCTCCAAGCAGGACAATGTGTTTTTTTTTTTTTTTGTATTTCACTGGCACCATTATATTAATTGGCGCTAGTGTGTAAAAATTCTCTCTTGGCACTTACTATTTCTCTGACTTCAGCTGGGCTGGTTACTCAACCCCTAGTTGATCAACTACTGTATTCTGCATTTTTCTTGCCTCCAATCTCATCTCTTGGTTTGCTAAGAAACAACTGTTGAAGCTGAATATCACACTCTTGTTGTTGTCACTAATGAAGCTACTTGGCTCCAATATATTCTTCGTGGTCTTGGTTATTTTCTTTGTTCTCCAATCTCAGCAAAATGTGACAGTATTGGAGTCGTTCATCTGGTTCCTAATCTACTTTTTAACTCCCACTCTAACATGTCGCTTTGGATTATCATTTTGTTCATGAAAAGATCAGTCATGGCGACTTGGTGATTTCTCATGTTCAGATCACCGAGGACATGACTCTAGATAGGGGAGCGTGGAGGTTGAGGATTTGGGTAGAAGGTTAGGTAGTAGTCGAGTGTTTTTTCTCTCTATTGCTAGTACCAGTTTATTTTGGATATGCTGCAGTTTTCTCATTCTATTTAACATGATATTGCTGTCTTAATTTTCAAACTGTTTTCAAAACAAATTTTTCATAGCCAAGGGTCTAATCGGAAACAGCCCCTTCACATTGGTGGAGGTAAGGTCTGCGTACATCTCACCTTCCCCAGACCCCACTTATGGAATATACAGGGTATGTTGTTGTATATTGTTGAGCAAATTGCAGATTTGTTTGCTAAAGTGTTGCCCTTTACACGTTTGCATGAGTAATTAACTGCCAATCTTAATAGTATTCTTCCCATTCAAATCCAGGGGGAGGGTGCTAGAACTTTGAGTTATCTTTTGGTGTATTAGTTGTACTATGACTTTATTGGATTTATTTCTTGTACTTATCGTTGCTGTAACTTTAACTTATACTCCAATAGTGAGCAATACTCACGTCTTGAGCTCTGAATCTGTGTCTTTCATCTCTTCTGGCTTTATCTCAAACTCTAGAAATTTGCTAAGATACAGCTAGGTTGCCGATAAATGTCCTCTTTCCTTCTACATATTGTTTTTCCACTAAAAATTATTTTATGTGGTTGTTGCTTGAATCTTCTTTGTTCTCTTTCGCTTCTCCTAGTTTGAAATAACTAGGAAAGTTAATAGGATCATTCTGTATCTCATTGGAATATTTTCTTAGCAAAATTATGTACAGTATGTTGTTGGAAAATGCCCATGTTATTGGTAGCTACTTGAGATGTTTTAACTCAACAGGAGACTCATAAATGCCGAACCTGGGTTTCTGAATTTTGTCTAGTGGTGCTCGGACAATTTGGTGGTGCTGTGTGGCAGCAGCTGGGTCTAGCTGATCATTGAAATTGTGGAAATTTAACATACAGGTGATGGTCTGATCTTCTGAGAGAAATTTTCTGAAAATCAAAGATGTATAGTATGTTAAACTTCTCAACCTTTGCTGTTTTGTCTGGGTTTATTTTTTGAAAGTAGTGATTTGTGGTTTATTTATTGCTCGGAATATCTATCTGGGCTTATATCAGTTTTGAAACTACTGTGTGTTGTTGGCCTTTCGCTGTCTTTTTTTACAAAATTTCATTTTGTAGTTTAGCTTTGACGCTGAACTTTAGTTCTATGACCATCACAAATAACTCGTCGCAGCACTTGGCCGTTGCTGTTGGATAAGAACAAGAAGGTTCTTAATGTTCTGATCCTTTAGAAAGGTGATTTTAAACCGGTGAATCAGGTTGATGAAATTCACTCATTAGCTGAAATTTGGGCTGTCAAGTAGGATCTCTTCCTACTAAGTACCTGGGAATGCCTCTGGGGGCAAGAAATAAAGCAAAAGAAATCTGGAATGAGGTGTTAGAAAGATGTGGGGAAAAACTTGCAAGATGGAAGAGTCAGTATATGTCTATGGGGAGCAGATTAGTTTTAATTACTACTGTTATGGATGCATTTAATTAATTATGTTATGGATGCATTACCCACCTATATGATGTCTTTGTTCCCTATTCCAAAAAATGTAGAGAGAAGACTCAACACTTTGAGGAGAGAATTCCTGTGGCAAGGGAACAAAGACAAGAGAGCTATAAATTTGGTTAAATGGGATACCTTGATTCTGAGCAAACAACAGGGCGGATTGGGGATTAGAAACCTCAAGTTACACAATCAATGTCTATTACAGAAGTGGCTTCGGAGGTTCAACACTGAAGAAGGGGCTTTATGGAGCAGGTTAACTGTCCTGAAATATTGACTAATGAATCAATGTATAACCAAAGAAGTGAACTCCACCTGTGGTGTTAGTGTTTGGAAAACCATCAGCAAGTACTGGCCTGAGTTTAGCAGCAATATTACAATCAATGTTGATACTGGATTGAAAACTTCATTCTGGGATGATCACTGGATTGGGCAAGGAAACTTGAAAAGCCTCTTTCCGGACTTATATTCTATTAGTTTACAAGAACACGCTATGGTAGGGCAGGTATGGGGCCCTCAAGGTTGGAATTTAAACTTTAGAAGATTACTGAATGATTGGGAAGTGGCAAGGGTATCCATTTTTCTGCAGATTCTCCAGACTTTTAGGGGCGCCTCAGAGTCTAAATACTAGTTAATTTGGACTTTGAACGCTAAAGGAACTTATACAGACAAGGATGCTTATAGAAAACTAAATCACAAATGGCTCAATGACTGAATTGTGGCCTTGGAAACACGTCTGGAGAGTCAGAATTCCACTCAAAGTCTCATGTTTTGTATGGCTGGTGGTTAAGCGAGCATGTTTAACTCATGAGATCCTACAGAGAAGAGGTTTTCAGATTTCCTCTAAGTGCTTTCTGTGTGATCAGGAAGTGGAAAGCAATGGCCATTTGTTCTTACACTGCAAAGTCATGACTGGGACGTGTTCTTGTGTATGATGGAGGTATACTGGGTGTTGCCTGGAACCACGCTAGACCTGATCAAGAGTTGGAAAGCAATGACAATTGGAAAATCATCCCAGCATGCATATGGGGTCAATTTGGAAGGAAAGGAATTCTAGGTGCTTTAAAGATAAGGCCTGCTTTATTCAGAAGATTAAAATGAATTGCCTCGCTTTGTTCTATTTCTGGTGTAAAGATGAATTTCTTGATGATATAGGATATTGTGCCATGTAATTAGCTCTAAGTTAGCTGTCTCCTACTTTTGTTCTCCTGGAGTTGTAATCTCAAACTTCTATCATCTTCCTGATGCTGAAGTTTGTTTTTCTAATATTTATATATCTTTGTTATCATTTTTCAAAAAAAAAAAAAAAAAAAAAATTATATATATATATATATATTGGAAAATTTCAACCTGTAAGTATGGAGGGAATGAATCCTCAGTATAATGTGGTGACAGGAAGTGATTCTAAGATAATGTGTACAATTTTCTCAAAATTGGTCATAAGGAGAATGTAGAGGTTTTTCTGTTTTTCGTGAAGGCAGAAATCTTCTACGCAGCCATTTATTTCCAATACATATTTACTGGACAGCAATAGTTAAGTAGAGAAATTTAATGGACAAGCTTGAAAAAGAACTTATTTGCACTCTTCAGTGGCCCTAGGTTATTAATAGCATTTTATGTGGTGACTGAGTAGTCCTCGGGTGACTCTAAAGGTCCCGGACTTGTTTCCTCACTCTATCTCCTTTATAGAAAGCGCTTGAAGGAGCTCAAGCAGGCAGGTCTTGGATGTCCTGCTTATGACCTGCCTGCTTGGGGCAAAGTGGTCATTTCACTGCATTTTGCAAGTTTTCATTCGATAATAGAGAATTTTATTGTAGCTTCCATACAAACTTTTATATGTCTTGACAAAATTGCCCTCCGCTTACATCATCAATCATCACAGTATAACCCATGTGCTCTCTTTCTTTTCACCCTAAATCTCTCTGTGTAATCATCATCTTGTTCAAATTTTGATTTACCGAACATGAAACTGAAGATTTTCTTTTAGAAATCTTGAATACTCCAGCTAAATCCTAAAATACTCGATTATCAAACTTTAATCTTTTATAGTGTTTGCCTCTTATGCTGTGTTAGAATTGAAGATGGACCTTTTTCAGAGAGAAAAAGATGAACACAGTCTTTGAATATAGCAAAAATTGAATCAGTTAAAAGTTATAACATGGTAAAAATTGTTTACGATATAATTATATAAATTTGAGGGAACTCTTTCGTGCATTTTTTATGGTTGTTGTGAGTTAGTAGGTGTAGCTAGGAAGTGTTCGATGAAATGCTCAGGAGAGATGTTGTGTCGTGGAATAGTATTCTCAGTGGATATTCGAAAGCGGGTGAATTAGTCATTGCGCGACAGTTGTTCGATGCAATGCCGAAGAGGAATTTAGATGGATGGAATGTCATGATGAATGGGTATCTGAATTTGAATAACTCCGGAAAATGCTTGAAGTTGTTTAGAGAAATGATGCGACTGTGGTGCTCGTGCTTACTGCTTGTGCTTGGTCAGCTCGATTAAGAGAAGGAAAATCTGTTCACAAGTCTCTTGTTAAGGTATTTATAATATTAAACTGTTTTTTTCTCCATATGATGCGAACATGTTTTTAGCTGAAGCTGTTGGTTCTGAGATAAGAACAATGCGATACCATCATCTCTTAATTGATCTTTATCTTCTATAATTCTATTTCCGCCATTATTTTAGAGGAATATATTTATGTTTTGACCTTATTCCACTGCAATTAAAGAGGGTTTGAATTATTGGTTGATGAAAATTGACTTAGTTGTGATATCTAAGGCTCTTAATACTTGGGTAACTCACTGATGTACATCAAGAGGACTCACAGGATCACCGATGTACATCAAGAGGACTCACAGGAACAAGGAGATATTGTTGGTGGTGAGAGGTAAGAGCACTGCAAATTGGTTACTAATCAGGATTCCTTCATTCTTTACTTATTAGATTTTGTGTGAATTATTTTATTAAGTAGCTCCTTAATTCCGACATGAAATTGGAAATATTGTCATCATTCCTTTAAGCCAGTAGGAATGAGTATCCAGATGTTACTAAATACTAAGGGACTTTGACCCTCGCTTTTGCACTATACACCAAGAAAACAAAAACTAATCTTACGGCCTTATCAACATCAAGTAAATGTATTCACACTGTCTATTTTAGAGTCTAAATGAAAATTAGTATAATACATCAAGTGTTCACTTCCACTTGATGCCAATCAACAACTTCATTGTATCTTGGAAAGTAAATTCTTGATGAATAATTCAATGGATTTTTGTTTTGATATTTGACGAATAATTGAATAGTATATCACAAGGTATAGCGAATTAGGCCCTTCACCTAACCTAAATGATTTGCACATACTGAATAAAAGGAGAAACATCCTAAAAGCTCTTCAAAAATATTACTACTTAATAAGAGAATACCAGGAAGAAGTTGTTTAACTTTTAAAATCTCACGCACAAAGACTAAGTATGGAACGCCAACAATAGAAAGAGCTTATTCCAAACATGGAAAACATAAGGCATAGAAGGTTAGTTAAATTTGTAACTGCTGAATTGAAGGCAAACACAATTGCTTATCTTCGGTCTCAAAGTATTCCTCATTAGTTTTCCTACCTATATGCCACAACTGAAATTCGAATAGATTCGTCTAGAGTATTTACAAGTTCACAACTGCTTTCAAAATTCAATATCTTTTTTATATGAAGACGATGTTTAGAATAGGAGAGAGGAAAATACTATTTTAGCATTAGAAATTGCTAAGAGTACCTATTCGATTGTGGTAGTATAGGAAATTCTTGATATAGGACATAGAAAAAAAATCTAATTTCGCAAATGTTGGTAAAAGAAATAGTCATTTTTATGCACCAAGATGCTCTATTACTTTCAGCTTTCCTATCATTTTTATGAGTAAGAAGGGCTTAAAAGTCGAGTTGTCTGAGAGTTTTCCAACTGAATAATGAGTTGAAGTATTATGTACTGATAAATTTTTAAGCTGCCCGCGCTGCTGTCAATGCAAAAAGAGCAAGAAAGACTCAAGAATAACATGTTGATTTCAGAACCATATATTTGTTGGTAAGTAGTACGCTATCGTGGTCATGGAAGGCTGAAATATTGAGGTTAACTATTTTGCTTTTGTTGATAACATGTATTGTTGCTATAAGATTGTTGGTTTCCCCTTTTTTTTTTTTTTTTTTTTAATTGACATGTCAGTCAGGTAGAGTGTTTTGACTATCAAAATGGTAAAAAGAAAATATTTGAAAGGTAAGGGATTGCTTCTGAAAAAAATTGGAAAAAAGTGTGGACAATAGCCACTAGATTTCACTTTGGGGTGAAGGTCTTTTGGAGACTAATTACTCAGATATGTTGGTACAAAATTGAAATAAGCTTTGCTAAACAGTTCTTTTTGTTGGAAAGCTTTTGTCTTACAAATAAAGTAGTCAATACTTTAAAGCTGTGGATGTGAGGGGTTAAGCAGAAGCAGTCAATGCTTTAAAGCTGGGGATTAAGCAGAAGTGAGTCCAAAAATCTGTCGTTATTTCTTCATTACCTTTGATATCAGGAAAGATATTGTTGTTGTTTTCCTTTTATTGCACTTCCTGATTTTCTGATTGTTGTACTACTTAACCTCTATTGTACTGACTACTGAGTGATAGTTAGCTTTTCTCTGTATACATTTCCCTTGTTGCAATAATATATATCAAGGGAACAGTAAAAAACTGAGTATACGGGAAGAAGCCACACCAATTGGTTGTATTTGTCCATTGTGCTTTCTCACAACCATCCTCGATAGAGCAAGAAATTTGAAAGCTGAATTATAGGAAATTCTACGCAACAAGAGCCTGGACCAAAAGCTTATGCATAGAGAGGTCAAAGATAAAGCCGGTATTTTTCATAAAGGGGAGCGGGAGGAAATGAATGATCGAGAGGTGTTGATTTTGTCTATAATGGAGCTGCTCTCTTTTGTAGCCGTATTAGCAAAATTGATGAGGGTTTTTCTCAGTATTTTCCAGAATACTTTGTTGGATTTCATGCCAAGTCACTCGAGTAGGTAACAGAATATAAAAGCTGTATTAACAATTTTTCTTCTGTGAAATGAAAATAGATTGATTCCAGTAGTACCTGCATTTGTTATATTGACCAACGAAAAAAACTACCTTATGAATCCGTACATGTTGGGCCCGTGCAGAGCACGAGCTTCCTTCTCTAGTATCCCTACTAATATATAAGAAAGACTTTAGCAGCTCATGGTTGTCCTGCTTGGGGCAACTTTGGAAATTTGCTTTATGTATGCATCAGGAGTACTGTACACAGTGCACCGACTGGTATATCTTTCCAGTTTAATTGGAAACACATCAAATCTTTAGTGATAATTCAATATGCATCCTATGAAATTTCTGGTGAAAGGAGGGGTACAATTGATATTTTCCAATATTTTGCCACTACTTTTCATAAATATCCTCCACTTTTTGTGCATTCCTAGTACTTTATAGAAGCCGCTTAAAAGCAGCTCCCGGTTGTCGTGCCAGCTTATAGATACAGGGGCAATTTCGTCTTTTAGTGGTCTCAAATATCGTGGCTTCTTTCATCTTGACACGTACCTGATTTTGCTGAGTAGCAGGCTGGTTGACGTATGAGAGATAACAAAGCAACACTGACCTAAACAAACCTCATTGTTTTCGTCAAATTCCATCTGCATCAGTTAATTTGGTGAGGTTTGTAAACCTCTTTCGATTTTCTTCATTGACAGGATGGTGGATTGGTATTTGGTGGTGCTCTAAAAAAGAAAACAACCCATCCCTCCTCTCTGGTTTGCGATGCTTCTTCAACTTTCTTGCGGTTACAGATTGCCTTTAATAGCTTCTAGGTGAGTTCAGTTCGTGTTGTATCGATTTCATTTTTTCCCCTTTTGGTTTTATGTTGTATTATGCCTTTTACTATAACGAATTCATTTATGTAGTTTCTGAAATTAGTGTTTGGTCCTGCAAGAATCTGGAGACCGGAGTGCTATACTTTTTTTGGGTTTTGTTGATTTAAATTTTAGACTAGACAAGTTATGTTGGGACCTGCTGAAAGTAATCGTCACAGCATCTGTGAAATGTGCTGTCCATGGCTTGAGCTGCTGTCGACAGTGGTGTTACCAACTGTAGAAAGCTAGAGGTCATCAATTTAATAAAGAGCCCTAACTCAATAGGTTAGTGCATTGAGAAATAGAGAAAGTCCGGTTGATGAAAAAAGGGTACTGAGTTCTACTGTAATCTGCTGTTTTTGCCATTTAGCAATGCAGTAAACCAAAGAGAGGTGGAGCAGTAAAATAATTGTAATTCCTCTGATTTTGTAGACACTGGTAGTCACAGGTATTTTTAATTTCTTACTAGTATAACTGGACATTTCTTTCCCTAAGTTAATCTTAGGATTTAACGCCTGTGAAAACTTTTCAAGGGCATATTTGTTTATTTTCATGTGTATTTGTTGTAGTTTTTTTTGTAAAATTTAGTAGGCATCCTCAACATTCGGTAAAGCCGAGAAGTCGGTAGGATATCATTTGGTTTAGCGTCGAATGGTTCAGAGAGAAACTACTATATTGATATTCCTCCTAGCCGCCTAGGGTAAGTGTACAATTGTCTCATTTATGGTAAACTGTCAATCAAAATTGTTCTTTATGTTACAGATAAATCCATCAACAAGTCCTCCAGGTTCCAATATATTATGTCATTATGGGTTCTTGCTAATGTTGTGTCAATTATATATATGGAGCGAAGTCAAGACTTATAATTTTGTCTGTGCAATGCTAGTTTCCTTTATATTATAAATGCGATTGCGATGAGGATTGCTTGACCAACGACTTAGATTACAGGTGTTGTGCTACACCTTATTAATGTACCTTGATCTACTTTTATTAGGTTAGTGGTATGGAGAGGTTCAAAATCAGAACCTCTACACATGATTGTCCAGATCTGTGAGCCTGTGGGATCTTTCTTTCTCTGTGTCTGAATAGAAGTACCTGTGGAGAAACTGCCACTTACGAAGTAATTGCATTCTGTTGTTTTCTTTTTGTTGTGAGTTCTAATCTAGATGTTGCACACAGCAATTCAGTTATTTTTTATTCTGCCCTTACACCGATTCAACTTCAGTGTTTTCTTCAGCTCTTGGAGTTGATCCAACCAAGTACAACTTTTTTTTAAGATTAAACCTGAGCAAAGTTTTGATAGTATACCTCCAAGACTCCAACTGACAGCTCTAGCGTACAAAATTAGGGCTACAACGTCCCTGTTATTGTGCTGAGTTGTCCAAATGGGGCAGCGTACAAAATTGAGTGATCGAATAGGAAAAGAAGCCCAGGAGGGGAATCGTCCAAGACTCGGCTGTTTCTTTCTTGTTACAGCGAGTATTCATGGTAGTCCTCTCATGGTCAAAATTGCGGCAGCTTAACCACGACTTTGTGGAGTTCAGCAGCAGCTTCATCTAACATGCAATTATCAAAAAAATGTTACCTGATTTGGCGCAATTGGTTCTTGTACCATTTGTAGGTAGCCGTAACACAATATGCAAAAATCAAGAACAAGCTACTGAGTCAAGAAGCAGTCTGTTCAGTAATTTTTGCATATGCTCTATCTACTGTAGTTCTTTCGATGTGTGGTATTAGCGTCCTTAGATACTCAATCTATTGAAAGGGTGCAATGGGTGGAGTTAAAGTACTTTACTAGATAAACTATCATAGCTTGCATATGTATGCTAGCTAGGCAATTTTTAACTCTTGCAAGTTTGAATTATTTACACTTGTGTAAAGACTATTTCTTTTGGGTATTAATAAGATTACCCACTAAGCGCCTCGTCTAGTGAGGATTCACTTAGAAAAAGAAAAAAAGGGCTATAGCATACTTTAGGTGTACTATTTATTAAATTGTGCACGGAACGATGAAGTTCTCACCATCTGCAAAAAAAAAAAAAAAAAAAAAAAAAAGTTTGAAAGTTGAGGCAACTATATATGGTATATTAGTTCCTTGATATCCTGCAATGTCTGATGTTTTCTCTTAAAAAGCACATTTGGTCAGTTAAGGCTGATCTTTACCTTCATCTGCTTCTAGTGTAACGCATGCTCTCTTTCATATTCGAAGATCATGTTTGCTATAAATGAAATGCCTTGAGTTGTCATATGTTTATGGTCATGTGGTTGGTGATGTAATAGTTGTCTGTTTTACTGCTTTGTTTGACTGTGGAAGTTTTGTATTCCTATATGTATTTTTTTTAAGGCACAAATGAAATGCACTTTATATACTGAATACTTCAGGTCCTTTGGTTAAAAGGGACATTCAAGACTTTAAGTAGGTAAAAGGGACAAAATATTAAATAATGTAATAGAGGGGACACTAAAAGTAGGTAAAGGGACAAAGTATTAAATAATATAATAGAAGGGACACTAATGATTAGGGGACTTAAACACAAGTTTACTTCACACTCCTTCACCCTAAAGTTTTGATTCTTACACTTGGGTCCTCACTATATAAAACAGACTTTTTTCTAAATTAGGAAAAGATTTTTTTCCCTCCACATTTTCGCTCTTAAACCCGCCGTTTTTTCCCTTATTTATTTCTCCTCTCTTCTTTCTTCTCCCTCGCAACCCCAAAACACCATAGTTGTTGTGGATCTTCTTTCTTCAATCTCTCTTCTTTTTTTGTAATTATTCCTGCATTCCAACTCCCCCTTACATAATATATTCTCAGATCTAAACTCTTTTCGGTTAATTAGGTAAATTCCATAATTGAAAAAATAATTTGGGGAATATAAGTTGAAATTCTTTGAATAACGTTTTCTGCTTGGGTATTACTTCAAAGTGGAAAGCTTGACAAGTCCCATATCTCCTGTAAGTGAATAAAGTCTTCCTCATCTCTACTGTTCTAACTTTCATAGAAACCTAGATTTTAGAACAATATATTGTTGTTTTAAAACATCTTATCTTAACGATAGAAACATCCTATAAAATGTTCTACAAATGCTGATACGATCTAGTCAGAATTATGGAACATATTATTAGATGATTGACATAGTCTATACGATGTTCCAAATGTCCTAGTCAGTGTTAGATGATCGAAACATCCTACAACATATTTTCATTAAGTTGGAACATTTTTTTAGATGTTCGGAACTATAGTATAGATGTTCCGCAGTTGGATGTTGGTATGCTTAAACATCATGTTAGATGTTCGGAACTGTAAGTGGGATGTTCCAGTATCTTGGGTTGCCTAGACCATATTTGATGAATGTTTATCATGTCTGTATTGGGTTAAATCCGTCGTCACCAAAGTTGGTGACTAAGCATCCACGTAGGACGACACGTGGCTGTGAATGGACATAAAGGCAATGGATAAGATCGAAGATAAACAGTTACAACGGACAGATGAACAGTCGCCACGGCCAGAAAAGTCGCGGCTCATCAATCAAGGCAGTTCGAAATGGGAATCTTATCCACAAACAGCGCAACTGCTCGACTAAGGAGTTACAACTGCTTGTGAACGGGCACATAGCTACCTATATATTGTAATCTAAGTCACAAGCATGAAATCTAATGCTTCTCCGAGTCTGCACTTGTATTCAAACTATTTACTAGCATTCAATTCTTTATCTCCAGCGAATATTTATTACTACTGATGATCGAAGGATCTCTTTTATTGTTCCGTTGACTGAATATCATAAAGAGTACGAGGAAGGGAATTTAATCAAGTCTAAACGGCCTGAGCACGGTTCCTTTTTCGTTCGATTATTCATTTATTATATTGCATTAATTGTATCTTTATTCTTTCGCATTTATTACTGTCATTTATATTTCTTCCATTAAGAGCGTTTAATCTCGACTATTGACTGTGACTCCGCTTTACAAATTTAATTGTAAATTAACCTAACAAAACGAAATTACGGTTAAACAATTTGGCGACCACAGTGGGAGCCGGTCAATAACTTCCGTAGGTTAATCGCTCGTCGTATTTTACTCTTTATTCATTTTCTCTTCGCTCGCTGGTTCTCCCCGTTTTCTCTTTGTTAAAATGGCAGATAACAACTCGCACAACAACGCTCCCATTGAAGGGCAGCAAGACCTCAACGCTGCGGAGCAGGTAAACCAGAATTTGGCCGGGGACGAGCAGCAAGATGTTCCCCTTGCAGACGACGACGTGATCCCCATTGCAGAGGACGAGAATGTGCTCCCAGCGGAGCAGGAGAACGAGCACAGTCAGCAAGGTAGCAGAAATAGCCGCCATCCTGGCCGAGGAAATGTCGACCAGGGGGCTGGAGGATCTAGAAGACCCAATGGCCCTGGGAATTCGAGGAACTCTCAAGATGCTATCCTTGAATTCATACGGCAACAGGCTGAGATCAACAGGCAAATACGGGAAGCTATCGACAGCCTGCGAGGCCAGAACCAGCCAAACACGGGAAATCCACCCATGGGACGTCCAAGGGATGCTTCACCATCTCATGCCTCGAGGCGAGCTGAAAATCAGAATGCAGGATCAGCGGTGGCAACAGAGATGAGCGAAGTCATGGAGGCCCTCACCAAGCAGTTCAAAGAAAGTCAGGAGGCTCTGCAGCGCTCTCTTCATGAGAGGATTGACCAGATCCCTGGCGCACCACCCACTTTGAAGAAAGTCGACGTTCAACGGTATACTCAAAGGCCCTGGAAGAAAGAAGCAGCACCAAAGGCCATCCCCAAAACATTCAAAATGCCAAACATACCAAGATACCGGGGAACAACTGACCCCAACGATCACTTGATGATGTTTAGCAATTTCATAAAGGCAAGCGATCTCACCGACGAGGAGATCGAATCAGTGCAATTGAAGAAGTTCGTGGAAACCTTAGCGGACGGCGCTCTACGGTGGTATTCAATGCTGCCACCAAATTCAATAGGATCTTTTGCCGAGATGGCGGAGTTATTCGTCAAAGCACACACAGGCGCTCAGAAAACAGAAACAAGAGTTGAGGATATCTTTGAAATCAAGCAACTGCCTGGGGAGTCTCTCCGGAAGTATGTGGATCGCTTTCAGCGTGAACGTATGTTGCTACCCAAGGTTCCAGATCGATGGGCGGCTATTGCATTCACCAACAGCCTGGACGTCAAGAGTTCTGAGGCGACCAGGCGACTGTACGAATCCCTGCGAGAATACCCTGCGGCGAGCTGGTCGGATGTCTACAACCGTTATAATTCAAAGGTACGTATAGACGAAGATAAATTAATTGGCACAGGTACCCGAGGACGGAGCCAAACTCGCACCAATGGCGCTGGGGGAAAGATCGAGACGGATAGGCCAGATGCACGGCAAGAGCCATACCCCAGCCGGTCACGCAACAACTCAAACGGACGCGGTCGCAACAACAAAGGCTTGGCAAGGAGCAATGATTCTGCCTCAACTGCTAGTGGAATCCCAACCCTGCCCGTCTTCAACATCGGAGCAGTCGAACTTGTAGCAGTGCTCGAGGAGATGAGCAAAAAGGTCAAATGGCCTAAGGATATGAAGGGTGACCCCAGCAAACGCAACAAGAATTTATGGTGCGAATTCCATCGCGATCACGGCCACACAACGGATGACTGCAAGGCTCTAAGGTATGAAGTTGCTAATTTGTTGAAACAGGGCTATCTCAAGGAGTACTTGACAGAAAAAGGGAAGCAGACTCACGCGAAGGCCCAGCAAAACAAATCAGGACCTCCCCGAGTATCTTCTCCAAAAATGACGGTCAACGTCATCTCTGGCGGAATTGAGGTTGATGCAGTCACATACACAGCAAAGAAGTATGCCAAAGTCTCTATTACGAAGACCAAACGACCGCGACTTGAGGATACGATGACTTTTGAAGAAGCAGATGCAGATAGCTTGCAGTTTCCTCACATGGACGCTTTAGTGATAACGCTGCGAGTGGAAGAGTTCGACGTCAAGAGAGTGCTCGTTGATCCAGGCAGCTCAGCAAACATCATATTATCTCGGGTCGTGCAGCAGTTGAAGCTATACGATGGGATTGTACCAATTTCTCGCGTTCTCTCAGGATTTAACAATTCCAGCGAGAAAACGTTGGGAGAAATTACACTGACGACCCTGGTCGAAGGCATCATGAGACGCACAACGTTTCATGTCATTGATGGGGACATGGCCTACAACATAATCCTTGGGAGGCCATGGATACACGACATGCAGGCAGTCCCGTCAACCTATCATCAAGTGATGAAATTCCCTTCAGAGTGGGGAATACGAGAAGTTCGGGGAGAGCAGCGTTGCGCTAGAGATTGCTACTCAGTCGCAGTCAAGCTCCCCGAGGAAACAAAATAGCAATTAAAGAACCCGGGATCAGAATCAAGCAATGAAGCATCAAACTACCAAATTCCGGAATTCATATCAAAATTGGATGCACGAGAAGAGTACGCGCCAACTATTGAAGCTCTGGAACCAGAAGAGCTTTTCGGCAACATGCCCGAAAGGAAGGTATATTTGGGAGCAGAGCTAAACAAGGACTTGCGCAAAGGTATCTTGCACTTCCTCAAGGAGCGGCACACCACCTTTGCGTGGTCACATGAAGACATGACGGGAATCTCCCCGAAGATTATCTCTCATAAGTTGAATGTGGATCCATACTACCGCCCAGTGAAGCAAAAGAAACGCCAGCAAGGAGCATTCAGGAACCAGATCATAAACGACGAAGTTGACCGCTTGCTCAAGATTGGCTCTGTCCGAGAAGTCAAATATCCAGATTGGTTGGCCAACGTGGTCGTAGTGGCGAAGAAAAACGGCAAGTGGAGGGTCTGCATTGACTTCACTGATCTGAACAAAGCCTGCCCGAAAGATTCTTATCCACTACCTCAGATTGACCAACTAATCGATGCGACGGCCGGGCACGAGGTGCTTACATTCCTTGATGCATATTCAGGCTACAACCAGATCCTGATGAATCCCGACGACCAGGAGAAAACGTCCTTCATTACTTGCCGAGGTACGTATTGCTACAAAGTAATGCCTTTTGGACTCAAAAATGCAGGTGCAACTTACCAACGGTTAGTCAACCGGATGTTTCACGACCACATTGGCAAAACCATGGAGGTTTACATCGACGACATGCTGATCAAATCCAAACGGGCAGAGGATCACTTGGCTCATTTGGAGGAAGCCTTTCGAATCCTTGACCAATACAACATGAAGCTCAACCCGGAGAAATGCGCATTTGGAGTGGGTTCAGGGAAGTTCCTTGGTTTCATCGTCTCCCAGCGAGGGATCGAGGTGAACCCCGCCCAGATAAAAGCGATAGAAGCCATCCCCGACGTACTTCATAACAGAAAAGATGTAATGCGGCTAACCGGGAGAGTAGCGACGCTGAGGAGATTCATCTACCACTCGTATGTGCAAAAGCTTCTTCGACGTGCTGAAACAGAACAAGGAGTTCGAATGGACCCCTGAATGTCAGCAAGCACTTAAGGATTTGAAGCGGTACTTGTCAAGCCCGCCTTTACTTTCAACGCCACAACCAGGTGAACAACTATTACTCTACCTGGCCGTATCTGAGTCAGCGGTAAGTGCAGTTTTGGTTCGAGAAGACAAAGGTAAGCAACTACCAATCTATTACATTAGTAAATCTTTATTAGATGCTGAAACCCGCTATCAACCTTTGGAGAAACTAGCACTAGCATTGGTAATTGCTGCCCGCAAATTAAGACCTTACTTTCAAAGTCACTCAATAGCTGTAGTTACTACCTTCCCCTTACGTAGTATCTTGCACAAACCTGAATTCTCGGGCAGGCTAGTAAAATGGGCAGTAGAATTAAGTGAATTTGATATATCTTATCAACCCCGGGTAGCCATAAAGTCTCAAGCTCTAGCAGATTTTATCGCAGATTTTAGCGCCACCATGTACCCGGATGCTCAGCGTGAGGCGGTTCTTTTTGCCGGATCCGAGTCGGGGACTTGGACCTTGCACACCGATGGGTCCTGGGGCGTGAAAGGGTCAGGGCTAGGCTTAGTCCTCACCACTCCCTCGGGTGAAACCCTTAGACAGGCCATAAAATGTCCCTTTATTACTAATAATGAGGCCGAATATGAGGCCGTAATTGCAGGATTGAAACTGGCTCGAGATTATGGAGCAGACAGGATTCATCTTAAGAGTGATTCCGCCCTGGTCGTCAACCAGATAACTGGAGGTTTCGTTGCAAGGGAGTCTCGTATGCAGAGGTATCTTGCCCGAGTTACTGGTTTGCTGGCACAATTCAACAATTGGGAAGCCACACAGATCCCGCGAGAGGAGAATCATGAAGCCGATGCCTTGGCCAATTTGGGTTCAGTCGCAGAAATTGGAGCAGCAGGTTCAATGGCCGTAGCTCATCTCCTGTGCACAACAACCGATAAAGACGCAATGGAGGTCAACACGACCAATCTAACTTGGGATTGGAGGAATGAGATAATCAATTACATACTGCATGGAACCCTGCCATCAGACGTTAAGGCTGCTCGAAAGCTGAGGATAAAGGCTGCCAGATATACAATTATAGATGGCACCCTCTATCGAAAGACTTTTGCAGGTCCACTCGCCAAATGTTTAGGCCCCAGCCAAACAGAGTATGTGATGAGGGAAGTTCATGAGGGATGCTGTGGAAATCACTTGGGAGGAAAGGCGCTTGCGCGAAAGCTTATACGAGCAGGCTATTATTGGGACAAAATGGAGAAAGATACTAACGAGTTTGTCAAAAAATGCGATAAATGCCAAAGGTTTGCGCATCTCCTCCATCAACCGGCGGAGCCCTTGCATTCAATCATCTCCCCGTGGCCGTTTATGAAGTGGGGAATGGACATCGTTGGGCCACTACCCACTGCACCCAGGGGGTGCGTTTCTTGTTAGTGATTACTGATTATTTTACAAAGTGGGTTGAAGCTGCAGCGTATTCAAAGATACGTCAGACGGAAGTAGTTGATTTCCTGTGGCGTTATGTCATTTGTCGATTCGGAGCACCCAAAGAGATTGTCATGGATAATGGTCCCCAATTCGTTGGTCAGAAGGTCACAAAGTTCCTTGAAGATCTGCATATTAAAAGGATTACTTCCTCCCCGTATCACCCAGTGGCAAACGGGCAGGCGGAATCGACCAACAAGATAATAGTGGATTCACTCAAGAAGCGTCTCGAGCAGGCCAAAGGGTGTTGGGTGGAAGAACTCCCCGGGGTTCTTTGGGCATATAGAACAACCACGAAAATGAGCACCGGGGAGACGCCCTACTCTTTAGTATATGGTTCTGATGCACTGATCCCAGTCGAAATTGGCGAGCCAAGTCTACGATATGCCCATGCAACCGTAGAATCTAATTCAGTCAACCTCTCCGAGGAATTGGATTTTCTAGAAGAACGCAGGGAGTTAGCACTGATACGAGTAGTGGCTCAGAAAGAAAGGGTAGAGCAATATTACAATCGGGGACTGAGGCTACGTAACTTCGAAGTCGGGGACTTTGTATTGCGTAGAGTCTCCCAGAATACGCAAGAGGCGAACGTCGGCAAACTTGGTCCAAACTGGGAGGGTCCATACAAGGTGGTTGCATCAGCTGGTAAAGGTTCATACCGTTTGGCACGACCAGATGGATCGCTTCTACCCAGCAGTTGGAACGTGACGCACTTGAAGAGGTACTACTTCTAAGTGGTACAGGGGTTAGTGTTTCTATCCATTTTACGTTGCTTACATGCCTTCGTTCTCTTTTAAGTTGCTCTGTTTTCTTATCTTTGTCTAAATGGTACTAACGGTCTTCAAAAGGCCAGATCCGTTTAGCTCAACTGGTAGAGCTCGAAGTCCTCGCGCTTCGCGGCTGTGGGTTCAAATCCCGCAACGGACACACTCCTCTTTTGGTTATATGTGTTCTCAGATTCAGCGCTTCACCCATTGTCTTTTCATGTCTGAAATTACGAAATTTCAACATAAAAACAGGGGGTGGCGAGGGCCCCAGTAGGCCAAAGTCCCGGCTAACACAGGTGATCTTCGAGCAGAGCAACCAAAGTCCCGGCTAACACAGGTGATCTTCGAGCAGAGCAAGGTCATTCGCTAAAAGCGCGGCTAAGCAAAATCAAGTAAGTTCAATAGAACTATTTTACTTGTGCTGTATTATCTCCTACATACATCTTTGCGGCCAGTATCCGCTCAAGTCCCACAACTTTACGACCAGACAATCTTGTATTCTGATTTACGACCAAACAATCCTACGTTCTGGTCATTGGGTTACTTGTCCTTTTCAATAGAAATAACAGGGCAGCCTTAACCAAACTAAATTTTTTCCGTTTTTCTGCGAAAACTTTCAACTGTCAAATATGATAAGCAAAGTTTATCGCAAAACCGTCTTACACGGTCAAATTTTAGTCAGCCTAAACGACCTGATTTCGTTCAGCCCAGAAAGCCTGACTTCAGTCATCTTAACTAAGGGTAACTTAGCCTGGTTACGATCAGATTTTATTTCAAAGCATCTGCGCAGATTAAACCAAAAAGGGAACTCAGACACTAAGGTTTGAAACATAATCTTGACCTCTGAAAACTTCACTAAGCAGTAAACAACATCAGCATTCATATGAGTGAGACTTGAAAGACTAAAAATGGTCGTCAAGCCTCAACCAGTCAGACAAAAAAAGGAAAAACAGCCAAAACATACATTCATTCATAAAGTTAACAAATATTCGAAGTTAACAAACATCCAACAAATTTATAAGAAGGACTAGACAAGGCATCAATCGTCATGTTGACCAGGGTCCCGACCTGATGCACTAGCTCCATCAGTCGGATCCCCGCCCAAATCTTCATCTTCTTCATCTTCATTGTCCTCGCTGCCTTCATCGTCCCCTTCGACTTCATCATCATCAACTCCCACTTCCATGCCCAGGACTTGCTTGACACTGATGATGGCTGCTATGGTTTGATCGAGGACCAAGTCGACGTTGATCTGGCCGCGCTGCATTTGGATAAGCAATTTCTTTTTGGCCTCAAGAGCTTCTAGCTTGGAGTCGATCGTGTAACGATCCCGCAAATTTGCCAACTCCTTCGTCAGTAGCTCCTGAACCTTTGCAGATACCGCAACCCGATTTCTGGCCTCTTGTAGTTCTCCTCGAGCAGCTTGGGATTCAGCCTCAGCTTTGTTCATGTTCCTCAACATCAGGTCGGAAGCGTCGCGGATACTCTCCAGAGTAACTTCCTTCATATTGAGCTCGTGGGCAAGTTGGGAAATCTGACGACCCTGCTCGTCCATCTTCGCTTTCAGATCTTCAAAAGACAACGCAAACCTGTCCTTCTCATCTAGAAGACGGTCCCTCACCTCGAGGAGTGTGCTTATCCTGCCGTTAGCTTCAGCGTTGGATTTCTCCAACCTATCTATCTTATCCTCAAAGAAGTCACGTCTCCCCTCCAGGACCCGCTTCTCCCCGATCAGAACCTGTTTTTCCTCTTCTAAGGCTTGGTTGTCCCGAAGAGCCTTCAGAAGATCTTTCTTAAGGCCCAGAACTTGATCCTGGTTGTTCAGCCTGGAGCGGAGCATGAGCTCGGTAGCCATCATACTCGCCTGGCAACAAGTAAAAAATACACAGGTAATTAGAACTAAGGTTTTTGATAGAAATAAAGAAAGTAAAGAAGGAAACATTACCCGAGCAGTGTCCTCAGCAATTGCATAAGGCAACTGCTCATCGTTCATGCTGCGCATGTTCCACTCTTCGCGAGGGCCGATCAGGTTGGACGTCACCTTGACTAAGTGGCCAGGCTTCGTAAGAAAATCCGTGTCTGGGGGGATGATGAAGTCACACTCCCTCATACACGGCCTGGGCTCTCTCGCTTGTTCCGAAGGATAGTTAGGGCCAAATTTGTGGCGAATACCTTTAACGGAGTACGCCCCAATCGTACCTCCTAAAGATACTCGCCTGGTAAGCCTAGTGCGAGAGACCTCGACGTCACCTGTCTCGTCGGGGCCCAGGGTGTCGCATTCTTGCAAATAAACTGGCGCCACCCCGTCGGCAGCCAAGTTCATCATGTCCTTATAATAGAAGACCTGGGGTTCAGCCTCCCCCCCAGCCTTCCTCCGATCACCAACCTCCTCACCCTTCTCCTCACCCTTCTCCTCGTCATCCTCTCTCATCGGCTCCTTGCCTGGGCGCCTGTGGCTGGCCTGCTCAGGCTCACTTTGTTGGCTTCCAACCCGTTCAGGCTCGTTCGGCTCTGAGGCCTCAGGAAAGAATGCAAAACCTTCGTGCATTCTTTCCTCCCCCATTTCCTCAACTTTTTATCCTTCCCCATCACCAACTCGGGGACTCTCCTCAAAAGCATAAGAGGAAGTCTCTACGACCCTCCTCTTATCACTCCGAAGATATGCCCTCCTCCTCTGAGTTAAGCTCACGTCGGGAGCCTCTGAATCTGAAAGGACAACCACCACGGGCTCAGTAGATTCAGGGGCAGCCGCCGAGTTTTTGACACTCTCCTGCCCAGCCTTGGGGGTCTCAGCAGCAGCGACAGTGGCCTCAACTGTCTTCTCAGAAGACTGAGGGGTCTTACGAGCTGTCCTTTTCTTCTTTTTGGGTTTACTCTTTTCGGAGTCGGTTTGCTTTCTCTTCAAGCTCGCAAGAACCTCCTCGCCACCCTCCCTAGCTTTGATAGCTGCTGCAGTCTGAAGAATAGCAGCCGCCTCCTCGTTGACCTCAGCCACAGGATCAACAACCACCTCCTCAGGAGGAGGAGCAGGAAAATAACTACCACCAGTACCTAGACCTGAGAATAGAAGCATATCAATACCGTAATAAGCTCTGCATAAGTTAGCAGAAATTCAAGTAATCAGCTTACCATGGGTGCTGGGGTTAGACAAATGCTTCAAGGAAGCATAATGAGGCCATTGCCTCTGCTCGTGAGTGAACTCTGTCAGAATTGGTTCAACCCAAGCAGACAATTCCTCCTCAGTAATCAGACCATCATAGGGAATCTTGTCAGCTAACCAACAAAGAGTGGAAATTAGAAAGTGCAGATACATAATCCAAAGAATATTCAATACAAAGACTCGGGGACTTACGAGTTTCGTTCCACGCCTCGCGGAGATTGGTTTTGTCGCCACGTGTGAGGAGTCTAGACTGCACATAAACATACCGGTGCATCCAGCCCCTATCCCCTGAATCTTCGGATTTGCTCACTAGAGCTTTTCTCCCCCTCATACGGGCGTTAATATACCCATCCCTAGCGACCTGAAGACTATACAAAGCAATAAAATGCTTAAATTCAAAATCCTGCTCAGTCTCGTCGGCGAACCACTGTAGCAGGGTAACAATCCTATAAACACTTGGACACAACTGCCCCGGGCAGATAAGATAGTATTTACAGATATCTTCTATGACAGGGTGCAACGGGAACGTATGGCCTATCGTGAACGGATATGTAGATATGGCCGTCCATCCGGGCCTCGCTGAAGTGATATTTTCCGTTGGGAGGGGGCAAGAAACCATAACATCATCATCCCACCCGCAATCTGTCCTAACCTTAGGCAAAAGGTCGGGACTGATTGAACTCTTAAAGCGGCTTGAAGGCCACGACCTTACATTGCCGTAATGACTGAACGAGCTGATTGAACAGTCATTTTCAAGATTTCCCCAAATTTTTGGGATCACATCGGCAACTGAGGTTGGAGAACTCGTAGGTTGACCAGCCGCTGCCGAAGAAGTACTAGCTGCAGCATCCATATTCAAACTCCTCTTGGCTTTAGGAGACATTTGGATTAAAAGATTAAGGGAATTCGTCGCGTTTCAAATTTTTTGCTGGAAAGTTGTTTGGAGCTCTGAAGATTGGTATGAAATTTGGAATGAAATAGAGAGATTTTCAGCTGGTGGGAATCGTATTTATAGGGTTCGCAAAACCCACACGTGGCGGACATCCGCACAAAAAATGAATCGATCCAGCCGTGGAAGAAAATAACGAAATAAAAATCGGAGTGATGGTTTCTCGTCTTGGGACGTGCAAGACGTGAGTAGGCGCAGTACAATCATCACGCCTGCAATCTCGGAACGCGCAACAGTCACTTCCTCAGTAAAAAGTGGAATGGAGTTGACAACTTGCACGTTTTGTCTTTAGCGGAGCATTTAATGCTCACACTGATTAAACGTCATTCAATCAAGAGCCTATGAAGAATTCAACGGGCAGCATCCAAACACGAATACGAGGATTCAAATATGTTACTTGGGATAAATTCCAAAAAGTTCTTTCCCGCCCAAAACTCGCTTTCCACTCCTCGACCAGATTCTCTGCTCGAGTAGTGTGGGGACTATCTGTATTGGGTTAAATCCGTCGTCACCAAAGTTGGTGACTAAGCATCCACGTAGGACGACATGTAGATGACACGTGGCTGTGAATGGACATAAAGGCAATGGATAAGATCGAAGATAAACAGTTACAACGGACAGATGAACAGTCGCCACGGCCAGAAAAGTCGCGGCTCATCAATCAAGGCAGTTCGAAATGGGAATCTTATCCACAAACAGCGCAACTGCTCGACTAAGGAGTTACAACTGCTTGTGAACGGGCACATAGCTACCTATATATTGTAATCTAAGTCACAAGCATGAAATCTAATGCTTCTCCGAGTCTGCACTTGTATTCAAACTATTTACTAGCATTCAATTCTTTATCTCCAGCGAATATTTATTACTACTGATGATCGAAGGATCTCTTTTATTGTTCCGTTGACTGAATATCATAAAGAGTACGAGGAAGGGAATTTAATCAAGTCTAAACGGCCTGAGCACGGTTCCTTTTTCGTTCGATTATTCATTTATTATATTGCATTAATTGTATCTTTATTCTTTCGCATTTATTACTGTCATTTATATTTCTTCCATTAAGAGCGTTTAATCTCGACTATTGACCGTGACTCCGCTTTACAAATTTAATTGTAAATTAACCTAACAAAATGAAATTACGGTTAAACAATGTCTTCCAGATATTGTTAAACTAATGGGGGACGTACTACTAGGAGTTGATTATCTCGGTGAATGGGTGGAGCGCTCGAAATATTATGCTTGAATTCCTAAGGTGAAAGAGACAAGACCTATCCTTGTGAGTAGGAATGTTACATATGATGAATTGGTCAACAAAATCATACGCAGTTGGGGGAGGGGGTAAGTGATAATCCTAGGGATCTTTGCATTTCATATATGCTGAGTGTTTCCGCAAAGAAAAAGACTGCTTTATCTAAAATTAAGAATGATGATGATGATGTTCATCTTTATATGGCTGATGTTGAACCAACTGGTGCTAGGCCAAGATTAAGGGTTACTGTGATTCCAAGGCCTGAAGGAATTTCAAGTTCAAATGAACAAGATATGCAAGTTCAGATGGATGAATATACATTAAAAGAAGTAGGAGAGGCAGATGAAGAAGGTGAAGAAGGTAGAGAAGAAGTTGGAGATGAAGTTAGAGAAGGTACTTCTGTTAATACTTCAGGAAGTGTTCCATTACAGAGCAGCCTCAACGATTTTTTGGAGAAGATGGCATAGGTTTTGTAAAAGGTATGACCTTCAAGGACAAACGTGAATTAGTGGTGAAGTTGAGGCTTGCTGCAATAAGGAGACCTTTTTCTTTCAAAGCAGTGAAGAATACAAAAAAGTTACTTTATGCCCGATATGTAGATGCAAATTGTAAGTGGTGGCTTCGAGCATTGAGGTATGAAAGCAGTGATATGTTTTATATCACAATTTATAATGGCGAGCACATGTGTGGTCTGCAGCATTTTGCAAGCCACCATACATACTCCACAACTGCTATTGTTGGTGAATACTTGAAAGATAGATACATTGAGGGCAAATGACCAACACTAAAAGACATCAGAATTGCAGTTAACAGAGAATTTAAATGCAGCATTAGTTATTGGAAAAGTTTGAGAGGATGTAAGATTGCGAAGACCATAGCAAGAGGGACATATAAACATAGTTATGCAATTTTGGAAGCATACTGTTATATGGTTAGGACCCAAAATATTGGAAGCAAGACGACTTTGAAGGTTGATAGTTGTGGGAGGTTTATGTATTTTCTTATATCTTATGGATCTTGAATTAGGGGTTTTGTGTATATGAGGAAAGTCCTAGCTATTGATGGGACTAATTTGTCGGGCAAGTATGGCTGGTTGTTGTTGTCTGTTGTCACCCATGATGCAGAGAATCACATATTCCATGTTGCATTTTGTGTTGTGGACAAAGAATGTGATGCTTCCTATTAACTTTTTTCGAACAATTGGTTGACATAGCCAACTACAATGATGAGTTGAGCATCATTTCTGACAGGCATACAAGCATAGCAAAATCAGTTATTAAATGGTTTCCCTCAGCTAATTACAGAATTTGCACGAGGCTCCTTGGTGAAAATATCCACACAAAGTTTCAATTTGGAGACCACCTAGGGTTCTATTACTTGGCAGCAGATGCATATCATTTGGCGGATTTCAAAAGACACTTTAAGCAAGTCGAAGATAAGGATCCAAGGGTTGCTAGATATCTTGAATGTGACGTGGAGTTCCATAAATGGAGCAGATGGTTTTTCCCAGGACACAAGCACACAACTATGAACATCTGATCCGATGTTCTGAACATTTGTCTAGATGCGATAAACGTCCTGTTAGATGTTCCGAACATAACTTTGTGGTGTTCTATATTTAAATGGCAATTAAGCTAAAAACATTCTATATGATGTTTAGAATATTATAAATGATGTGTAGAACGTATTTATTGATGTCCAGATCGCTTTCAAAGATGTTCACACTTGGCTTTATGTTCTTAGCATTTACATTGTTTGTTTGTTAGTATTTTATGTTTGTAGTAATGACCTCGAACATTGCCGACTCCACAAATGCAATGCTAAGGGAGGAAAGAGAATATCCTACTATTGCCCTATTAAATCATATAAATCAGACATTTGGTGAAAAATTCCATGTGAGAGCTACCGAGTTCCTCAACGCTACAACCATACGTGTCCCTTCAGTTGAAATAAATATTAAGATTCAACCTGAAGGGAGGCGGTAAGCTCGCAACCAGTCGAAAAGGTACCTATGATTTCACCATCATCAGTTCAAGCCAGGAGGCAAAAGTCGATTTACGCAACATGACTTATACGTATAGAGAGTATCAAATTGACTTCATACCATAAACATACTATGGTAGCTATCAGAATGTTGCGTCCAGTAGATTATGGAGCGAGCGTCTACGACTTCACTTCTCCATATTACAGGATAGAGTCGTATATGCTTGCCTATGCAGAATCGATCAATCCTATTCCGCCGAAAGAATTCTGGGATGTTCCTCCTGAGCTGCTTGAGAGACAAATACTTCCTCCTTTGGTTGATGACGTTAAGGGTAGAAGAAAGAAAAAGCGGATACCATCAGTTGGTGAAGTATTTTCAAGTAGGAAAAATAGATGTAGCACTTGAAAAAGGACGTGCCACAAAAGAACTACTTGCCCAAGACGAGTGGATAGAGGACCTGAACAATTCACCCAAACTATTGATTCTTGAATTTTAATTTTCTGTTTGTATTAAACAATTTTAATTTTCTTGTTTGTATTAAACAATTTTAATTTTCATGTTTGTAACATCTTAACATTTTATTCTCTTGTTTTCAAGCTATTGTGAATATCATAGGAAATGTTGTTAAAATGATATGTCGCATTCAGACAAAGAAACAGAACATAAACAGTGATGTTCTGCGCACCAATTAAGTCGTTCAACCTGAACCCTAATCCCTAAACCTGAACCCTAATCCTTAATCCCAAACCCCAAATACCAAAAATGTCGAACAATTTAAGAACATCAAATGGACTGTTCTGGAACGTTTTAACATGTTCCGGAACGTCTTGACGATGTTGTGTATCGTCATGACAATGTTCCAACTGCCTAGTCAAGGATTAGTTGTTATCACTAAGATAAGAATTATTTAAACTGATTTAACAATGATTTAGTGGTTTATTAAGATTCCAAGACATGTTAGAAGTGATTAAAACAAAATATATGTGTTTAATTATACAAAAATTATGTTTTAAGTTATTTTCATCAAGTTTAATTGTGATTCTACCACAATTAAGACTTTAAATCATACACAGATGTATATTCTAAGGCATTCCACTATAGATTAGACATTCAATCCATTACTTAGACATTTTCCAATCGATTTGAACATAATGTTATACTGTCAATCACAACTTAGAGACGCTCTTAGTGATTCTACCAAAATTAAGACTTTGAATCATATAAAGATGTATATTCTATGGTATTCCACCATAGAGTAGATGTCCAATCCATTACTTAGACATTTTCCAATTGATTTGAACATAATATTACAGTGTCAATCACAATTTAGACACATTCTTAGTGATTCTACCACAAGTAAGACTTTGAATCATACAAATATGTATATTCTATGGTATTAAACTATAAATGATTGATTTGATCACCCTTTTATGACTATTAGAAGTTATTAAATATTAACTTAGCCTTTAGTTATCAACTATAGGCTATTACAAGTGTTGTGTTCATGATTTGTTGGTTTTACTAAGACAATAGTTTATATTGTAATAATTTAACTATAATAATAAGCCTTATTACTAACTTTTGCCTTTTCGAAGTATTTCAATATTATTCTAAATGTATAGTCATGTTAATTAGTTTGTTATTACAATTTAACCATGATTAAAACATCACATATTAATTTAGGCATCAACTCTGCCCTGAACATTGCAGTAAGAGTTCGGAGCGTTAGTTAGATGTTCACACCCGTCAGTTGTTCTAAGTATCAACCAGCTTTGCTGAACATCTTACTGACGTTCTGAACATATTGAAAATGTTCAGAATGTTCTTTAAAATAAATTAAACATAGAAGAGGCGATGGAGAAGAAGATAGCACATGTAAAATTAAACTAAAACATATGGCCATCAAGGCCTTTCATTAATAATAATTAAAATAAGAAGATTGCATTGCAGGAGCAGGGGGTGGTGGTGGCGGGGAATTGGAGGGGGAAGGGCTATGTAGTCATCCAGGTTCTTCCAATACACGTAGAACTCTGGCTATTCTCCATACATCCATCAAATTGCGCCTTCTTGCTTCACAGAGGCGCTGTCATATCTCATCAATGTCAGCCTTGAGGTGCTGATTCTTGTAGTGTGGCCTTTTGGCCATTTTTCACTAATTTGAGAGTGTGTGTTCTTTATCGTTGTATGAGATAGAAAATCAGTGAATGAATAATAATGTAGTTATAGAGGGAGTCTATGTACCAAAGGGCCACGCCGGTTCAATTGAAGGGTTGTCGCGTTTATGAAAAGATATAAACGCATTCATTAATTACGCTTTTATCTGCAGCAATAATAACACCGTATACATTTTTATGGGAGTCTTTTCAATGTTCGAAGTATGAATATTTGGTGTTCCAATGGATGCATTAATTTTAGGAGACATTTAAACGTCAGTTACGATGGTCTGAACATAAGGAATTAGCGTTTCAATTGATAATTTTTACACACTATCAAAACCTCTAAGTGTCAAATACACTCTAAGTTTGAAGAGATATTTGAATTTCACTTACGATGGTCCGAATATACGTAATTGGCGTTTCAGTTGATATTTTTCCACACTTTCAAAAACTCTAAGTGTCAAATATACCATATACATATTTTGAGATATTTGATTATCAGTACGATGTTGCGAACATATGTAAATGGCGTTCTAATGGACAATTTACAAACTTTAAAAAACTCTCAAGTGTACACCAGATACATTTTTAGAACTATTTGAATGTCCTTTAAAATGTTCCAAACATACATAATTGGTGCCCATATTTTGTTTTACTTACTCAGCAGAATTCTAATTGATCGTCACAACAATGTTCCAAACATTACGGGATGTTCAATGTTAACATCAATAATTAATAATGTTAAAGCAAAAGAAAATATCCATTAACTTAAACTATAAATATCAATCATCCAAATATAACAACCCACCATCATAAAAATAAATCAAAAAATAATTACAATCCATCCTACGGGGCTAATTTGCCATGGAATATGTCCACAACAAATTTGAACTAAACAATCCTCCATAACATTGTTACATAGGTCATCCATCAGGGTGTTGGTTAACAAATGCTCAATAAACATGATGTCACCCCCACATGTAATGCTAGTCAAATTTCTTGGGAGGCCTTGGATGCGCTCATTCTGTCACATTTCTAAATTGAGGATTTTGAGAGGGAGGTGATTGAATTTCCTCGACTTTCGAATGTGTAATGGGAACATGTACATTATTGGCCCCATTATTAAATAAAATCGTTCTTCATTATACACCCCAAAGTTGCAGTCGTAGACATTGATCTTTCCCTCCTCTAAAAGGAAGAAACATGTAACATAATGCGTGCTTTCAATGTTATACACGACAACGATCCTTTTAATACCATCCCACTTTCTACCACCTGGATTAGACAACTTACCTCTGGCATGATCAAGGAATACATCCTCAAACTAATACTGTGCTAACCATCTATCAAGGCTGACAATAAAATCCTTCGCTTCCTCTTCAGCCGCTATCTACTGTTCACACAAGTTGTTTAAGAATGAAATATTGAGGATAAGATCACTGCTGTCATAATATCAAAGGTAAGCCTTATGCCTCAGATGCATCAAGGCCAAGTACTCATCCATAAACTGCAGAATAAAAAAGATTAGAAGGTACAATTATGAATAAAACCATAGCGAAACATCTCATTTGATATTTGGACCTGCCTGTCGTATGTTCAACGAACATCACATTGTAAGGTTCAAAACGTCGTCAAAAATATTTCTTTCTACGATAAAAATCCAAACAATAATAAAATAATAGAAGTAAGAAGATGCACTTACAATATCCCACACCCACTCCTTTATGACAATCAAATCCAAAAGTCCAAGTAATTGAACTCGTGACACAAGAACAAAGTCTTTTCCTCCTTCTTCTCTTGCATGAAAGCATCAAATACTGCTTTCTTCTGAAGGTATAGTGGCTTGTATAGTGAAAATCTCTCTTGAGATCTAGCTTGAGCTCTCTGTCTCAATTTTCTAGAAAAAATAAACAGATTATAGAAAACCTACTAAATTAAATTAAAATAACACTAATGTTTAAAAAAGCTACCTTCTTCTCCTGGCTGCATCACTTTCTTTTTTCATCTATTCCGCTCAGCAATGTAAGGGGACTGAAGCATCCTGGACAACATGATGGGTCTCTTTGGTTGTTGTTGTTGCTGCTTCTGCTTAGACGATGCTACCAAAGTAGCAAGGGACAGTTGGATCGCATGAAGCTTCTGATCCACTCTCTGTCGTTATTTAAGGCAGTCATGGCACTTGCAGCTATAGATAACACGTTGTACATTTTCAGCTTCTCTCCTCGAGCTTTCTCCAACTTCAAACAATCCTCCACCACTAAACCAACCACTAAAACGACCAACTCCAACACTACCAATGTCTTGTTTTTCATCACCAACTTCTCTTTCACATCTACCAACGACAGCACTGCCAAATTCTTCACCAAAATCTCTACCAACTTGTTTTTCCTCAACTTCTCTTTCTTTGGGACGATCAATTACCTCTCTTGGAGGGGTCCTAGGACAATTCCTAAAAATTTTCACTCGATCACCACTAACTATCGAACTAGCCCCATCATACTTAACAACAAGCTCTTCAATAACATCATCAAATCCATCAACAAACGGCACAAGATTCTGAAAGACATCATCTTCCATCTTTGTATCAGTAGGGTCAATGAAAGGGTGCACCACCTACATACCGATAACATTTGTTAAGAATACATTGTTGAAGACAAATAGATCTTCACATCCTAAAGCACGATCAGAACATCCCTATAACTGTTCGACATTTCTCAGTAGTAAAAAAAAAGAACATTATATGAGATGTTGCAGAACATGATGTTCTTATCATCACCAAAAATGTTCTGCACGTCATAATAGATGTTCCACCAATTAAAAAATTGTAGATCATGAACAATTCTTACCAGCTCGGCTATATTCTCAAACATTCTTCCTGAGTCTCTTTCAGTCTTCTTAGTGATCCACCTATGCATCCTTGGTATGGTCTTCTCTTTGGGAAACTCATTGGGACAAAGCGTAGGGATTTCTCAAATTCCCAAGCAACAAATGCCTATTATTTAACCTAGATCCGATTTTAGGCCAATTAACAATTAAATTTGTAGTTGCAGAGTCACGATCAATGATTTAGATTAAGAGTTTAAATGAAGAATTGTGCTAGTTGTTAAACTATCAATATATTCGCGATTTCCAATGAGGATAATTAATAATATGGGACAAGATATAATCGAAAATGAATGATGTTAAAGCATTAATAAAAATAGATAGAGGTAACCGTATTGGATCGTCTGACCCCGCTGAGAGTTTCTCGTTACTGATCGCACTAGAAGACTAGAGAGCAAAGTATCCAGCGAATGTAAGTAACGAACAATGTTTGAGAAAGAGTAAGAGAGAGTATTTTTATTGATGTTGTAGACAGGAAGTAAAAGTTATGTTACAATGATTTAGGACGAATGTTATTTATAGGCCTGATAGGCGTCCGTTGAGTTCGTAACCGCTGGGCACGTATCCGTTAGATATCTAACCGCTGGATGGTGTAATTACTGCCTTTATGACCATTCATTAAGTAATCGCACATGATCAGGTTAGTAATTGCTCATTCAGATCGTGCTGACCTGGGAAGCGTTACACTGCCGCTCTGGGTCTGCTCGTGGTAACCGCCTGGCTAGTTGTCTGTCCGCTAGATGTCTGTCCGGTGAAATCTCTGCCCCTGCCACGTGGCAGACACGTGTCACTTTTTAGATGTCGTCAGTTTTTTATCCAATGCAGATAGTCCCCGCACTTCTCGAGCAGAGCTTCTGCTCAGAGTAATGATGACACTTCAAAAGTTGGTGAAACCTACTTCTCCTTGTGATGGTTGGATCTGATCGTGGCCTCTCCGATATTCTCCACGTGTCTTCTGGGAATTTGATGGGCCGGATTTTTACTCCTATAAATAGGGGTTTGTTAAGTTAAAATCCTTTTACTTGCTTTCATCTTCCATCTGCTAAATCTTGAGAATTCTTTGAACACCCTTCAACTTTCCTTCCAAATTTCTCAATTCTTCTTGAATCATGTCTTCAAAAGCTAGGAGAAGCCAAAATATGGATGCCGCAGCTGGTAGTTCTTCCACAACCACTCCTAGGCCTAGGGCTGCTCAGGCCACAGCTGCAGAGATCATTCCTAAGAAATGGGGTAAGTTGGAAAAGGACTGCAACATCAAAGCTTTCAACAATAACAGAGATATACGCGTTTGGCCGGCGTATAGATTCAAGTCTGGGATCACATCGGAGGTGATCCCATGGGTTCGAACAGACTGCAATTGGGATGCGAGTATCCCCCTCTTGCCGGTATCTGAAGCGGAGAACATCACTTCGCATAGGGCTAGGTGGACAGCTATGTGCACCTACCCTTTTACAGTTGGATGTAAACTACCCCCTGCATCCTGTGCTTGAGAGGTTCTGCAGGGAGTATTTACTCTGCCCGGGGCAGCTGTGCCACAGCATGTATAGAATAGTTACACTCATGGATTGGTTTGCGGCAGAAACCGATCAAGGTTTTGAATATGAGCATTTTATTTCTCTGTACAGTATACAAATTTTCAAGGACGGCTTTGTAAATGCTAGGATGCACGGGAGCAAGGGTCTGGTACGTAGCTCCGAGGATACAAGTGACCGGGGTTGGTGTGCCTGGTGCTCGCTGGCTAACTGTTGGCACAAGCCCATCTAGGAGGTTTGGCATGGGAGGAGGTGCCCGTTGTTGGATTTATCTGAATAAAGAGTCCACCCATAAAGGGGTGCTCTTAATATCTATCCAGGTAAAAAGATAAGTTACCTGATAGAGTCCTACAAGAGGACAACTACTGTATTTTACAGTTATAAATACAGTAGTATTAGGCTCAGATAAACACACTGAAATTTCTACTACTCTTCCTATCTCTCTCTCAAATAAACTAGTGTTTAGACTGTGGATAAAGGGGTTGATCCGTCAAGCACGTGACAACCACCGACGGCCAGTAATTCCAGCCACGGTTAAAGATCCTTCCGTTTCCGCTTACGAGAACAACAAGTAAGTTCTCGGTTTATGTTTTAACAATCTATTTAGTATAGATTATTGTGATATATACATGTTTATATCCTTCATTGGTATTAGATGTCATAGGTCGGTTTTCTGGTTTAAAAAATGCTATTGTTCTATTAGTCAACACGGATTTAGAACTGTTCTTTTTTTTTTCCCTAAATCAGAGTCTTCGTAATTGCGATATTACTGCACTATTCTTACATTGTTTGAGATTTGGGAATATGTTTTCCAAAAAGTTTTTTCATGTAAAACTGTTAAATTCGGCAATAAGCTGCTGCCAACAAAATCAAACGTCTGTTATGGCAGAACGAAAATATATATACATACATTCGAAATCAGTTTCGAAGTCCCACTAATAAACACCGCTGGAATAAAATTGAAGCTCCGGTGAAAAGCTGTGGTCAGCCGCAGTAAACAAAAGAATATATGTATATATAACCTGATCGCTGCCTGAAAACCATCCATATGGAATATCGCTGCCACCGGAAAACGCTCCGCCGAGGGGCAGCTGGTAAGCCATATTTTTTTTAAAACCCAATAGAAGTAGCAGCGAACAGAAAATTGGAGGATAGTGCTCTTAGACACAACAGATTTAATAGAGAGGAGAAATAATGTTTGTCCTTTTTTTCTACACAAAATGACGGTGGCAGTGGTTTAAGAAGATGAAGAAGATAAGACTTTAGGTTGTCTTCTTATCTCTCTTCTTTATTAATATTAATATTAAAACAAATGAGAGAGAGATATATATAAATTATAAAATAAGCTTTACTGACTGTTTCTTTACAAATCAAAGGAGGAGGCCCGCGTGTAGGACATGTAGCCTAGAGGTCTATATTTTTTTTTGGATAAAAGTGTAGATTCTTTTATTTTTTTTAAAGATAACATTTAAAGATCTAGGCAAGGGTTGCTTGAGATAGAAGATGAATCCAAAATAAAAGGGTACAATATTTATGTTTGTTTGTCAGCTTAACATATCATAACAAATTTGGTACTGGCCCACTACATTTCGGGCAGATTTTTCACGATGGGCAAATGGCCCAATTTAAATATTTTACTTGGTTTATATGGCCTACTAAAAGCTATAAATAAATTTGTTGATTAGTTTAACAAATTACATATTAAGTATATTTGTTGATTAGTTTAGCAAATTAAATGTAATGTTAATTAGTTTAACATTTAACTTATTTTATTTAATATGTTAAATAAAATTTAAAATTAAATTAAGTTAATTTGTTTAACTTAGATCCATATGGGATTATAAGATCATGAAAACAAAATGTTGTTTTAAACATGATTAGACATTAAGCTAAGTAGTTGACTAGGTTAATTTACAGG
This sequence comes from Petunia x hybrida, assembly GCA_037355625.1. Lineage (NCBI taxonomy): Eukaryota > Viridiplantae > Streptophyta > Magnoliopsida > Solanales > Solanaceae > Petunia > Petunia x hybrida. Next base: position 929,967 of record JBBBVM010000012.1, read on the forward strand.
TAGTTAATTTTTGGACGATGACTGGGAACATAGTGAACTTTCGACTCCATTATTAATATATGTGTTTATTAACTTAATCAACTTAGTGCTTATTGTCCGAATATGTATGTTGAACATAGTACTTGCGTTTAGAAATTCCTTCTTTAGATCCTCACTATATTTTTTTTAATTTTGTTAAAAGAATGTCTACTGCTGCTAAGAACATTGTTGCTGAGCTCAACAAAGGGTTGAAACTCAATGGTGACAACTATGAGACTTGGAGCTTAAAAGTCCAATATGTGCTTGAAGAGCAAGAGGCTCTGGAGGCAATTAACATCGTCATGGATGAGCCTGAGGAAGGCACCACGGCTCAGCATAGGCGTGACCGTGCGGCTTATGACGCTTGGAAAAAGAAAGACTCCCTGGCTCGCATTACGTTGCTGAGCACCTTAGATGATGATATCTTAAGGGAATTTAAGGATCACCAAAGAGCTATGGGTCTTTGGGTTGCTTTGAAGAATAGGTTTGGTACCTGTTCAATTGAAAGACTACGATCCTTAACAATCAAGTTTGACTCATACAAGAAGCGCCCAGAACATTCAGTGAGAACTCATCTGAGGCTTATGACAAACATGATTGGGGAGTTAAAAGATGCTGGTCATGTGTTGACCGATGAGCAACAAGTTCAAGCTGTCATACGGTCCTTACCTAATTCTTGGGATCATATGAAGATGCATTTGACCCACAATCAGCTAATCAAGACTCTGGAAGATGTCCGGAGATCTCTTGAGCTTGAAGAGGATCGGCTTGAGGCTGCTAAGCCAACAACTGAGTTGCATATGGCAACATCCTCTAAGGCCAAAGGTGGCTTTAAGAAGAAGAATTGGGTTAAGAAAAGAGGACCAACTCAGTCTCAGCCTGCTAAAAGAGCACGGGCAGAACAACAAGGCAATAACAAACGTCCCAAACGTGTCAATGTTGCAAAGGTGAAATGCTTTAACTGTGACAAAAAGGGTCACTATGCTAAGGATTGCTCTGAGCCTCCTAGAAAGGTATTTCACAAAACTCAAACTAGTGAACTTTGTGTTTCTAGTTCAGTGTTTTTGACTGAATCTAATCCTTTGTGGATTGTAGACTCGGGAGCAACGGACCACATAACGAGGGAACGCAATTCCTTTGTGGAGTTTCGGCGTATTTCACGTGGAACAAAGTGGATTTATGTGGGCAACAACAATAAGGTTGCTGTTGAAGGGATCGGTACATGCAAGTTAGTCTTGCGTGGTGGTCGACACCTACTACTACATGATGTCCTCTATGCTCCAGGAATTCGCCGGAATATTATTTCTGTTATTGTTTTGCTTAGGCTTGGCTTTAGCTTGTTTTTCCATGACAACTCTGTCAAATTGACTTTAGGTTCAACTTTATTTGGTTTTGGTCATGTGACCGGAGGTTTTATTATTATGGATTTGGATTATGATTCATTTAATAATAATGCTAGTTTTTCTATGTTTGCTTCCTCACATAAATATGATAGTGATGTAAACATATGGCATGCTAGACTTGGTCATATTGGCCAGCAAAGAATGCAAAGGTTAGCAAAACAATGTTTGCTTACTGGCATTGAACATGTGGAATTGTCCACTTGTGAAAGTTGTCTAGCAGGAAAATCTGCAAGAAAACCCTTCGGTAAAGCGACTAGAGCTGAATATCCCTTGCAATTAGTCCATTCGGACATCTGTGGGCCTATGAATGTCAGGGCTAGGCATGGAGCGCACTATTTCATCACATTTATAGATGACTACACTCGTTTCGGTTATGTCTATTTAATTTCCCACAAATCAGAAGCAATAAGTTGTTTCCAACGCTATATGAGCTTAGTGGAAAATCAATTAGACAAGAAGATAAAAGTACTTCGAACTGACCGAGGTCGAGAGTACTTGTCAACTCAATTTAACGAGTTATGTGATGGAAAGGGAATTATTCATCAGTTGACTATCCCAAATACTCCACAACAAAATGGTGTTGCGGAAAGAAGAAACAGGACGCTTCTAGAAATGGTTAGGTCAATGATGGCACAAGCTAAACTCCCAATTAGTTATTGGGGTGATGCATTGCTTACTGCTACCTATGTGCTTAACCGAGTGCCTACAAAGTCAGTTACAACCACTCCATATGAGTTATGGACTGGAAGAGCACCCAACCTAAGTGTATTAAGACCTTGGGGTTGCGCTGCCTATACACATGATTCTTCTCACAAACATGGCAAATTAGGCCCGAGAGGAAAGAAAAGTATCTTTATAAGATACTCAGAAACCTCTAAGGGTTATGTATTTATAGGTTTGCAAGACAGTGGGAGCGTAACTGAGTTTGAATCACGAGATGTCACATTCTTAGAGGATGAGTTTCCTAAAAAGGGAGAGGTAGGTCAAGACCTAACCTTGTTTGAGATAGAGGATCGAGATGAACAAAGATCACTTCATTCGAGTGGGAGAAATTTAATTGATGATGAATTAGTTTCACATCAACAACCTCATTCATCATCGGGTGCGAATGTAAGTAATCATTTGACATCAAACAATGACCAAATGGATCTTGTTCCAAGTGGGAGTGAGATGGTCACTGATCTTGTTCCAAGTGGGAGCAGGATAGATGTTCTTGATCCAAGTGGGAGCAACGTTGATCCAAATGGGAACAACGAAGAAGAATCACAAAAAGGACGTGGTTTACGTAAAAAGATTCCCCGTCGACGATTTGATGTCGAAGGTGCTGAACTTTTTATGTTGTTCTTACAAGTAGAAAACGAGCCTAAAAATGCAAAAGAGGCTCTCTCATGCCCTTCAAAGGAAAAATGGATAAAAGCAATGGAAGATGAAATGGAGTCAATGAGAGTCAACAAAGTCTGGGAACTAGTTGATCTCCCAAAAGGACGCAGAGCTATTGGGAGCAAATGGGTTCTCAAGATTAAGCTCAATGCTGATGGCACAGTTGAGAGATATAAGGCTCGACTGGTGGCGAAAGGTTATACACAACAGGAAGGAATAGACTACGAAGAGACTTTCTCACCTGTTGTGCGATTTAACTCAATTCGCCTGATTCTAGCTATAGTAGCAAGTTTAGATCTTGAATTACATCAAATGGATGTAAAGACTGCCTTTCTCAATGGAGAATTAGATGAAGAAATTTATATGGAACAACCCGAATGTTTCATTGAAAAAGGCCACGAACAAAATGTTTGTAGACTTATGAAGTCTATTTATGGCCTCAAGCAATCTTCAAGGCAGTGGTATATACACTTTCAAAATGTGATCATATCCAATGGTTTTACTATGGTTGATGAAGACCATTGTGTTTATACCAAGAGATCAAGAAATAAGCTTGTAATTCTGACATTGTATGTCGATGATATACTTATAGCTGGAAATGATAAAGAGTTATTAAACGAGGTAAAGGCCTGGTTGTCGTCTCAATTTGAGATGAAAGATATGGGTGAAGCTGCATATATTCTTGGAATCAAGATTTCAAGAGATCGTCCTAAGAAACTATTGTATCTCTCTCAGGAGAATTACATTAAGAAAATTCTTGAACGATTTAATATGCAGAATAGCAACCCAATTGACACTCCTATCAGCAAAGGCCATAACTTGGGAAATCATTTGTGTCCTCAGACTCCTGAAGAGACAGAAAAGATGAAGCGAGTGCCTTATAGAAGTGCAGTTGGATGTCTAATGTATGCTATGGTGTGTACTAGACCTGATATTTGTCAAGCAGTTGGCTTGGTAAGTAGATATCAATCCGATCCAGGTCCAACACATTGGCAAGCAGTAAAGAGGATCATGAGATATCTGAGAGGAACATCTGACTACCACTTTGTTATCAAGGCAGCAAAGATTTGCGATTAGTTGGATACACTGATGCTGATCATGGAGGAGATTTAGACGAGAGGAAGTCTACCTCAGGATATGTCTTCTTACTTAGTAATGGTGCCATATCATGGAAGAGTAAGAAGCAATCATGTGTAGCACTATCCACGATGGAAGCCGAATATGTGGCTCTGTCAAAAGCAACAAAAGAAGCTGTTTGGTTGAATAGGCTCTTCAAAAGCTTGATGGGTAACACTGATGATGAACCAGTGTTGGTCTACTGTGATAGTAAGGCTGCAGTTGATGCAACCAAGAATCCTAAGCATCATTGTGATACTAAGCACATAGATATCAAGTATAACTATGCAAGGGACATGTATAAACGCAAGAGGTTGAACCTGGTGAAAATATCTACAGAAGATATGGTAGCAGACCCATTGACCAAGCCTTTAGCTAGAGATGCATTTGTGAGACACACTAGGTCTCAAGGCTTGCGTAGACTTTGAGTGATTTTGTATTATTCTTTGTTTTCCTAGTTGTTCACAAAACTATGTTCTTTGATAATCAATAAAGTTGATTTACTTACATACATATTCATAATTTATTGAGTGTTTAGTACATTCTTCAATTATATTTTAGTATGTCGGGTAGACAAGAGGTTGGCCTTCTCACACAGGCAACCGCCTCCTTATCTTAGTGATAAGTGGAGATGAGACTTGATTTTAAGAAAAATTATCAAATGGATAATTTGAGAGCGATATGCTTAAAATCAATACAGTCGTTTAAATAATAACATAAGGTTATTAAGGTGAAAGGATGTTCACCTAGTCTACTTAGTAAGCTAGATGTGAGTTTAAGAAACTCGAATTTAGATACATATGGTGTCTGAATTTCATCTATACAACATTATTTATAAAGACATACGCTCCTTAAGGAAAGGAAAAAAATGTTGTAGCACGTGTTTCATACCATGTGTGCTAATGTCGACCTTAGGTTAACATAAGTTTGATCTCAACTTACTGTTGCGTGAGACCCAGAGCCTTTATGCTGGCTCAAATTATGTACCCTCAGTAACTCCGATCAGATACTTGAGACTTAGACCAATGTTAGCTATCTTAGTGTGTTTCCAAAAGACCATGAAAACGGATGCGGTCTGGCGGGACATATCTAGAAAAGCAGTTGAGCTAATGTTAAGAGAATCGTGAGAAGAGGAAGATCATTAAAGGAATCTCATTAATTTTGTATTCACAGGTGCACCAGTTATAACTTATGAGTTATAATTGTGAATACATAAAATGATATTTGAGATTTTAAGAGGATATCAAAATGTGATTCATATGATCTAGGGTATTGCATACTTTATAATCTACTTGCAGGTTTCCACTCGACGAGAGGCTATATACTCCTAACAGATGTATAGCACGTAGCTCTCACAGTATGCTGGTCGCACGGTCTATTTCACTGTATGAATATTTGAAGAGAAGAGATGAGAATATGTTTCTCATATTGTAAGAGCACTCCCATTATGTGTGAGTGGGAGATGTTGGATTTATCTGAATAAAGAGTCCACCCATAAAGGGGTGCTCTTAATATCTATCCAGGTAAAAAGATAAGTTACCTGATAGAGTCCTACAAGAGGACAACTACTGTATTTTACAGTTATAAATACAGTAGTATTAGGCTCAGATAAACACACTGAAATTTCTACTACTCTTCCTATCTCTCTCTCAAATAAACTAGTGTTTAGACTGTGGATAAAGGGGTTGATCCGTCAAGCACGTGACAACCACCGACGGCCAGTAATTCCAGCCACGGTTAAAGATCCTTCCGTTTCCGCTTACGAGAACAACAAGTAAGTTCTCGGTTTATGTTTTAACAATCTATTTAGTATAGATTATTGTGATATATACATGTTTATATCCTTCACCCGTCCTATGATCAGTGTGTGATGCATGTCGGCCACGAGTTGTTTCAAAGTATTAACCTCCCCAGTCAATCTCTCATTTTCCAGTGCCAAGAGTTCCTAGGCACCAGCCTCGGATCTCTCTCCATCAGATGGCATGGCTACGGGTGAAGTCACAGGTCCCTTTGATTTAGTTCTGTATGGATGGGTCGATGCCAGAATTCCGTACCAAATCTCCCACTCCAAACTATGCAAACAAATCAGGTTAGCATAAAAAGAATCACAGATTGCAGCCTAAGGTTATTATGCGTCATCCCAAAACGGTTCTCGGCGCGAGCCGCGTGTACCGACCGTATCCCCAAAAATATTTCTACATGTCGCGTTAGACAAAATCATGACGCAAATCAAAGCGACACGTAATTCCGAACAAGGACAAACTTGGATTTTATTTTTCCTTTTTCTGACTCAACAAACGTAATTTGCACAAACAACACGAGACAGACTCAAAATAAACTGCTTAACGTGATACACGAGTTAAAAGATATATACAAACTGACACGACATTGTGCGGGTACACCCGGACGGTAAAAATAATGAGACTCGACTTTTGAGTAGAGTCAGACTATTACACGAGGAACAAAACAAAACACAATTCAAGTAATCGTAATTGATTGTCCTTACCCTAACTTGACCTTAACAAAACAAAATAAAGCGGGACCCTAAAATAAAAAATTTTTTTAATGAAAAATTAAGACTCAACCGGAGATTCGAAACGGAAATTAAGAACGGATTATGAAATAAAATATTTTTTCTTATCCGAAAGATGACTCCAAAATCGGACATTACGGTAATACAAAGACGGACGCAATTTTTTTTTTTTGAAACAAAATCTTTGATCTAATTCGAAAGAATCTTAGAGTATTTACAAAATCTGGCAATTAGGACGACACAATGACACAAAATATTACACAAATTAGACACAAAATTGGTTTCTAAAATTGGCCATTATGACGGCGTAAAGCCCCGATAAATTACTTTCAAAATATGGACTTGATTTAGATACAAACTCAACACAAAAGAGTCCCAAAATTTTGCCATTATAACGGCGCAAAACTATGATACATTATTTTCTAACACTTGGACCAAGCCCGGACGTTAAATGAGACTAAAAAAACTTGAAAAAATTTCATCATTATAACGGCGTAAAAGGACAACTAAACAAAAGTATTCCGACACACGGGACTAAACCCAATTTTTCTATCATTTTCACTTTTTTATTTTTAAAAATTTGGCTCTTGCCCCTCGGTGATCGGTCAGTATAACAACCCATAGACTAGAACAAATGCAACACATTATATGCTCATGATGTGTCTTTTGGGGATGCGGGCCCCACTATGATACGAGGGAGTCAGCCTAGACGAGTGCGGTACCGGTGTACCGCACCTCACTAAGTCTAATGACATGCAAATAAATCGGCCCAGATAAAAGCAAAACTTAACCTCTAGGTGACTCAATGGGTTCATGTTCTATAGTTTTTGGCAATTTGGAAGTGCGGCCTAACCCAACGCACCTCCTCCTAAAGAAGGGTTAACTTTTTGTGTCCTAAGACACGACAGAAATGCCAGACGCCGAAGCGAAACTGGCGTGCATGTGTACAGTGTTCCAGAAGACTCAGAGGTGTACGAGAGAAGACAGTTGTGTATATACAGTTCAAACATATCAAAGCAGTAACACTCAAGGCAACATATGCAAACAATATTCAAAAGCCGAAAGCGACAAATTTTAAAGCCTGAGACTCTCAGTTTTCACTTTCCTCCCCAGCGGAGTCGCCAAGCTGTCACGACCCCTTTTTCAACTTAAAAAAAGAAAAATTTATAGTTTTAAAAGGTTGTGACCGGTATTAATAGGTACACAAATTATTAGTGATTTCGGAGTCGCCACTTGACAGTTTAAAGGTGTGCCAAGTCACCAAAGTGGTGTACCTAGAACACCTATGACTCGTAAATGGTCTGCATCAGAGTTCCAGGTAAGGATCTCGGTTGAATTTCGGGAAGGTGTTAGGCACCCTCGAGTCTTGTGCCGAACACAGTTGCCTTTATTGACGCATTTCGACCCTTTGAAAATTGTTTGTTTGTTTTGCCCTTGATTGTTACGCTTTTGATTTGTAATTAAATTGTCCGTTTCAAATAGAAACTCAAATCGAGATATAATCGCGCGAGCACTTCACTCGTTCGAAATCTTCCGACTTAAATCAATTAAATCGCGCAGGCACTTCACCCGTTCGAGATCTCTTGACTTAAACGAGTTTTATATGAACAATTAGTTTGTCGAGTAATCTAAGCATTGTTTTATTTCTATAGCAGCGGCCTATTTGTATTTGCCTATCCAAGTGTTTTCGCCTATCAAGTTTGAACAATCTGCACATGAGTTGAATATCAACTTCCCTTACTTTAAATTATTTGATAAAGAAACGTACTGGCATATTGAAATGTGTCTGCCCACTTGCAATCTAAATGAACTTCAACCAAAATTTGGCATGTAAAGAAGACTGGTTACATAAATTAATTTACATTCGTCGTACGCTTGCCTAACTTGTTTGCAAATTGGTGAAAATTTCTATTTAAACATGCCATAAATGAGCCTCATACTAGCTGCAATATATAACGAGGTTCCAAATTTTCACGATATTTAAACCCGAGCTTGCAAGTCGGACCTTTAACAGTAAAGAGATACGCTAGCCCATTTCTGTTCTTTCTTTCATCATTAACATCAAATGTATAAATGAACATAAAGTGAACGGAACATTTATGCTAATGAAGCTATCAAAGTATTCTGGTCTTGTTTTCCTTTCCTCAAATAATAGAGCCTTACAGGCTACTTTCCATATATCAAGAGTTTAAGACATGACAAAATACATACAAATTAGAGCAAAAGCTTTAAAGAAATACCTAGTGAGTAAAACTCCAAAGCTCAGCCATAACAAAGGTCCACAAAGCTCAAGCGCAACAGCAACGAGCAACAGCCAGCAACAACTCTTCTCTAACCCTTAAACTTGTAACTCGCTAACTTTTACTTTCACTCTATTTTTTTGAAAAGACACTTGTATTTTTCTCTTCCTCTCTACCAAGCTTTTCTTTTTTTCAGATCTAATTTTCTCTCAAAGTTTTTCACTCTCTCCAATCTGAACTTCTTAGAGAGATTCCCCCATATTCAGATGTTGTGTGTGTCTGTGTTCTCTCTTAAATAGACCCAAGGTGGAGTAAAAGTAAAAGTAAAAAGGAGAAGGGCTCACAAGACTCTTCACTTTTTTCAGAAGCAATTAATTCCTCTTAGCATGCCAAGCTAGACAACAAAAATGGCAGGGGAATCTTTACCCTTTAGGCTGCCACGTCTTGTCTCTTTATTTGACTTTCTTTAGACTCCCAGCCAAGCAAAATTCCTACATGGACTTTAGTCCAAACATAAAGTTCCAACAGATTCACTAAAATTATAACCATACCAACTCTTAGACTTTACTTTCTAACTAAACCACTTCTAGTTAAACAAATGGTCGTTGTTGACACCCAATTTCATCCCAAGATATAATTAACGGCTAAATTATTTAAATGAGAATCGATTATCAAAATAAAGTTAAAATTAGAATTACATAATTAAAATTATTTGAATTAAAATTAATTAATTAAAGTAAATTAATCAATTTCAAAAGAAGGCTAAAATTACCAGGCATATCCTAATTTCTGTCCTATCCGCGCAACACCCTCAATTACTCATTTAATACTAACTGGAGGGGGGGGGTGCAAAATCGTTCTTCCCTTTAATTTCGGATCACTTATGCAACATATACATACAACACATTGCGCATATCTCTTCCCACTTTCAAAAGAAGGCTAAAATTACCAGGCATATCCTAATTTCTCACCCAAAACGCAACCAAATTCACTCAAAATGATATCCAACTTAAGTTTCTTATCTTTTTCTCCGTACGAGGCCGTGTTGCAGCAATCCCACGCGTTCGTTCTTGTACGAATTCATCCGAGCCTCTAATTTGATCCCAACGGTCATTTTTCTTTGGGATAAGGACACGAATTGTACCATTTCTGCGGGAATGGACGATTCCAACCCTTATCTCATAGGTAAAATGCCGATTTTGGGTCACAAGTATAAGAAAAATCAAGATCCGAAACCCTAAGGTATGAGGTGTATATATATTCCTTATTGCTTTCATTTAGAGGGTTCTGTTCAGCAGCATACATATTATACCCAAAAAGTCTTCTCAGTTTTTTTTTGGCTTAGTTCATCGCATTACCGTTTCTGTCATTTCTTGCTTTATCACTTCATTAGTCGAGTCATCGACCTGGCTCGAGTCGCTTTAGTTTGAGTCGCTTTCTTCAGATTCAACGCCCTAGCTCGCTGCGTCGCAAAAGGTAATAAACCTATTCTCTCGACATTTTAGCTCAGTTCTTTTGTTATTCATTAACTATAAAATCTGCTATGCAATGGAATAGTTTGAGTTTGATATTCAGAGTCGATAAATGTCTAAGGTTAATCAATCTAGCTAGAATGTCAACTTCAGTTCGATTCCAGTTTCTTTATATGTATTCGTCACTGTCAGAGTTAATAACTTTGTGAACTTAGTCATTTCTTTTATTGTTTGTAAATCTGGAAATGATAATACTTTGGGTTTTAGATCATTTATAAGTTGTACTGATTTTGTTTGGCTTAAAGTCTATGACTTTATGCTGAAACTAGGTTATGAGTTTGAACTGTTTCTTTGTTAGTCTAAAAAAAATAATGAATGAATAAATGATGATGAGTGAATGAAATGAAAATGGATGAAGTTTAGGCCAGATATTGGGTGTTAGTAGGCTAGTTCTGCGAGCTAGAGATTGTATAAGAGGATCAGGAAGTTTGTTTCTGGCAGCAGGGGTATAGGAGTTGGTTTTGGTTAGCAGCAGTTTGCCTTGGTTGTTTAAGGCAGCTTAGGGAAGGTTTGTGCAGGTAGTTTGCTGAAGTGTAGAGGTGTGTATGGAGTCTGGGATTGTTAGTTTAGATTGGAGGAGCTCCAGGTTGCAAAAGAGATGGTAGCTTCAGGGTGTTCCTAGTCCTGTTTCTGTTTGAGAGTGTTGAGGTGTTTCTGTGTGTTTGCAGATGTCCAGAGAGGGTCTGGTCTCTGTTCCTGTTTGTCTAGGGGTTTCTGGAGTTGTTCAGGAGGGAGTATAGGACCTGTGAGGGGTCTGAATAGGAAGCAGGCTGTCCTGCACTGGAGTTGATGCAGCAGCAGTAGTGTGCAGGGGTTTCTAAGTGGCATTCAAGTTTTGGTGGTAAGAATAGAGTGGGGCTGTTGCAGGGTGTTTAAAGATCTGGTGCAGTAGGTCCTGGCAATAGAGGAGTTCAGGTAATAGTAGGGTTCTGTGATGGTATGTGAAGGTTTGTGAGGTAATGTTATGTTGGTAGGATCAGTTGGCCTGTAGCCTGGTCTTTGTTTCCGTTTGTTTTCCTTTCCTGGACCATCCATTGTCTTTGTTTTCCTTTCCTGGACCATTCATTGTCTCCAAAGATGCCTGCTCATTTGAGAAGTTTGCTGGAATTCTTTATTCTAGAAATAATAATAATAACATGAAGATTAGTTTTAAAACCAAGTGATGTGTATGTTACAATGTTTTTGCTGTAGTATTCGGGGTCTGCCTAAGCTCTAGCAAGCCATCTTTATTAACATGTTAAGCTTTTGTCACTGCTGATAGTTTACCTAAGCTTGTGATAGTGTAGTATCTATTGGTCTGATCTCAGGCTATAATTCTCAACTCCCTTTTCTTTTGAATATTACTGATTGGTTTCCTTTGTTTTCATTGAATCTGGTTGTGAGATTAGCTGAAGCATATCATTTTGTAATCCCTGTTGTTCTTCTTCTTAGTGAGTTTAGTTGGTAGTTTATAAACTATATGGTCAAATTGTAAAGTAACTGTGAATTTTTCTTTGAGTATTTACTAATCCTTATTCTTTTCTTTCTTTGCATAATGTAATTCTGGGATTGAGTTTATTAAAACTCAATATTGGGATCGATGCATTGGCATTGGAGTCATCTTGGGCCGAGTTCGGGCAAAATTCAAGATTTCAAGACTTTAAGAAAATTGCTATCAAGGCTCAAATTTTGAGTTGCATTTCCAGGTTCTATTTTTCTTCACTCTATCTTTCTCCGCTCCTTTAGAAAATGCATGTTGTATCATTTCTTTTCGAATCGCCAATTAATCTATGGATGTTTAGAATCATTTGTCAATTAATGAGTGCAAAATCAAATTAGACTAAAAATCGTGTTCCTCGTCATAGTTCGCATTTGAATCGCTTCTTTACTTATTATATTAAATATTCAAATATTTATTTATCCAATCCAATTTATTTATTTAGTTAATCAATTGAATTTTAATCCTTTATTTATTTATTTATTTATTTACTTAATCTAATTTATTCAATTTCAATTAATTATTTATCTAATCAATTAAATATTTATTTATTTATTTATTTAATCAATTATGATTCATTTACTCCTTTATTTAATTAAAATTGATAAGTATTCATTTATTTAATTAAGTTATTTATTTGATTATTTATTTAACTATTTATTCAATTATTTAATTAATCCCTTTATTATCATCCAATTATTTGTATAATGTATTTTTATTTAATTATCTAGCTTCATTTAACATTTGCTTATTTTATTAATTAATTAATTGATTATTATTTCATTATCTATTTAATTAATCTTAAAATGGATCATTTATTTATCTAAGTATCGGCATAATTAAAATCTTATCTTATTTATGTTATTCATATTATCCTTATATAAAATTAGCTTTATATACTTATTATCCTTAACAAATTCGTGAAAACCGCCGGATTAACCGCTTTTAGCGGATTTTCGAAAGTGCTCCCGCTAGGGACCTTCTTTCGAATTTAATAGAACCACTTACCTAAGAATCTCTGATTTTAATTTAATTTCATTTAATTAAAGAATAAATTGCACTCATTAGTTAACTTAGGTTCCTAATAATCCTTAAATTAGGTGGCGACTCCAAAGGAACCCTTTGGAATCCCATTTTGTTGAAATATACCCGAAACTTGTCTTTTCTTAAAAAAAAAAAAAAAGGGTAATTTTTTGGGTTCAACAGCGTGGCGACTCCGCTGGGGAATACGCAAATGGTTCTAACCAAAAGGCTTTCACGAATTTGTTTGTTTGTATTGTTTGAGTTGTATGTCGTTACTAGTATGCGTAGCTTATTTAATTATTTGGGTTTAGAAATTTGGTGCAGATGTTGTGGAGAGCATAAGTTGTGTTAGAATTTTGAGTTGGCACCAACTTTGGGAAGATAGTTGGTATAACAGAATTGCGGTGTCGAGGCGGCGAGCTAATTATTATCAATTATTGTTATTATTTATCGCTTACTCTAAATCTGAATTGCTCAAAACTGGCATGAACTATTTTTCGTTACCACTTGTTTGCGCGTCTTAGGCCCACCTCTGGCAAAGAGGCACCTTACAGGGTAGGAAACATTCGCATTTTCATTTACGCTCAACTACTTGTGTTTGCCACATGTCGAACTTGTTTAAAATGTAAAGCGCTACGTGATGCGCGCTACGTGGTTTGTGTGAAATTTTGCCAATGACATGCAAACTAACATGGCTACTTTTGAACTCTTTCTTTTGTTTTATTTATCCCCCATACAGAGGTTTGATTTGTGCTGATTTAAGCTGGCTGATCACTCCTATTACACAAGGACAAAGGACCAATCTGCATACTGGTACACATTTCCACAACTGACAATGACCGGAATAGATGATGAACCTCGCAATACCGAGAAAAATCTTGCAACTCCTGAATCGTCAAGAGGAAATGTCATTATTGCTCAAGACGAACTGATTCTGGAAATGGCTAAGGAACTACAGATGTTAAAAGATGAACTGGCTGCGGTAAGAGGGCAAACTCCTAAAAACACGCCGCTGCGTGGTCCCGATGCATCCCACTCTCTGGGTCAAATGGGGCAATCTCTGGGGCAATCTTTGAACTCAATTGATGGGGTCGCCAATACGAATACACCTTTGAACACCCACAATTCTCTAAAAGCACCAGTCCACCAAAGCAACTCACCATTTGTCCAAGCCCCACCTCCAAATAACGCTCAATCTAGCCAAACAATCAACCGACCACCCATCTACCCATCACATCAACAACACCCATCATACACCCCGCACCCTGCCAATACTTATTATCAGTCACATACTCCATATCCATACCAAACCTCCACTTACCAAAATGAACCCATCCCGCAAGCTTATATTGAAAATCCACCTGCACCCTTAGTTCAAGTGGCGGTATATGGCGGGCAAGATGTTCCTATTGTTCAAGTTGATGATTACACAAATCCTCCTTATGTGAAGTTTCAAAATGGTGTTAGAAGAGCCGAAAAAGCAGTCGATGAGGGTGAAGATTTGGAGAAAAAGGTACAAGGTTGGGTGATGAGTACTCTTAGTAAAGCATTAAAAGGCAAGGACAAGGAAAGTCTAGAATATGAAGACTTGTGCGTTCATCCTGGGATTGAATACCCAGAAGGGTACAAAGTACCAAAGTTTGTTAAGTTTGATGGCAAAGGCAACCCCCGAGCCCATTTAAGAAGGTACTGTGAAACCTTGGGAGTGGGATGAATGAAGAGCTCTGTATGAAATTATTTATTCATAGTCTTGAAGGTGAAGCTTTAGACTGGTACTCCGAGCAGGATCCCTCAAAATGGATTAACTGGAGGAGTATGGCTCACGACTTCATGGAGCGTTTTGGTTTCTATGCTGAAATACCATTAGATCGATTGGCTATTGCAAGGTTTAAGAAGAAGCCGACCGAGACTTTTAGGGAATACGCGGTACGTTGGAGGAGTGAGGCTGCCAAAGTTAAGCCTCCCATGAGTGAGGAAGAGTTTGTGGGACATTTCATCGAGACATTGGATGAATTTTACTATGATCGAATGGCATCCATGACTAACTCTACTTTTGCCAATCTAGTGAAAACGGGGGAGATATATGAAGCTGGTTTGAAATCTGGTAGGATCACAAATTTGGCTGCTTTGCAAGCTACAAGTAAGGCAATCCAGTCTGGGTCTGGTAATGGCTTTAAAAAAAAAGAAGAAAGAGGAAGTGGGAGCTGTTGTGGGAGACATCGAGCGTCGACCGGCTGGAAAGTTGAATTTTGACAATTCGTCTGCTTTTCCTACCTACCAAAGCCCATATTACCCAAATTACCCCACTCACTACCAGATGCCGCCTGTTCCTTATCCGGTTTACAATGCACAAGCAAATTACTACCAACCTAGAGCACATGCACCTAATCAATACCCTCGTCAGGCAAATTTTCAAGCACCCCAGAATTACCAGCCTCGTCCTCCTGTTCGTCCCAATGTGCAAGGGTTTAATCAAAATTACGAAAAGAGAACAACCAAAACCTATACTCCCCTAGCCGAGTCATATGGCCAGCTTTTTGAGAGATTAAGGAATGCGGGAGTTGTGCAGCCTATCCCTGATAACACTCCAAACCCACATACCATTTGCAGCCTATCCTTGATAACACTCCAAACCCACCTCCAAAATGGTATGATGCAAATAAGCACTGTGCTTATCACTGAGGGGCAGCCGGCCATGATATTGATAGATGTTATACTTTCAAAGACAAGGTCGAGGGTTTAATCAAAGCAGGCACCATTCAACTCACCGGCACTCAGCCAAATGTGCATGATAATCCTCTTCCCAATCATGGTAATAATGCAGTTAATATGATTTCTCTTGAGGAAGAACCAAATCTGAAGGGCACCATAGTCTCTATCTATGATGTAAAGGTTGATAATATTGCTTTTAAGGTACCTAAGCAAGCACTAACTCTATTGCCAAAGAATGAGGGAACTTTTGGCCTAGGTGGCAACCCCGCTGAAGGAAAGATGGAAAAGGTTGAGTCTGAGAAGAAGCCGACCAGTGTCATGCTACAGCCTCTTTTACCATTGAACCAGTCATTTGTCCAAGCACCAGAAATGGCCATGCAGAATTTGATCGAAGGTGTTGGCAGCCAATTCTTGAATGATGGATTGAAATGCAGTGCAACTATTGAAGATTTTGAGAAAGAGCCATATGTGCAGAATGCTGAACCAAGTGATGTGATGGCTAATCAGACTTGTGGTCCAAAAGAGACTTGATGAATGAACTCGTTATTTTTGTTTTGGCATCACAGTCAGCTTGAGGCCCTGAACTGTGTTTTGCACTTTGTTTATGTTTATGTCTATGTCTATGTCTATGTCTTTCAAATAACTCTTTTAAATCCTGCATGTATACTTTTATGTTGTATGCCTCCCTAAATTAGGTTTTGAATAAACAAATGCACTGCATTCCTGCCTTATTATTTTGCTATACTTTAACTATTTATATGCTTTATTATTTGCTTCTGATTAATATACTTACTACTGTTTCAAATTAAAAACAAAACCTGCTTGAACTTTGCTTGTGATCTATAACAAAACAGCTGAACGATTTAAGGATGATGCACTGGAAGGTTACTTTGTGCACTCTTTGGATATTACATTACCGTTAGAACTTCAAACTGGGGCAGCTTTATTTGCCGGCTATTGGAGCCGAAGCGGTTTGTCTATAAAAATGGAAGTCCTTTATTTGAGAAACCATTCAAGAAGATAAGTTGGAAGATGTTGAACGCACAAAGAGAAGATTTGAATAGTTTACTTCAAACCGGGGCAATTGGTGCTAAAGAAGATCTTTCCTAATCAAGAAGAAGCAAGGGGCAAATTTGCACCGAATTGGCAAGGTCCATAGGTGGTTCATCGGGTTTTGTCCGGAGGAGCACCGATTCTGGCAGAAATGGATGGTCAAGTTTGGCCAAAAGCAATCAACGCAGATGCTGTCAAAAGATACTATGTCTGAGGCAATCGCAAGTTAGCATGGTTTTTGAATGTAATCTTTGATGTAATGCGAACTACGCGTAACCTGATTCCCGAGGCGGGATACGTAGGCAACTCATATAGAGTTCGGTTGCACTAGCACAGGAATCCCCTATTTTCTCTTTTATGTATTTTTTGAACTACTTCTGACCTGATTCCTGGAATGGCAACAGGATAAGTAGGCAATTCCCGTCGGATTCGGTCAAAATATTGTAACACTTTAGGCTTGTTTATCTTTTATGATGTAATGTCGAACTATGCATCTGGGAAGATGTGTGGATTTTCCAATTCGGATGCGGCTTCGTACTTAGATTGCCCTATTTTCCCAAAAAAATCTTTATGTAAGCAGAACTACGCATGGTCTGATTCCCGTGGAGGGATACGTAGGCGCTCTTAACGGGCTCGACTCAATAATATTAAAATTTTCAGTCTCCCCTAAAGCAAGCAACTGGGGCAATTTTGCAAGGTATTTTGAAGTTTTGAAAGATAGCAACTGGGGCAATTTTGCAAGATATTTTGAAGATATGGAAGATAGAAACTGGGGCAAATTTTGCAAAAAAGAGTTCGAAGGCATAAGGATTATAACTGGGGCAGATTTTTACAAAATTGGTATTACCTATCAAATGATGAAGTGGCAGAGTTTTAAAGTATTCAAGATTAGCACAAGTCGCAAAGACAAAGGACGTTCAGTTTGTTTCAAGATATGTCATGAGTTTGAGTTAAAGCAGAAATTTTTAAAAGCATTATAACTTTCGGTTGCATATCAATGATTATTTATTTAATATTTTATCAAATTACTTTACTTTGCCTCTATCTTGAAATGTTATACAATATTGAGTTCATAAGTCAAGTCTCTGAGTATAATTTGCAAGCCCGAGTCTGAAGAAAAATGAGGGAGCAGCGGCAGCGAGTTCAAGATGAATCAGCATAAATCAAACACCCCTCCCCAAAACTAACAAAATTTTCTTTGAGAGCAGGAACATGAAAACTTGCAATGAAAGGATCATTCGCATTGTGGATGAACAATTTATTGAACGCGCGTCCAAAGTTGCCTTGCAGATTGCGTCGCATTGCCTTTTTCATAACCTAAAGCATTATGCTTTGTCATGAGTTATTGTCGAACAGGCGGCATTTCTACCCCTATGACTTTCATCCCTAATAGGCGACAAAGCCGAGGCTGGTTTTGTGTTTTCAAAACTAAGCCAAATAGGGCATCGCTTTGTTTTAGTTGATAATCCGCACAAGGCCATCCTTGCTGAATTATCTCGCCAATTGATTTATCAATGGCTCGCACTGACTACCTTTCCGCACTACTCTGCTTTGCACTTGCTTTAAAAAGTTAATTCCTTGTTTTACTCTTTCAGGTTGACCCCCAGGCGGGGCTTCTCCTTGGTTAACAGGTCAGTCCCGAGACCCTCATTGCTTCGTGCCGGACCGGTTCGCCAGCTGATTTGTTCGACAATCAACCCCAAGACCCTCCTTGCTTCATGCCCGACCGGCTTGCCAGTTGATTTGTCATGCTTGTTGAAAAGGATTTGCACTATGCCTTCGCACTTGCTTTATTTGGTTCGCCAGTTGATTGGAAGACAATCTATCGAAGATATTGCACCTTGCACTTACAAATTACGTCATGCCTACCGTAAGCAATCGGGGGCCTTATTATGAGTCTATCGTGAGCAAGCGAAGACTTCATTAGCATTGAAGCCTACCATAATCAATTGGAGGCCTTATTTTGAAGCCATCATAAGCAATTGAAGGCTCTTTTATCATTGATCCTACCGTAAGAAATCGGGGGGTCTCATTATCAAGTCTATCGTGAGCAAGCGAAGACTTCATTAGCATTGAAGCCTACCATAAGCAATTTGAGGCCTTATTTTGAAGCCTATCATAAGCAATTGAAGGCTCTTTTATCATTGATCCTACCGTAAGCAATCGGGGGGTCTCATTATCAAGTCTATCGTAAGTAAGCGAAGACTTCATTAGCATTGAAGCCTACCATAAGCAATTGGAGGCCTTATTTTGAAGCCTATCATAAGCAATTGAAGGCTCTTTTATCATTGATCCTACCGTAAGCAATCGGGGGGTCTCATTATCAAGTCTATCGTGAGCAAGCGAAGACTTCATTAGCATTGAAGCCTACCATAAGCAATTGGAGGCCTTATTTTGAAGCCTATCGTAAGCAATTGAAGGCTCTTTTATCATTGATCCTACCGTAAGCAATCGGGGGGGGGGGGGGTTTATTATCAAGTCTATCGTGAGCAAGCGAAGACTTCATTAGCATTGAAGCCTACCATAAGCAATTGGAGGCCTTATTTTGAAGCCTATCATAAGCAATTGAAGGCTCTTTTATCATTGATCCTACCGTAAGCAATCGGGGGGTCTTATTATCAAGTCTATCGTGAGCAAGCGAAGACTTCATTAGCATTGAAGCCTACCATAAGCAATTGGAGGCCTTGTTCTGAAGCCTATCATAAGCAATTGAAGGCTCTTTTGTTATTGATCCTACCAATAATGATCAGCCTAGAGGTTCCCCGGGCGGAGCGCCTCGTCAGTTGATCGAAAGAAAAACATTTTGATGAATTTTGGCAAAACCGCAGCAGCATTTGGAGCATTTGGAGCATAACGTGGAACTTTTCCTTAGCAGTGAACTGGGGCAATTGTTGATATGAGCTAGACTCGTCAACAAGGATTTGAAGAATCGAACTCGAACAAGCAAGTCCTTTCCTAATCTTTCATTTCAGATAAGGTGTCAGTTTGAATTCTTTCATATTTCGTGCGTCATTTTCTGTCAATCGTGCGAGTTTCGTGCCTAAGTGTCGTCGAACTACATATGGTCTGATTCTCTTTCAGCCCGAGATATGTAGGCAACTCAGAAATCGGAGTTCGGCCATGTCCATAAGCCTCGCCTTTTGGTCCGTGGAATTAAAAGTCTTGGTTTTATCGGGACAAAATTGGTTTCTCGTAAACTTCTTTACCCTAAAAACTCTTTCATCCTTTTCCGGGTAAAGAGGGGCAGCTGTTGACACTCAATTTCGTTCTGAGATATAATTAACGGCTAAATTATTTAAATGAGAATCGATTATCAAAATAAAGTTAAAATTAGAATTAGATAATTAAAATTATTTGAATTAAAATTAATTAATTAAATTTAATTAAAGTAAATTAATCAATTTCAAAAGAAGGCTAAAATTACCAGGCATATCCTAATTTCTGTCCTACCCGCGCAACACCCTCAATTACTCATTTAATACTAACTGGGGGGGGGGGGGGCAAAATCATTCTTCCTTTTAATTTCGGATCACTTATGCAACATATACATACAACACATTGCACATATCTCTTCCCACTTTCAGAAAAACCCAGGCCCATACCCATTTCCCCTTTTCCCCATTTCAGTTCAAAGCCAATCCTTAACCCGCGACCATAAACCCTAGACCCGACCCTTTACGATTCTCACCCAAAACGCAACCAAATTCACTCAAAATGATATCCAACTTAAGTTTCTTGTCTTTTTCTCCGTACGAGGCCGTGTTGCAGCAATCCCACGCGTTCATTCTTGTACGAATTCATCCGAGCCTCTAATTTAATCCCAACGGTCATTTTCCTTTGGGATAAGGACACGAATTGTACCATTTCTGGGGGAATGGACGATTCCAACCCTTATCTCATAGGTAAAATATCGATTTTGGGTCACAAGTATAAGAAAAATCAAGATCCAAAACCCTAAGGTATGAGGTGTATATATATTCCTTATTTCTTTCATTTAGAGGGTTCTGTTCAGCAGCATACATATTATACCCAAAAAGTCTTCTCAGTTTTTTTTTGGCTTAGTTCATCGCATTACCGTTTCTGTCATTTCTTGCTTTATCACTTCATTAGTCGAGTCATCGACCTGGCTCGAGTCGCTTTAGTTCGAGTCGCATTCTTCAGATTCAACGCCCTAGCTCGCTGCGTCGCAAAAGGTAATAAACCTATTCTCTCGACATTTTAGCTCAGTTCTTTTGTTATTCATTAACTATAAAATCTGCTATGCAATGGAATAGTTTGAGTTTGATATTCAGAGTCGATAAATGTCTAAGGTTAATCAATCTAGCTAGAATGTCAACTTCAGTTCGATTCCAGTTTCTTTATATGTATTCGTCACTGTCAGAGTTAATAACTTTGTGAACTTAGTCATTTCTTTTATTGTTTGTAAATCTGGAAATGATAATACTTTGGGTTTTAGATCATTTATAAGTTGTACTGATTTTGTTTGGCTTAAAGTATATGACTTTATGCGGAAACTAGGTTATGAGTTTGAACTGTTTCTTTGTTAGTCTAAAAAAATAATGAATGAATAAATGATGATGAGTGAATGAAATGAAAATGGATGAAGTTTAGGCCAGATATTGGGTGTTAGTAGGCTAGTTCTGCGAGCTAGAGATTGTATAAGAGGATCAGGAAGTTTGTTTCTGGCAGCAGGGGTGTAGGAGTTGGTTTTGGTTAGCAGCAGTTTGCCTTGGTTGTTTAAGGCAGCTTAGGGAAGGTTTGTGCAGGTAGTTTGCTGAAGTGTAGAGGTGTGTATGGAGTCTGGGATTGTTAGTTTAGATTGGAGGAGCTCCAGGTTGCAAAAGAGATGGTAGCTTCAGGGTGTTCCTAGTCCTGTTTCTGTTTGAGAGTGTTGAGGTGTTTCTGTGTGTTTGCAGATGTCCAGAGAGGGTCTGGTCTCTGTTCCTGTTTGTCTAGGGGTTTCTGGAGTTGTTCAGGAGGGAGTATAGGACCTGTGAGGGGTCTGAATAGGAAGCAGGCTGTCCTGCACTGGAGTTGATGCAGCAGCAATAGTGTGCAAGGGTTTCTAAGTGGCATTCAAGTTTTGGTGGTAAGAATAGAGTGGGGCTGTTGCAGGGTGTTTAAAGATCTGCTGCAGCAGGTCCGGGAAATAGAGGAGTTCAGGTAATAGTAGGGTTCTGTGATGGTATGTGAAGGTTTGTGAGGTAATGTTATGTTGGTAGGATCAGTTGGCCTGTAGCCTGGTCTTTGTTTCCGTTTGTTTTCCTTTCCTGGACCATCCATTGTCTTTGTTTTCCTTTCCTGGACCATTCATTGTCTCCAAAGTTGCCTGCTCATTTGAGAAGTTTGCTGAAGTTCTTTATTCTAGAAATAATAATAATAACATGAAGATTAGTTTTAAAACCAAGTGATGTGTATGTTACAATGTTTTTGTTGTAGTATTCGGGGTCTGCCTAAGCTCTAGCAAGCCATCTTTATTAACATGTTAAGCTTTTGCCACTGCTGATAGTTTACCTAAGCTTGTGATAGTGTAGTATCTATTGGTCTGATCTTAGGCTATAATTCTCAACTCCCTTTTCTTTTGAATATTACTGATTGGTTTCCTTTGTTTTCATTGAATCTGGTTGTGAGATTAGCTGAAGCATATCATTTTGTAATCCCTATTGTTCTTCTTCTTAGTGAGTTTAGTTGGTAGTTTATAAACTATATGGTCAAATTATAAAGTAACCGTGAATTTTTCTTTGAGTATTTACTAATCCTTATTCTTTTCTTTCTTTGCATAATGTAATTCTGGGATTGAGTTTATTAAAACTCAATATTGGGATCGATGCATTGGCATTGGAGTCATCTTGGGTCGAGTCCGGGCAAAATTCAAGATTTCAAGACTTTAAGAAAATTGCTATCAATGCTCAAATTTTGAGTTGTATTTCCAGGTTCTATTTTTCTTCACTCTATCTTTCTCCGCTCCTTTAGAAAATGCATGTTGTATAGGACTTCCCCATAGACCGGATTAGGAGCCCTATAGAATAGAAATGGTGTTTGAATTGTGCATAATTATTGCAAATTACTTTAAAAAAATTTTTTTACATGAAGGCTTTGTATCATTTCTTTTCGAATCGCCAATTAATTTATGGATGTTTAGAATCATTTGTCAATTAATGAGTGCAAAATCAAATTAGACTAAAAATCGTATTCCTCGTCATAGTTCACATTTGAATTGCTTCTTTACTTATTATATTAAATATTCAAATATTTATTTATCTAATCCAATTTATTTATTTAGTTAATCAATTGAATTTTAATCCTTTATTTATTTATTTACTTAATCTAATTTATTCAATTTCAATTAATTATTTATCTAATCAATTAAATATTTATTTATTTATTTATTTATTTAATCAATTATGATTCATTTACTCCTTTATTTAATTAAAATTGATAAGTATTCATTTATTTAATAAAGTTATTTATTTGATTATTTATTTATCTATTTATTCAATTATTTAATTAATCCCTTTATTATCATCCAATTATTTATATAATGTGTTTTTATTTAATTATCTAGCTTCATTTAACCTTTGCTTATTTTATTAATTAATTAATTGATTATTATTTCATTATCTATTTAATTAATCTTAAAATGGATCATTTATTTATCTAAGTATCGGCATAATTAAAATCTTATCTTATTTATGTTATTCATATTATCCTTATATAAAATTAGCTTTATATACTTATTATCCTTAACAAATTCGTGAAAACCGCCGGATTAACCGCTTTTAGCGGATTTTCGAAAGTGCTCCCGCTAGGGACCTTCTTTCGAATTTAATAGAACCACTTACCTAAGAATCTCTGATTTTAATTTAATTTCATTTAATTAAAGAATAAATTGCACTTATTAGTTAACTTAGGTTCCTAATAATCCTTAAATTAGGTGGCGACTCCAAATGAACCATTTGGAATCCTATTTTGTTGAAATATACCCGAAACTTGTCTTTTCTTAAAAAAAAAAAGGGGGGGGGGGGGAGGTAATTTTTGGGGTTCAACAGTCGTGCTCAGATAAAAGGACTCAAAATAACAATACTACTCTCCATGCCATTGCACTCCCTCACATCCCAACTTAACTAAATTTCATGCTCAAATGCAGAGGACAAAGGCATGAGTAGCAGACCAATGTTCACAAATTCCATCAATGGGAAGCTCGGGACTTCGGAATACAGAACAAACAGAGCGTGAACTACTCTACACATACACATAGGAACTTCAATTAATAGTAAACAAGCTATAGACACACATTTATACTCGCATAATCTTGTACATAAGCTCACAAACATATAGTTCCATTTATACAAGCCTTCATTCTCAGTCAGAGACCAAACACAAGTGTCTAACGATCTAAAATAGCCAAACCCAATATGTAGTCACGCCAATACTGGTTCATGTTTAAACTTGCAACCCAAAAGACCACACTTGAACCAATGGAACAACGAAGAACATTAAGGGAGATAAAATGCATTCTGGATCATTTTTAAACATGGGAGCAAACTCACAAGCTGAACAACTTCATTTGATTACTAAAAAAAACTTCATATTAACACACAAGTATACAGTGGATTGCTAACACTAAACTACGATGACATTTATTTACTAGACAATTTAACAACATTTAACACAAGGCGAAAAGGAAGAGGGGATTTCTTTAACTCTAACCCCTTGAGCCGAGCACAAATCAAATCATCGCAACGCTATCGCTGCCATTGCCTCGCTGCTATACCCGAATCGCTGCGGCGAATGAGTCTTGCTGCCTCGCCAATATGTAAGCATCACAGCCTAGCAAATATCATTGAAACAGCCCCTCCACCATTAGTCGTTGCATCAATACAATACCACCACTGCCTCGGATCAGCCTCAACAAACACAGCAGCCTCGCTCACTATTGAAACATCGCCATTGTTACAGTTTCATTACATCAAACAAATATCGCAGCACCCGATCAGCCTCAATGCGAACATCGCATCACCAACATGAGTCAAAATCAAAACAGCCCCAGAAACATCATTTACGCTGCATTACCTCGCCATTACAGCTCTCAACTCATCATTGAAACATCGCCAATACCATCGTTAACTGCCTAATCGTCGCCATTACCTAAACGCCTCACATCGGCTTGAATATCAATGTCACAACCCCTGCCATCGAATCCCAAACGCAGTGTCTCCACCCTCGATACCACTTATTGACTAAGAACAAATCATCACAGCCCCCTCAAAACCCCACAGCGCAGCCGCTAAATCTCCTAGCCTAACTCCATCACTATACGACCTTGCCATGCTTCATAACAACACCAAATCATCATTTCAGTCATCACGGGACAACTCCGACACCATTGAAAACCAACAGACCATGGTCACTAAAAAAAGAAATGGAAACGGGCAGCAAGTCTTAAGGGAAATCGAGGGATTTTAAGGCGAAATTGTGCTCCGAAACATAAAGAAACAAGTGAGAGAAACCTGGTGATGTATAGCTTCTCCAAAAGAGTTGACGTCGCCGGAGTTAGGGCTTTTTTTTTAAGCCAAATTCTTGAAGCTCGATCCGCATCGTTCTAGTTGGTTTTTTTTTTTTGGGGAAATTGAGCTCATAATCGGAAAGAGAGGCCTGAGGCGAGTTTAAAAGTGTAAAATTTGGCCGGAGAGGTGATTCTCCGGTGGCCCGCGGCAGTGATTGAGCGGTTTCCGGTGAGGGTCTCAAATCGTACAGAGCTTTCCCTTTTTTGTGAGATGTGTGTGAAAAAATGAACAAAAATGGCAAAGTTTCTCTTATATAGTATGAAGGTGGGCCAGGTCAATTGTAGTGGATATGGGTTGATTGTTTCTTCTTGTTGAGTTTACAAATAGCCACACAAGAGTACAAATCAATTAAAGTATAAACAATAAACTAAAATTAAAATTACACATGCAACATTACCACAATTAAAAATATAAAAATCACAATTAAACACATAACAAGTATTTTTTTAAATTTTCATTTCATTTAATGACAAATTTTAACTAAAATAAAAGACTAAAATTCGGCAAAAATCCTAAAATGTTAGCTCGGCTATTTTGAGAAATTTCAAGCTATTTTTTAAATTTTCGTGTCAAAATTAGGTGATTACACACACAACTACCTACTAATCTTAATCCTCAGCCTCCATACTCCCCTTTCTAGGGTCATGTCCTTAGTGATCTGGAGCTGAGTCATGTCTTGCCTAATTACTTTGGCCAAATTCTTCTTAATTCTACTCCTACCTCTCCGTAAACCCAGCACTGTCACCTCTCGCCAGGGGCGGATTCATGTGGAGAGTAGGGGGTGCCACGACACCCGCAAACTTTAGGCATATTTATATAGACAAAGATATAAAAATAAGAAGTGGCACCCGTAGTAAACAAAGCGTTTAGGGTGCCAGTGGTTGAAGGCGCATACTTCCACCCGCTCCATTTAGGATCGATTACTCGTGGCAGCTCCTTTTTTTTAAACTCTATTTGTTATGCACCAATTACAACGCATAGTGGCACGAAACATGCTGTGGTCCCACGTTAGACATCCCTTTCCCCTATTTCCTTTTTTCCTTTTATTTGCTAATCTCTTAATGCTACTCATTTTTCTTCTTTTACGTTGTCTTTTTATTGTTGTTTTTTTACTTTATTTTTATCATTGTACCTTATTTCATTGAGCGAATTATTTTTGATAAATAATTTAAATTTATCTTAATTAATATATACTTTCACTTTTTTATGATGTAATATTAATATTATTTTTATGATGTAATATATATATATATTACAAAAAATTGTAGCAATATCTTCTATTCTATTTAATTTTAAGAAATTAAATAGCTTAATTAATAGATCTTTTGAGTTAACTAACTCTCGTAGATTGAGAAATTAAATTTTTTTTGTGCAAAGAATTGCATAAAACTTCACAATCAATATATGAAGAAATTAACTTGGCATTATTCAAGGTAAATTAATAAAGTCACATAAAAAGTATATTATAATTAAACTACTCTAAAACACATTTTCTAATTGGTGCGCTCCTTCATTATTTGTTTATAGTGTTCTTCCGTAATATAAAATTTAAACTAAGTGAAAAAGATTAATCTAATTAGACTAAACCTATTTGCCTAATGTGAACAAAAGGCTTAATCAACTTACGAAAAGTAGCAACATCTGACCACCCGACTCGCCTTCCTGTTTGGTCTTTGAAGCTAAGGGTAGGTATAAAGAGTAAAAAGTGGTACCCACAACATCGAAATCCTGGATCCGCCCCTGCCTCTCGCACCTTCTTACTGGGGCGTCTGTGCTCCTCCTTTTCACATGTCGTACAATCTCAGTCTCGCTTCTCACATCTTTTCCTCCATAGAGGCTACTCCTGCTTTGTCCCGAATGACTTCTTTCCTAATCTTATCTTTCCTAGTATGCCCACACATCCATCGAAGCATCCTCATCTCGGCAACGTGCATCTTCTGAACGTTAGTGTTCTTGACAGGCCAACACTGAACTCCATACAACAAAGTTGGTCTACCAACCACTCTATATTAAATAGAGTGTATATTTTACTATATTACCCATATTTAATATTTGACTATTAAATTTTGTTGAGATTTCTTTTAATTATTAAGGTTATAGTTGGAAAAGACTAACAATTTTTGTCTAGAAATCCTAAAGTGTCAACTAATTTGGGACACATTATTTTTCCTAAAGAGACAACTAACTTGGGACGGAGGGAGTAGATTTTTTAGCTTACTTGCCAAAACTTGAAGCTATTTTTGCACAGAGTCCTTAAATAGCGAAATAACATAAGTAGTGCCCATAGAAAAGAACACAAAAACAACAACAAACTCATAGTATTCTCAGAAATGGGGTTTAGGGAGGGTGAGATATACGCAGACCTCCGAAAGACCCTTGGCTTAAAAGGAACATATTTGAAAACGTGTTTGGAAAAGAAAAACAAAGAGAGACGAAATGAATAGCTGAATCAAGAACGAAAATAAATTATCAAGGTAAAGCAATGACATCAAAATAATAGTACTAATAAATCGTAGAATGGAATAACCACATAAAAATACTGACTAATAATCTCTACACCCTACACCATCACCAAGTTCTCCACAAAAAGGAGATAGAACATGAAACTACCTACTAACTTTCCACTCTAATCCTCAACCTCCATACTCCTCTTTCTAGGGTCATGTCCTCGGTGATCTGGAGCTGAGCCATGTCTTGCCTAATTACTTTGGCCAAATTCTTCTTTAGTCTACCCCTATCTCTCCGTAGACCCAACATCGGCAATCTCTCGCACCTCCTTATTAAGGCGTTTGTACTCCTCCTTTTCACATTCCTGAACAATCTCAGACTCGCTTCCCACATCTCGTCCTCCATATAGGCTACTCCTACTTTGTCCAGAATGACTTCGTTTCTAATCTTATCTTTTCTAGTATGCCCACAAATCTATCGAAGCATCCACATCTCGACAATATGCATCTTCTGAACGTTAGTGTTCTTGACAAGCCAACACTCAACTCCATACAACAAAGTTGGTCTAACAACCACTCTATATATAGAACTTACGCTTAAGTATAGATGTCACTTTCTTATCACACAACACACCCGAAGCGAGCCTCCATTTCATCCAACCCACTAATATACGATATGTGGCATCATCATCAATATCGCATAGAAAAGGACATAGGGTGATAGTTTTTGTTTTCCCGGGATTGAGTGAAAGCCCGTAAAAACAGATTTTAGCCCAGCTTTAAATAGGGAGAAGTGCATCAATTTTGTAAAAGTTAAACCCCGTGTCCACTTTACAAGTCGCTAAAAGAGAATCAATCATCACTTAAGAATAAGAAATAACCAACATTTAAAAAATTTGGAAAATTCCATGTTCTTTTCCTGTGAATGAACTAAATCCCAGGAAATTTATTGGGAATGCAAATATGAAGTCTGATGTTTGGCTATTTTACCTATATCTTGAGGGTGTTTTTACCTTGTTTTGATAGTAAATTTAAGAGTTTATGTGCAAAACTCTCAAAATTTGATACTAATTGAGTTGTTTGGTATTGTAGGAATTGAACATGGTGAATTGAGGCAAAAAGTGCAATTTTTGGCTTTAAAATTGAAGATATTACATATTTCAAGTGATCCATGTGCCACACGAGTAACACGGGAAAAAAGAGAGTTTTTTCCTAGAAGTGAAGAAAAATTCCAGCAGATTTAGGCCTAATATGCGAGCACCACGCGAGCTGAATTGGCTGAAGAAATTGAGTTCGAGTGGCACGTGGGCGCCACGCGGTGCAGAAATTCTAGGCGAAAATCTAAGGGCTTTTTAGACTATTTGCTTATTTTTCTACAGGGTATAAAAGCTTCTCTTGCCTTCTTAGTGAACTTTTAACCTAAAGAGGACCTATTCAACATCAAAAGGTGGCAAGGAAGAGAGAAGATCAAGATTCAAGGTTCTACTTCATCCATATATCTATCTTATTGTGATTTTTACATGCTTATAGTTATTTCTTGTCTTAAAACATAATTATGAGTGACTAAATTACCCACTCTAGGGTTGATTGGACCACTCCACATGCTTGTGTGATGATAATTATTGTGTTATGAATAAACCTTATTGATTCTTTCTATCTCCGTTGTTTGCGAATTTTATGTTAATTAATTGGTAGGATCCCCAATTAATTGTCCCCTTTATTATTGTGATTACTAGGAATAGATTCATGAGTTAGGATTAAATACATAACAGTATTTCCACCTAAAACAAAGGCATTACTTAGGTTGTCAAAACAATGAATTAGGAATATTGATCCTTATTGTGAACCATAAGTGTAGTCCTCCCTATCTTCATTAGTTAATTGGAATAGTTGATTAGTGAAAGTTATGATTACTTCACGGACTGGGTAGTTGTAAATTTGGAGCACTTGTTCAATAGGAAGAGTTAAGAGAAATTGATAGCACAATACTTTAGCACAAGTTAGGAGTTGGAGAATTCAATCCTAGGCTTTTAATCTTTTGGATCAAATTTATCTTGCTATACTTGTTGTTTACTTTCTTGTCTAGTAGTGTTAATATAATGCCAAACAAAAGATATACTTTTGAAGTTGATGGGATAGATATTTTAGCTAGATTAACTGCTAGGAGTCGTGTTCTCTGTGGGATTCGACCTCGGGACTTTAAGTATCGAGCTATATTTGTTGCGACCACTTAGTTCCTTTTTTATAGGGTGTATTGGGCGTGATCAAAGTCCCATATAATTTTATCCCAAGAAACTTTCTTGAAGTTTAGCTCAAAATTCTTGAAATTTTACCGAGGTTAGTCTAAAAAAATGCGTGATTTTTAAATTTGGCGACTTCCCTAAAAGCTTGCAACTATTTGTTGTTTCTCTTTGAGATGCTTAAAATTGGCTAGTCATCAACATTCCCACCAATAGCCAATCATACGACTGCTATTTAAGAAAGCTAGTAATGATTTATATATTTAATATTTCGCTACAATATAAAATAGGACAAACTTTAAAACTCCGTGTCCTCCATTATTTGAAGAAAGGCCTCCAGTTGGCCTTGAGGAATGTCTTTAAATAATGTTCCTATTTGTGTAGTATGCTACATTTCAGATGATTTCTATTGCTTGTAAGCTATTCAAAATATAGCCATCACAGATTTGAGTCACACATTCAAACTTCGGTCATGGGTCTTAGAGTTCACTTTTTGCATCTCAAACGTTAGACTGAACTGTGGAATTCAAATTTCAACCATGTTGAATAGAAGCTCAGCTTTCAGGTTAATTTAGGACATTTGGCCTAAAGTTTGCTAGATTTTGCATGCGCTAGACAAATCTGATGCCTCAGTCCCACTTTTGGCCCCTGGAAGAAACCACGACAGTCAAACTCTTGGAGATCGCCAGAAATCACTAGGGGAGAAATTCCTATGATCTTAGTTCCTGCTACTAGTAAAATCTGGCGATCACCAGAAGTTGTCTTGACGGGGCAAAAAATGTATGTTTCCAATTGGTGCCAAAGTTGTGACAGGGCGCCAAAAGTGTCTTATTTTTGTAAATCTCTCAAAGTTTGACCCGGGCAAAGTGCACTAACTGCCACTTTTGCCACTGATATTTGGTTTCAGGTCACTTTTTTCTTTGATTGTGCAAAAATAGTCACTTTTGGAACTTCAATCCTTGTGAGTTGAACTTTTTAGCGTAAACTTCAATCCTTGTGGGCTGAAGTTGAACCTCAACCCTTGTAGTATGAAGTTCAACTCACAAGGATTGAAGTTCCAAAAAGTGGCTATTTTTGTACAACAAAAAAAAAGTGGCTTCTAGATGATTCTGATGAAGGCAGCATGATGGAGGGGTTTGAAACTAACTGCTGGGTTCAACATTTATGAGGTGCTGAGGCTGGGAGATGCTGATGAAGGCAGCAACATGGAGGGGTTCCTCAACAGTATGATGAGGAACGTCCATAGTCATACCGTCTTTATAGAACGTGATATCATACTATTATTTGGACGTGATAAAAAAGGTTCAATGGTTTTATGTACATCTACTCGTGCAATATTAGAAAACTTATTAATTCAGTTCCTATTTATACATTCTTCAGTGATTAGTCTATTTATAAGAGCCAGCATATATCTTATAGAAACCTCATACTGAAATAACAGCCAAAGTAAACAAGAGATCCTCATAAACTTCTTGCAATGGCCAGCAATGTTACTTCTCTAGCAAACCATAGCCAAAACGACACCATACAAGATGTTGTACTAGTCATGGTCCCCTTCCCAGCTCAAGGGCATCTAAATCAGCTCCTCCATCTCTCTCGTCTCGTGTCGTCGTACAATTTACCAGTCCATTATGTTAGCTTTAGCAATTCCATTGAACAGGTTAAGCTTCGTGTTCATGGTTGGGATCCTCTTACCAGTACCACTAGTAACATCCATTTCCAAGAATTCCCAATACCTTCAACTTATGTGAAGTCTCCTACTTGTTCTAATATGTCAAAATTCATAGCATCAGTTTTTGATTTATCCTTAACTTTGCGTGATCCTGTTAGTACGTTTTTAAATGAACTCTCTAGCAAAACTCGACGACTAGTGATTGTTTATGATAGCTTAATGGCTTGGGTAGTTCAAGATATAGTTTCTATACCAAATGCTGAGGCTTATTGTTTTCATGCTGTTTCTGCTTTTACCACAAATTCCATTATATGGGAAGGCATAGAAAAGAGTCTCCATCTCCCTGCATTTCTTGGGAAATTTGTTAGGGAACTTCTTAAAATTCCAGAAGATCTTCCATCCCTTGAAAGTAGCTTCACACATGAGTTCTTGGATTTTATTAGTATGCAAGATAGGCATCACAATATTTGCTCTGGAAATTTATTTGATACATGTAAAGTAGTTGAAGGGCCTTATCTTGAAGATCTTGCAAAATTACATAGGTTACTAAGAAGAGGCAACCAATGGGCTATTGGTCCATTTAATCCAAGCAAAACACAAATAGATTCAAAAGATCGTCACAAATGCTTAAGATGGCTTGACAAACAAGAGGAAAAATCAGTGATATTAGTTTCATTTGGAACAACAAGTTCATTATCTAGTGAACAAATCAAAGAGCTTGCAATAGGATTAGAAAACAGTCAACAAAAGTTCATTTGGATAGTGAGAGATGCTTTGTTAGGAGAAGGTGAAAATGTCCATATACCCAATGAATATGAAGAAAGAGTTGAAGGAAGAGGAATCGTTGTAAAAGATTGGGCACCACAATATGAAATCTTGGGACATTCATCAACTGGTGGTTTTATGAGTCACTGTGGATGGAATTCTTGCATGGAGAGTATTACTATGGGTGTTCCTATAGCTTCCTGGCCTATGAATTTCGACCAGCCTAGAAATGCAGTGCTAGTGACAAAGGTGTTGAAAATTGGCTTAGTTGTGAAGGATTGGGAGAATCGTAAAGATTTGGTTACTTCAACTATAATTGAAAGTGCTGTTAGGAAATTGATGGATTCACCAGAGGGAAACAAAATGAGGAAAAGAGCCATGGAACTTGGTAAAAATGTTAGAGAATCCATGATGGATGGTGGTGTTTCTAGGATGGAGATGGATTCTTTCATTGCTCATGTTACTAGAGACTAGGTTTTGTGCTTATCAAGATTGTATGACTTGTTCCAAGAATCTGGCTTTGGAATCTGGACTTTTCAAAAACTAATTTAACTATAAGACTGATCCTAAAAGCTGTGACAGGATTAGACAAACTAACTCCTATTATCTGTTTTTATAAGGCTTTTGTACTCCCCTTAAGAAAGTCATCTAATAGCCTTTATCATAAGAGTGTATTTTTGTATATAAAGTTGTAGTAGCTTCTTTTACTTGGATTTATCACATAAGCTAGTAAATATTACAATTATTGCTAAATGCTAAAGTTGCTCATCTCAACCTGCTTGTGGAAATCATTTACCTATACAAACATAAGTAGCCAACTTTTCATAATACAATTTTCTCTTCATCCATTCACAAGTTTCCTCAATATGGTTTCACATAGTGTGGCATTGTAAATTAAGAAATGCCCTGCATTAGGAACCTCATGATATTGAATCCAGGGAAGCTTCTCTGCTACATATTGATTGAGTTTGTGTGGGACTACTCTGTCATCATAACCTTGCCAAAGATGGAAACTGCCCTCATTCTTTGGGAGAGGATTAGAAATTTCTGTAGGACTAAATTCCCATTTCCCATAACCTACTATCAGGTCACGGTACAAAGATTCAAACTCGCCTTGTTGTCGTACCTTTTCCTGGATGAAGAACCAAAAAGTTGCAGAGTAATGACTGCAATAGTGGTAGAACATATATAACGTGCTGCAAACTATGCTAATGAAGCATCATATATCTCCCCTGCCATTTTCATCCACAATGTTGCCCCCCCCCCCCCCCCCAAACCACACACACAAAGGCTAAAACAAAAGTGTGTGGTGTGGGGGGCGGGAATGTGTACCTTCACATTTAGAAATTGTGATAGGTTTTGGGAGAACTCTTGTCAATGGAAGAGCACACATAACAGCAGAATGTTGTGTTTTTTTCTTTCCACATGTCCAGATAGTAGAACTTTTAGTAGTTATTTTAATTTTGTATAATATTGGTCTCATATGATTTCAATTGGCGTGACATAGTGAAGATTTCATACAGCCAACCCTACATGCTTGGAATTGAGGCAGTTGTTCCTGTTGTTATCATATGTTCAGGCAACCAAAGATTCAACAGATTGCACATAACATTTGACATAACGTTGTTCCTTGATACGACATCACAGCAAAATGCATTTTGATCAAATACCACAAACTGGTTATGCAAGAAATGAAAGTTCACCATTAGTTTTTTTTTTTCCTCGTTACATGATTATTTCAGATATGCTGAAAATGTTGAAGTGTTATAATGACTGGAAAACAGTGAAAAATACTTTTTCACAGTATTAACAACTATATCAATACTATGTTGTGACTTGTGCTATTGACATTTCCAACAAAACAGAACAACCACCAAAAGAAAGACCACTAAAATCAATCACAACATATCAAGAGTTAAATTTAAAGCCAGTCAATTGATCTTTACACTTAAATTCCGGATAAGTTAGAGTCAATTATATGAACTCCAGATAAAATCAATATTTTCAATCGGAAAAAGTAAGAAAGAAGTGATAAGACACTAGTGTATGACATTACGATAAATTATTTTTATCATAAACTGAAAGAAGAAATAATGCAAACAAACGAATAAGTGCAAAAGAAAGATGCTAACTTATTTAAAGAAAGACTAAAAATGAGATTGGTTCTTGGATTTCTTGGTATGAGCTTTAGCTGATGCTAACTAGCTGGGTTATATAAATTTCACGAGCCTGTTTGGGTGGGCTTATAAGCAGCTTATAAGTTTCGAACGGGCGGTGGGACTGCTCATAACAAAGTAGGCCATTTCCTTAAAACAAATCACGTTTTCAATACTAATATTGAGGATTTTTGATAGGTTATAATTGTAGGCCATTTGCTATAACAAACACTATTAAGTAGACCATTTGCTATATACCAAGAATGTTCCATTACTAATATTGATATGCTATAAGTAGGTCATTTGGTATAACAAGCACTATAAGTAGGTTGCAATAAATAGACCAATTGCTATAGACTTTTTACACAAATATACAAATGAGAAATGAGAATTTTTTTTTTTGAACAAAAAATAGAGACGCTTTTAAATAATTATAAAATATATAAGACATAGAACTTATACAAAACATAGTCAAAACACTCTATGCAAGATAAAATCATAGGCAGTGGCGTAACAAATTTGTTTACAACAAAAGGTTGGGGATCTTATTGTTAGCTTACAACTCGTTTAGTAGAAAATATAATTTCTATAATATTGTTGGATTGTTAGGGAATTGGGCCCAACGCAAGTGGTCATGCATCTTCGATCTTATTTAGCCGATGGTATAAGGTAGGGATTTTTTTATAACTACCTAACATACCAAATTTAATTTCATTGAATATCACTTACACATGGTACCATATATTTAATTACAAATATACCAAAATCTTATTTTCTATCAATCCAAAATAGTCAATCCAAAATATAGAAGTATCCCTATTACTAAGCATGATAAATTCCTAAACCTTCTCACCGAAATCCATCAAATGAGTTCAGCTATTTCCAAAAAATTATCTCCTCCTACGAAATCTCCATTTTCAACAATTCCATAGATAACAACATTCCAATACAATTTCTGTAAACGTCCATCAATAATCTTATAATGAATCATCTTTTTTTCACCATAATATGATTTTAAAACCTTATTGACTTTACATATATGATTTTAAATGAGAAAACTTGAGGCAACTCGAAGTAATAGTATACCAAATATACCAATTATATATCTAATATTAACCGTAATATACTGTATAGGTGCAATATACCTAATATATACTACAAAATATAAAGTATATTGGAGATGAAACACAAATATTATAATGTACTAATAATATACCAGTTACTTAGGTGCAATATACCAAATATATACTATAAATTATATTAAGTATATTGAAGATGAAACACATACTTTAACATTACTCAATAATATACCAAATATCTATATTATATATACTAGAAAATACCATCAATATACATCAGTAATGTTGTAATATATTAGCAAAGTGATACTATGCAAAATACAAGAAAAAAGTGTTGAATTATTCAAGAAAAAAACACAAGGAAAATGAGAAATTCTGCATCGCTTTATTTGGCAGAGGAGAGTTGCAACGTGAATAGCTAGGAAGAAAAAGATTATAAAAAGAAAAGTGAGCAATCCATTTAAGGGTGAGTGTTAACTATGATAATACACATCTTAACTGGATTGAGGTAATTTTAAGGGATATGAAAATGGAACAAGATCCCATTTTTGAAGAGAGTACATGTTTAAATTGAGTAAACTTTAAGTTTTACTTAATTGGTATATTAGAAAATAAAGTATTTAAAAGTGGTATAATACTTACGAAAGTGGTATAATAGAAATTAATAAATATTGAGTGGTATTTGTTAAAAATAACTTTTTACAAGTTGTCTTTTAGGTAAATTTCCCTATAAGGTATGTATCCTACAAACACCAATATATTTTTAATCGATAAATATTCAATAAATTTGGAAAAAAAATGTGTTGCAGAAAAATAAATTATAGAGCTTAACCATTGGACCACCAAGTCCCATTGTGACAAGTAGTGTTCACTTTCTTCAATTTCTACCAACATATTGTGGTTTTCTATATATTTATATAATTATACGATAAAATTTTTTGATGAAGCACTGTCCCGTGACACCCCTCCCCTTAAGGTGGCTCTGCCCCAGACCATAGACAAGACAAGAGAAAAAGTCATAGGAAATGGTCTATTCCTAACCAATCTTTTCCCATTTTCACTCCTCATCTTTCTCCTAAGCTACTGTCGCTGCTGCTCTATTCTTTCTCCTGTCGATGCCGAAGCTTCGGTCTCCTCCTTCACTACCGCCGTTTCCTTCCTCCTCCCATCGACACTCCTTTTCCTCCTCCAAATGGCGATCCTCTTCTTTCGTCCTTCGACAATCCTCTTCCCCTCTCTAGCCATATTCTTCCTTCTCCCTCCGCCACTATTTTTTTTTTCCCTAATCCTTGCTCCTCTGTATCTTTGGTCACTACTCAACAACTCCCAATTTAAAAGATTCTTCATCGATATGCTCCAAATATGATGATTTCATACTGTATTTGATGATTTCCGTTCGAATTTGTTGTCTTTTTAATGTAGAATTAATAATTTCCGTTTAGCTCTGGGTTTTTATCGTTCAGTTATGGTGTTGACGCCGCTCTTGGTGTTGTTCCTTCTTTGATTTGATTTGATTTGATTATGGTTTTAAGTAAAAAATAACCGAACCAAACTGATTAGATACATACCTACTTTAAAATTGTAGTCACACATATAATTATGTGTAATTTTTATGTAATATTTTATGAATTTACACTATATATTATTTTTTTTTTTTTTTTTGCTTTCTTGAATTATAGCCTAGTTCATCACTTTTATAATTTTTTGACTTTGCATTCTAGTTTTTATTTTGATAAGTCAAATAATCAATTGCATGTTGAAAATAACTCGTCTTGTAGTCCTTCATTGTTGGTTAATTCAATAGCATCAAGATATCTTTTCAAATGGTATCTCTTCAATTTTTCAAATACGAAAAAGTTGTTGTAAGAAGTTTGATTAAGTTAATTTCTGACGAGGCCAAAGTGCATAGGAATTGATGCTCGTGCTAAGTCAAATTATAATATAGTTTAAGATATCGTCCCACAGAGATTGGGTGAATCTATGCTACAGACTTGTAATATTTTCACTACTATTTGAGAGAATCAAATTGATGAAAGGAAAGTTTTTTGAACTTTTAATTATCTTTAACTAAATGAAGGACTTTCGAAAAATTTCAAATTTAAGAAGAGTTGGGAGTCATTGAATTCACTTGGTAATATTCATAATACAATCTCAGTTTTGACATGTATTTCTCTAAAGAAAAATTACTTATTGCTAATACAATTTTATTTTGCTCACTCAGAACTAATAATGAAATAGACTCCGTGAGGTTATGTATATTAATTGATTTATGATTTTGCGACGGTTAAACAGAAATAATATCCTTTCCTGAATTGTGCTAAAAGGTAGCAAAAACTTCGTGAGAATATTTTCACTAAAACCAACAATCTTGCTTACAACAATTCCTCTGTGAGAATTAAAACTGAAGAAAACAAGATTACTGACTTGGAATGATAGGTTACTATAGGTTCCATTCTCACTCTACTATTTTATTCATCAGTCATCATATATTAATTATGCTCTGTGAGAATTACAAAATTCATATACGATAACCTAAAAATAGATAGATGTGAAAATGAAGAGTAACAGAACTATCTGACACGACCCGAAATCCGGTTAGGCCTTGCGGGCACCCGACATCCTTCCCTAGACCCGTCGGGCGAACCCTTACCAATTAAATTAGGCAAATAAATATAATTCAATTCATTAATAAGAACAAGGCTTAAAAAAAAACACTGACATACTGATACCTCTAAGCTGTACAAAAGAAATTACAGCTGACTACCCAACATACTAGGTTTAGGGTTATCCAGACCAGACATCTAAGAGTACAAAAGAAGACAAATACCTCCTGAAGGGAGCAAAATGCAACTGAAATAATAACCAATAAACTGGTGGCCATCCGGAATAAAAGCTGGCTCACCCTGACAGCTGAAGTCGTCTTCGCTACTGAACAACGCGGCGAACTCAATCCTGGAGCGAACCTGCCGAAACGAAATAGATAGACAAGAAACAAACAACAAACAAGGGTGAGTCAAAAGGACTCAATAAGTGGGGCAGACTAGCCACCTCAAAAAATAGGATAGCTAGCCAGGGAGAAGAAACAGATAAACCAAATTTCTTTTATTTAAATTATAAAAAGGTAGAGCCAGATAACAACCGAAAACACGTAAGAAACTTATAAACTCAACCAAGGATGCGTGCCAGAAACATAACAACAAATAAGAAATGCACATATAAGCAGGACAATAGTTATGTACCACAAGTTTACACAATGGTATGAAATAAAATGAAGTGAGATGAAATGAGATGAAATATGATGCGAAGGGTCACATGTGCCCGTAATCCCATCCCGAAGCGGAATACTCCTGCATTCGAGGGGAATCCAATCTGATAACCAACTGGAGCGGAATACTCCTGCTCCTGGGGCGGAATACTCCTGCACCCGATATAATATAAACCAGAGGCGGAATACTCCTGCACTCTCCTGGGGCGGAATACTCCTGCACCCGATATAATGTAAAGCTGAGGCGGAATACTCCTGCACTCAATATCTGACATAAGAGCGGAATACTCCTGCTCTTGGGGCGGAATCCTCCTACCCTCAATGTGATACAATGGAGCGGAATACTCCTGCTCCTGGGGCGGAATACTCCTGCCCTCAATATGATACAATGGAGCGGAATCCTCCTGCTCCTGGGGCGGAATACTCCTGCCCTCAATATGATATGCAATGTAATGCATATGAATGCAATGTGATGCAATAACCCTTCACCGGCGCGGGACTCTCATCGACAACCGGGAAATAGATGCCAACTCGCAGCCAGGGTACAATGCTCAAATCCTCAATACAATACCAACAATAGGACATAACATATAATATATAATATAAATCCAAAGCTAAGGCGTAATGAGTACGCCTATCGGCAGCTACACACGTAAGGAATACGTGGTAGAAAATCCACGAGGACAGGTGCCTCCAAAGAAATGGATATAAACACTTACCTCTCTCAAAAGTTAGCATTGCGACCAACAACCGCGTTATTTTTGAATGCATTGCCAAACGATCCCACTGTGATCAATAAGCAGAAAAATATATCACATTAGGCTAAAGGCTTCATCCCTCACATCGTAGGGCAATCCAGGTAGGAACCTGATACCCTATTCGCATACGCAATACGCAGGTCAGGCCTATATACAGGGTTTAAGGCCACATAACCAAATACCAAATAAATTATATTTATAAGTTGCCCATAACTCACTGAGCACGAATACATAATCAATTTCATTATCGGGGTACATTTGACCCTTTAAACTATCAATTTACGTCATTAGGGCGATGTCTAATATTCCTATTTTTACCGCAAAAATATATTTAAACACACGTAATAAACTCAAATACTATATTAGGATCATTACCTGAATGTTTCAGGGTGAAAATTCTACTTTTTCCCGGCCCCTTTTCTTATTTTCTGGCATTTCTCCACTGCATATTTTTTTGTTTCGCGTCTCTGCTATTTTAGCTCCAATGCTCCTGTGCGTATTGCTACTGCTAAGCTAAATCCCTTAGCTTGACCGACATACATAATTAATTCTTAATTATTATTATTATTATTATTTTGTTTTCTTTTATTATATTTTCTTTTCTTAACGAAAATTAAAATAGTACCCTACGATATTCGAAATAATTCCAACTTTTGCATACAAGTTATACAAAATATATGTAACATACTCGCGAAGGCGGATCTCAAATTGGACTCCCGAAACTCAAGATGCGAATTTAAATGAAAAGAAGTCAAATTATTTAACTTTCGGCATTTTAGCGGAAACTAGCCGAACAACATCGAAATTCACTTTCGAAAGTTCACAAAAGTCATAAATAATCATACGAACCCAACGGCGCTTTCGGATTTCGAATCGGAGCTCATTCGGCAAAAACCGAGCTCGAAAATCTCCTTTTAATATTAATTGCCAATAAAAACTGAAACCTTCTTCCGATGCCTACCAAACGAGGTCTAATTTAGCTCAAATTTTGCAGACATGTCCTAATGGACATTACGAATATTTTAAATTATCGGCACGCCAATCGGAGTCCTAGCTTCCGAAACGACTGACCGAGGTCGTTTCATTCTCCTCCACTTAAACTCTCGTTCGTCCTCGAACGAGCCTAAATCTAAAGCAAGATTTACGCAGATAACAAGAGAACTTGCACAACCTTTATAAACTACTCCACGGACATGATCTCATAATTACAGAATCAGAATTATGACATGCACATCAAACCTTTGGATAAAAACATAGCTGGATAATATCATAACGTCATTGCGCAAGTTATTCTGACTAAACCGATCCTTCCTCGATCACGAGAGGAGAATTCTGCATTTTCGAAGCAAAGATATACGAAACTCTGGATGGACTAACATGATTCAGCCGAGAATCACCTTTTCGATATACCTTTCGATATAGAACAAGTCGATGAAAGAAAGAATTAGCTTACGCTTGATGTAATAGGGGGAACTTTTGAAGTACCTTGTCAGTACATATTATAGAAGATTTGATGCAAGCTATATTATTTTTACAAACACACTAGGCAACATCTCATTTGATGTTAGTGTTGTTCCGGAAGCTCCTTGTGGGAATGTAGTTACTCATATCCTAATGTATGTCAAAGGTTCATCTGAACAGGGTCTATATATAAGGATAAGGATCAGGCAAATACTTATGGATAGTATGATGCAGACCAGGAATGATCCCCAGACTGAACACCTACTTTAGGGTATTTTCTTTCAATTGAAAATATTATGACTTGAAAAAGTAAAAATAAAGGAGACACGTAGTTGAACCATGAGCTGAGGCAGAATACCAGTAACAAAGTTGATTACATGAGCGCTTACAACGCTAAAGTAACCTCTCAAGGAGTTAAGGTGTGAAGGAGATATGCCAATGATGGATGGACGACAAGCTGCACTAGATCTTTCACTCTAAATTTCCATGAAGTAAAGCAGCGTCAGTATGAGAATCCAGTTCTAGTTGGATACAGACAGATAGCCCAAAGAAAACCGAAGTCGCTATACAGGGTCACTACTGACGGTGTTCTCATGTATAAAGATAGACTTTATATTTCTGATGTTGCAGATTTACGTGGATAGATTATGATGGAGACACATTATTCCAAATACAGTATTTATCCAGGTTCGACTAAGACGTACCATGATCTTAAGCAGATTTATTGGTGGTACGGAATGAAGTGTGACATAGCAGAATTTGTGGCTCAGTGTTCTAATTGTCAGCAAGTTAAAGTCGTGTCATCTTTCCAGACTTTATGCTTTCAGCAGGTAGGTACGTATATATGATCAGGTTGCCAGCTTATCCCTATCCTTAATAGATTATTAGTGGGTTTAGCAATGATCGACACTCATTGTAGATTTCTGTCGTGGCCTTACTTTGGGTCGTGAGAAAAGTGGTATCAACACCTCAGATTTTAATATTACCATTCAGTATTTGGAGGAAGACTCATCCACTTAAAGCACAAACTCATGTAGCCATTTGTATAGGAATAACCATCCTCGCACAGTCTGCTGCACTAAAGAAGATTTGGCTAAAAGCTGAACGTAAGCAGACCGAAGCTACCAACTACCCTTTCGAGTTGCCAAACAGCTGCAACTCTCAAGTTCACAACTCCATACCTTTGCCGTAAACACCACCGCCCGATGGATGGTACTTCTATATAAAAATTTCGGCAGAGTTTCCCCTGAAACTGGACGATCCGCAAAAACAGAACCAGCACTATACTATACAT
This sequence comes from Petunia x hybrida, assembly GCA_037355625.1. NCBI lineage: Eukaryota > Viridiplantae > Streptophyta > Magnoliopsida > Solanales > Solanaceae > Petunia > Petunia x hybrida. Next base: position 972,158 of record JBBBVM010000012.1, read on the forward strand.
GGGAATGGATACCCGGATAAACTGATAACATAAACATGTTAAACGGATAACAAGATGAGACAACTGGACCAAAACAATAATATGCTTCCAAAATAATAATATGCTTACCCGGCCACAATAACACGTACTCTGGCTCAACACAGGAAACGTCACAAGCGGCTACCAATCGCCCAAGCTCACTAGTGCCGGACGGAGAAGAAATGGAAATAGATCGAGGATAGATATAATTAGAGCTTCAGAAAGTTCATCTTCTTATTTGCTTGACTACCAAAGCTAGACTACTTTCGCGTCAAGCGAGCCAAAAAATCGCAATTGAAGAGATAGACATTAAATAAGCTTTATGGAAAAACATCCATACCAATTTAACCTCCCAATAAGAAGGAAACTCCGATAATTTACCAGAATACCCTTTTATAACTAAGACAAGCTTATAGAATAACATGACTCTACTAGAATCCCGAACCAAGAGGAGACACATAAATCGAGTATTACTTATTGATCACTTTACACCAGAAGAAACAATGACACTTCCTGATGGTGATAAATAAGAATCCCATCATCCTACCAGCACTGAGTTCCAAAGAGAGGTAGACTGACTTAACATTATAACAGAAGGTGGCACAACAGGATGCCAAGCAAACAATAGCGACACTCACTGTCAAATCTCTCATATTTAGATTAGATAAACTAGTAGGGTCTCATAAATGCCAGGAATAAATCGTATCAGAAACTCACCCCTCTACCGCAACCAATTCTTAATTACGACAATATCCAAGGAAACCGTCGAAACATGATAAGACACACCATTTCCAGATCGATCGGAAAGATAAATCTTACTTACAGATAAGGGAAGAAGAAACACACGGGCCTACTACATCGGATGCCTCAGCATCCTGCTAGACCGGCAGTTCATAAAACTGCCTTTGCGGCTGAACTAAGCCGCTACACTGATAATTACTTCTAGAAGAACCACTACCACTGCGCTCTCGACCTCTACTGGATGGTGGCATTTCTCTGATTAATTAAAATTTACATGAAATTCCTGCGACTGTGCAGGTGCCTGAGGGCAAGAAGAAGGACGATTGTCTACTTGCTGGAGTAAGGAAAAACTCCTCAAAGGATAACCAGACTCATGACAGTGATAACACCCTTTTCCCTGAAAATGGTAGCTGGAAAGATTGTCGATAGCTATAAAGAGAAAAACTGGGTCTAATCTTGATGAACTACTTGCACACTTTGAGAATCACGCTCTACAAGCTGAGATAACCTGGAAGGTGACTTCAAAAAAATAATCAGAACACTTACCTCCAAATGAGGTACCATGGTTGCCCACCAGGGCCACGAGATTTCTTGCTCTCCCGCTCTAACTTACGGTATGCCTCGAGCCTTCGAGCAATATCAACAACAATATCAAATGAAATCCCGACCACAATCTCTCGAGCCATCTGGGATCTCAAGGAAAAAGAAAGGTCATCAATAAATCTTTGAATCTCTCGAAAGGCTCATGAACTAGTTCAAATGCATATTCGGCCATTTTATGGAATTCAATCTTATATTCTGAAACACCAACAGGCTAACCGACAGACTACCCTGTCCAATCCACTTGAACTGACAACATTTTTCATCTTGTTAGCTACTCGAAAGGAACTTTTTCCACGAACCTAGAAGAAAAATCGAACCACGTTAGCTAATAAAAGAGAGGCCCACCAATTCAAGGCTGGACCCCTGAAACTGGAAAGAAGAATAATCAACACCATACCGCTTGATATAATCAAAAGCCTGAAGGATACGCTGGCATTATTTTATTTTAAAAAAAAAAAATCACGAGGTTTATCTGATGCATTGCTTAAGAATATCGGAAGGTTCAACCGCGTAAAATAATGCAACCTCTTTAGGCGCTCGGACCGAACTGATACCTCAGCTAGCTAACCAGCCAGAACAATTAGAGGCACAACACATGCTGCCTCTGAAACATACTTTATTGCGGCAACATTAAGAACTGGAATAGGAGCTTCCTGAGATCGAACGTCTCCATTTGCGGCAACCTGATAGGCTGCCTAACGAATAATAGGTTCTAGCGGTATCTGCGTCGCCAAAATTCTCGTAAAATCATCGTAGATAGCCAAGGGAACCACAAGGCCCTGCTCCCATGCCCATCGCGAGCTCGTACAATTGGGACCTCCGTAACTAGATCGTCAGCACAATCAAAATACTCGGGGCTTCGTCAGTGCTAGCCCAACGCTAGACTGCTTCGTCTTGAACTCATACCGTTTGTTGATTTATCGCACGAGGGTTCACAATTACCACGAACGAATTAGCGAAAATACTTTTGCATCTTAGACCGACGGAAGATCAGAAAAGAAGGAAGTGAAACTTCCTAAATGCCATCATAGCCTCTCGTAGATAAGTACGGACGTCTACGTACCCATCACCGAGACTCTACTAGACACTGTCTTAGTCTGGATAGACTCTAAACTGGGCTCTGATACCAACTGACACGACCCGAAATCCGGTTAGGCCGTGCGGGCACCCGACATCCTTCCCTAGACCCGTCGGGCGAACCCTTACCAATTAAATTAGGCAAATAAATATAATTCAATTCATTAATAAGAACAAGGCTTAAAAAAAAAACACTGACATACTGATACCTCTAAGCTGTACAAAAGAAATTACAGCTGACTACCCAACATACTAGGTTTAGGGTTATCCAGACCAGACATCTAAGAGTACAAAAGAAGACAAATACCTCCTGAAGGGAGCAAAATGCAACTGAAATAATAACCAATAAACTGGTGGCCATCCGGAATAAAAGCTGGCTCACCCTGACAGCTGAAGTCGTCTTCGCTACTGAACAACGCGGCGAACTCAATCCTGGAGCGAACCTGCCGAAACGAAATAGATAGACAAGAAAAAAACAACAAACAAGGGTGAGTCAAAAGGACTCAATAAGTGGGGCAGACTAGCCACCTCAAAAAATAGGATAGCTAGCCAGGGAGAAGAAACAGATAAACCAAATTTCTTTTATTTAAATTATAAAAAGGTAGAGCCAGATAACAACCGAAAACACGTAAGAAACTTATAAACTCAACCAAGGATGCGTGCCAGAAACATAACAACAAATAAGAAATGCACATATAAGCAGGACAATAGTTATGTACCACAAGTTTACACAATGGTATGAAATAAAATGAAATAAAATGAAGTGAGATGAAATGAGATGAAATATGATGCGAAGGGTCACATGTGCCCGTAATCCCATCCCGAAGCGGAATACTCCTGCATTCGAGGGGAATCCAATCTGATAACCAACTGGAGCGGAATACTCCTGCTCCTGGGGCGGAATACTCCTGCACCCGATATAATATAAACCAGAGGCGGAATACTCCTGCACTCTCCTGGGGCGGAATACTCCTGCACCCGATATAATGTAAAGCTGAGGCGGAATACTCCTGCACTCAATATCTGACATAAGAGCGGAATACTCCTGCTCTTGGGGCGGAATCCTCCTACCCTCAATGTGATACAATGGAGCGGAATACTCCTGCTCCTGGGGCGGAATACTCCTGCCCTCAATATGATACAATGGAGCGGAATCCTCCTGCTCCTGGGGCGGAATACTCCTGCCCTCAATATGATATGCAATGTAATGCATATGAATGCAATGTGATGCAATAACCCTTCACCGGCGCGGGACTCTCATCGACAACCGGGAAGTAGATGCCAACTCGCAGCCAGGGTACAATGCTCAAATCCTCAATACAATACCAACAATAGGACATAACATATAATATATAATATAAATCCAAAGCTAAGGCATAATGAGTACGCCTATCGGCAGCTACACACGTAAGGAATACGTGGTAGAAAATCCACGAGGACAGGTGCCTCCAAAGAAATGGATATAAACACTTACCTCTCTCAAAAGTTAGCATTGCGACCAACAACCGCGTTATTTTTGAATGCATTGCCAAACGATCCCACTGTGATCAATAAGCAGAAAAATATATCACATTAGGCTAAAGGCTTCATCCCTCACATCGTAGGGCAATCCAGGTAGGAACCTGATACCCTATTCGCATACGCAATACGCAGGTCAGGCCTATATACAGGGTTTAAGGCCACATAACCAAATACCAAATAAATTATATTTATAAGTTGCCCATAACTCACTGAGCACGAATACATAATCAATTTCATTATCGGGGTACATTTGACCCTTTAAACTATCAATTTACGTCATTAGGGCGATGTCTAATATTCCTATTTTTACCGCAAAAATATATTTAAACACACGTAATAAACTCAAATACTATATTAGGATCATTACCTGAATGTTTCAGGGTGAAAATTCTACTTTTTCCCGGCCCCTTTTCTTATTTTCTGGCATTTCTCCACTGCATATTTTTTTGTTTCGCGTCTCTGCTATTTTAGCTCCAATGCTCCTGTGCGTATTGCTACTGCTAAGCTAAATCCCTTAGCTTGACCGACATACATAATTAATTCTTAATTATTATTATTATTATTATTTTGTTTTCTTTTATTATATTTTCTTTTCTTAACGAAAATTAAAATAGTACCCTACGATATTCGAAATAATTCCAACTTTTGCATACAAGTTATACAAAATATATGTAACATACTCGCGAAGGCGGATCTCAAATTGGACTCCCGAAACTCAAGATGCGAATTTAAATGAAAAGAAGTCAAATTATTTAACTTTCGGCATTTTAGCGGAAACTAGCCGAACAACATCGAAATTCACTTTCGAAAGTTCACAAAAGTCATAAATAATCATACGAACCCAACGGCGCTTTCGGATTTCGAATCGGAGCTCATTCGGCAAAAACCGAGCTCGAAAATCTCCTTTTAATATTAATTGCCAATAAAAACTGAAACCTTCTTCCGATGCCTACCAAACGAGGTCTAATTTAGCTCAAATTTTGCAGACATGTCCTAATGGACATTACGAATATTTTAAATTATCGGCACGCCAATCGGAGTCCTAGCTTCCGAAACGACTGACCGAGGTCGTTTCACTATCACTTTAGCACAGTGTGAAAATGCAGATATAAAGTTTCAGGCCAAGCATGTACTAAAACTGAGGTAGATATTATAAATATACCAAGTTTCATCAACGATCCCAACAGAAGGAAATTACTCCATTATAGAGTGATAAAAGCTAAAAAGGAATTTAGAAGACTTTGGAAATATTTCTACTACAAAAGAGAGAAAACAAAAACAAGAGAGAATTCTTGATTTTGGCTAATGAAAAAGTTATTTTCTCTCTACAACTTTGCCTCCTATTAATAGAAAAATCTTTAGGTAAAGTTGGTGTTGCGACATCAAGTCAGAACATGAGTTGGTGTTGCGACTTCAAGTCAGAACATGAGTTGGTGTTGCGACTTCAAGTCAGAACATGAGTTGGTGTTCTGATTTCTAGAGTTATCGTCGCGGCATGAATTGGTGTTGCGACTTCAAGTCAGAACATGAGTTGGTGTTCCCATTTCAACAGTTACCGTCGCGACATGAATAGGTGTCGCGACTTCAATTCGCAACATGAATTAATATCATTTCTTCTTTCCTTTATGCATCACTCTTTTTTGTTCTTTTTCTTCTATTTTTGCTTGTAGTCTTCATTCCTCAATTGAACTTTCACTGCAAAACTTGTTAGAAAATATAATAAAATATAATATTTATTTATTATAATATTTAAAATATTTTAATTTATATATAAAAATACATGAATAATTTATATTCATCAATTTCAAATGGTTAAATGCTTATACATACGATTTTTGGATAAAGCTACACATGTTACTTGATTACATATATACTTTATTCTTTTCTAGAGAGTACTTGGTTTGGGTGTGTTATGGTGGAATACAGTCGCTAGAATATGTGTTTGATTTTTTGAAATTTATATCTCACATATCTAGAGGACAAAAAACCGACCAAAAAATCAAACTAACCGAAATTACCGCTGTAACTAACAAAAGCCGAATTAGTGAATAACCGACTTAATTAGTTTGGTGGTAGTTTAACTATTTAAAAAATCAAATTAATTTGTTTGATTTTTCTTTTGAGGAAATTCGACTCAAACCGATCCATAAACACCCCTAGTATCAATTATGTATCTTCATTGTATGAAATATGTATCTTTCTCTACTTTTTTTTACTATATGTATCAATTGTATCTCTAACATATTAAATGTGTATCTTTTTCTTCTTTCTCTCCTCTCCTCCTTCTTCCCCCTCCTCTTCCTTCTTTATTGTCCTCCCTAGGTTATTTTTTCACAAGTTCATCAATACTATGTTGTGACTTGTGCTATTGACATTTCCAACAAAACAGAACAACCACCAAAAGAAAGACCACTAAAATCAGTCACAACATATCAAAGCCAGTCAATTGATATTTACACTTAAATTTCGGATAAGTTAGAGTCAATTATATGAATTCCAGATAAAGCCAATATTTTCAATCGGAAAAAGTAAGAAAGAAGTGATAAGACACTAGTGTATGACATTACCATAAATTATTTTTATCATAAACTGAAAGAAGAAATAATGCAAACAAACGAATAAGTGCAAAAGAAAGATTCTAACTTATTTAAAAAAAAGACTAAAAATGAGATTGGTTCTTGGATTTCCTAGTATGAGCTTTAGCTGATGCTAACTAGCTGTGTTATATAAGTTTCACGAGTCTGTTTGGGTGGGCTTATAAACAGCTTATAAGTTTCGAACGGGCAGTGGGACCGCCCATAACAAAGTAGGCCATTTCCTTAAAACAAATCACGTTTTCAATACTGATATTGAGGATATTTGATAGGTTATAATTGTAGGCCATTTGCTATAACAAACACTATAAGTAGACCATTTGCTATCTACCAAGAATGTTCCATTACTAATATTGATACGCTATAAGTAGGTCATTTGGTATAACAAGCACTATAAGTAGGCCGTTCGCAATAAATAGACCAATTGCTATAGACTTTTTACACAAATATACAAATGAGGAATGAGAATTTTTTTTTTTTTTTGAACAAAAAATAGAGACGCTTTTAAATAATTATAAAATATATAAGACATAGAACTTATACAAAACATAGTCAAAACACTCTATGCAAGATAAAATCATAGGCAGTGGCGTAACAAATTTTTTACAACAAAAGGTTGGGGATCTTATTGTTAGCTTACAACTCGTTTAGTAGAAAATATAATTTCTATAATATTGTTGGATTTGTTAGGGAATTGGGCCCAACGCAAGTGGTCATGCATCTTCGATCTTATTTAGCTGATGGTATTAGGTATGTATCCTACAAACACCAATATATTTTTAATCGATAAATATTCAATAAATTTGAAAAAAAAAAATGTGTTGCGGAAAAATAAATTATAGAGCTTAACCATTGGACCACCAAGTCCCATTGTGACAAGTAGTGTCACTTTCTTCAATTTCTACCCACATATTGTGGTTTTCTATTTATTTATATAATTATACGATAAAAACTTTCGATAAAGCCTTGTCCCGTGACACCCCTCCCCTTAAGGTGGCTCTGCCCGAGACCATAGACAAGACAAGAGAAAAAGTCATAGGAAATGGTCTATTCCTAACCAACCTTTTCCCATTTTCACTTCTCATCTCTCTCCTAAGCTACTGTCGCTGCTGCTATATTTTTTCTCCTCTCGATGCCGGAGCTTCAGTCTCCTCCTTCACTACCGCCGTTTCCTTCCTCCTCCCATTGACACTCCTTTTCCTCCTCCAAATGGCGATCCTCTTCTTTCGTCCTTCGACAATCCTCTTCCCCCCTCTAGCCATAGTCTTCATTCTCCCTCCGCCACTGCTTTTTTTTTTCCCCTAATCCTTGCTCCTCTGTATCTTTGGTCAATACTCAACAACTCCAAATTTAAAAGATTCTTCATCGATATGCTCCAAATATGATGATTTCATAATGTATTTGATAATTTTCGTTCAATTTGTTGTCTTTTTAATGTAGAATTAATAATTTTCGTTTAGCTTTGGGTTTTTATCGTTCAGTTATGGTGTTGACACCGCTCTTGGTGTTGTTCCTTCTTTGATTTGATTTGATTTAATTTGATTTGATTTGATTTGATTATGGTTTTAAGTAAAAAATAACCGAACCAAACCGATTAGATATATACCTACTTTAAAATTGTAGTCACATATATAATTATGTGTAATTTTTATGTAATATTTTATGAATTTACACTATATAAGTATTTTTTTTTTTTTTTGCTTTCTTGAATTATAGCCTAGTTTATCAGTTTTATAATTTTTTGACTTTGCATTCTAGTTTTTATTTTGATAAGTCAAATAATCAATTGCATGTTGAAAATAACTCGTCTTGTAGTCCTTCATTGTTGGTTAATTCAATAGCATCAAAATATCTTTTCAAATGGTATCTCTTCAATTTTTCAAATACAAAAAAGCTGTTATAAGAAGTTTGATTAAGTTAATTTCTGACGAGGCCAAAGTGTATAGGAATTAATGCTCGCACTAAGTCAAATTATAATATAGTTTAAGATATCGTCCCACAGAGATTGAGTGAATCTATGCTATAGACTTGTAATATTTTCACTACTATTTGAGAGAATCAAATTGATGAAAGGAGAGTTTTTTGAACTTTTAATTATCTTTAACCAAATGAAGGACTTTCGAAAAATTTCAAATTTAAAAAGAGTTGGGAGTCATTGAATTCACTTGGTAATATTCATAATACAATCTCCGTTTTGACATGTATTTCTCTAAAGAAAAATTACTTATTGCTAATATAATTTTATTTTGCTCACTCAGAAATAATAATTAAATCCACTCCGTGAGGTTATGTATATTAATTGATTTATGACTTTGTGACGGTTAAACAGAAATAATATCCTTGACTGAATTGTGCTAAAAGGTAGCAAAAACTTCGTGAGAATATTTTCACTAAAACCAACAATCTTGCTTACAACAATTCCTCCGTGAGAATTAAAACTGAAGGAACAAGATTACTGACTTGGAATGATAGGTTACTATAGGTTCCATTCTCACTCTACTATTTTATTCATCTGTCATCATATATTAATTTTGCTCCGTGAGAATTACAAAATTAATATACGATAACCTAAAAATAGATAGATGTGAAAATGAAGAGTAACAGAACTATCAGTTTAGCACAGTGTGAAAGTGCAGATATAAAGTTTCAGGCCAAGCATGTACTAAAACTGAGATAGATATTATAAATATACCAAGTTTCATCAACTATCCCAACAGAAGGAAATTACTCCATTATAGAGTGATAAAAGCTAAAAGGAATTTAGAAGACTTTGGAAATATTTCTACTACAAAAGAGAGAAAACAAAAACAAGAGAGAATTCTTGATTTTGGCTAATGAAAAAGTTATTTTCTCTCTACAACTTTGACTCCTATTAATAGAAAAATCTTTAGGTAAAGTTGGTGTTGCGACATCAAGGAAGAACATGAGTTGGTGTTGCGACTTCAAGTCAGAACATGAGTTGGTGTTGCGACTTCAAGTCAGAACATGAGTTGGTGTTCTGATTTCCAGAGTTACCGTCGCGACATGAATTGGTGTTGCGACTTCAAGTCAGAACATGAGTTGGTGTTCCCATTTCAACAGTTACTGTCGCGACATGAATTGGTGTCGTGACTTCAATTCGCAACATGAATTAATATCATTTCTTCTTTCCGTTATGCATCATGTCGCGACATCAATTCCCAACATGAATTAATATCATTTCTTCTTTCCTTTATGCATCACTCTTTTTTGTTCTTTTTCTTCTATTTTTGCTTGTAGTCTTCATTCCTCAATTGAACTTTCACTGCAAAACTTGTTAGAAAATATAATAAAATATAATATTTATTTATTATAATATTTAAAATATTTTAATTTATATATAAAAATACATGAATAATTTTATATTCATCAATTTCAAATGGTTAAATGCTTATTCATACGATTTTTGGATAAAGCTACACATGTTACTTGATTACATATATACTTTATTCTTTTCTAGAGAGTACTTGGTTTGGGTGTGTTATGGTGGAATACAGTCGCTAGAATATGTGTTTGATTTTTTGAAATTTATATCTCACATATCTAGAGGACAAAAAACCGACCAAAAAATCAAACTAACCAAAATTACCGCTGTAACTAATAAAAGTCGAATAAGTGAATAACCGACTTAATTGGTTTGGTTGTAGTTTAACTATTTAAAAAATCGAATTAATTTGTTTGATTTTTCTTTAGAGGTACTCAAACCGACCCATAAACACCCCTTGTATCAATTTCTATCTTCATTGTATGAAATATGTATCTTTCTCTACTTTTTTTTACTATATGTATCAGTTGTATCTCTAACATATTAAATGTGTATCTTTTTCTTCTTTTTCTTCTCTCCTCATTCTTCCCCCTCCCCCTCCTCCTTCTTTATTGTACTCATTCTCCTCTTCTTCATTCCATCTAGGTCTGGGCATCGAGCAAGCGAGTCGAGCCCGAGCCGAGCCTAACCGAGCCCGAGCCAAGCCGGACCGAGCTTTATATATACCGAGTCGAGCCGAGCTCGAGTAGAGCTCAACCGAGCTTTGCTAGAGTTTGATCGAGCCCGACCCGAGCCAACTTTTTTTCTTGTGTCCCCATACTTAATAATATAAAAATAATATTTAAATTTCTATTTTGATCATAATCATAGATAATGATAAAAGCATTCGTTTATCAATGGTTAACTATTGCATTAAAATATTAAATATCACGTAGACTTCTAATTTTTTGAGGTAATTAAGCCTAATAAATGGAAGTTATATTTTAAATAAAAAGTTACACGATTAATCAAGCTAATCGAGTCGAGTCGAGCCGAGCCAAGCTTGATCGAGCTTTAACCGAGCCGAGCCGAGCTGAACTAAACTTTAAATGAGATCGAGCCGAGCTAAAAGGCAATCTAGCCGAACCGAACTCCGAGCCAGCTCAGCTCTATGCCCAGGCCTAATTCCATCCCTCCTTCTCTTTCTCATTTTCCTCCTCCTCTTTCACATTTTGCACCACTATTGTAGTATCTTTTTGTGTAGCACTTTGTATCTATGCATGTCACTTGTATCGCTCTTGTCTATTTTATTTTCATATCAATTATATATCACTACTTTAGTACTTTATCAAATATGTATCAACTATATCAATGGTGTATTTTCATTGTATTAAACATATATTAATTGTATCTCTAACGTATCAAACATGCATCTTTTTCTTTTTATTTATATATATATATATATATATATATATATTAATTTTTCGATCATAAAAATACACCAGTGGACGGTAGTGCATCGATAGCACGGGTGTTGGTTAAAACTTGGAGGTTAGGATTTTATATATATATATATTTATATAGGAGTAGTATTGCTATAATTTGTATGAGCTATTATATTACTGTTTTATATACAATATCTAGCTTTTGTTTATATGTGTAGTACCTTTGCTATAGCAAGTATGTTTCATTGCTAATATTAACCTATCTAGCTATCGTTAGATAAGTTTGATTACTAATATTGGCGGATCTATTACTGATATTAACGAATCCGTTAAAACTTGTTATGATAGGTTTTTATTTTATTTAATCTTTCATAAATTTGTGTTTGCTAGACTAACCAAAAGGAACTCTACGATGAAGCTTTACTTCTTAGAATTTGACTCGACATGTTATGAATGGACTAGGCCGGTTAGACAAAGCTGAAGTACTTGGGCCTGGGACGGTTTTACACATGGGTCAAGGGATTAAGAAGCCCAACAATAAGTTACTAAACTACCATTGGGATCCAGGTTGAGAGGCACGTGACATAGGGATATAAGGCATTGCTACGTGCTTGTAGGGATTATGCGTATTTTGTATGATGCCTATGGCAGAGTCTGTCCTCTCACCCCAATTCTTCTGAGTCTCCCCACCCCATTCTTCTAGCTTCTCATCTCTTTCTTATGTATCCCTTAGCTTATGTTGAGTTCCTTGTAGTTTCAGTTGAGTTTATATTATCACTATAATCTGCTCCCTATTATCATTGTGTGTTGAGTGTTCAACAGTAGTACTTGTTACACGACATCTTATAGTTTTTTTTTTCCCAAAGATCTTTAGTTAAATAACAAAAAAGTTCTAAGTATATTATGTCAAATCTTGACTATCAGAATAGAATATTTGTATCTTGTTGGAAATTGGATACGGGTCACCCATGTGGGTCAACCCGGACCCATATCCAAATTAATTAATATATATAATAAGTTATATATATTATTATATTAATAAATATAAAAAGGGAAGAGACACAACTGTTAGGAAAAGTCCCAACAGTTGCATCTGGTAAGGGGTATAAGAAGGGGTTTTTTCTATTAGAAAAAAAAAAACGCTTCTTTTTTCCCCTCTCTCTCTTCCTCTCAGCTTAAACAGAAAAGTAACAGAACACTCTCTTCTTCTTTGTGAAGAACTTCGGGTGAAGATTCCTACGAAGAACATGATCAATCTTCTACGAATTGGAACTCCTCTGTAACTCAGGTACGACTTAGACTGTGACTTATATGACGTAGTTCGTGTTCTATAAATATGTGATTGCGTTATCGACTAGTGAAACAAATACGGATAGACCCTGGGCGATCTTTGTGTTCTTGGATTGTGTATAATCCTTCATTGGTATCAGAGCCCGAGCTATTTGTTTTCTAGTCACTTTTGCTGCCTGTGTTTGCAAATTTTTGTGTATGGTTTGTTATCAATTTGGTATGATTTTTACTGCCTGGTTGATTAACGGCACACAGAAAAAAAAAGAAAAATTGTCTGCTAGTAATATACATGGAAAAGTTGGGAAAGAAAACGAAACAGCAAGATGCAGTTCGCCTGCAAATTTGTTTCCGTAATTGTCTTGGCAATGGTGTTCCTTATTTTTAAATTTGGATTACTATCCATGTGACTTTTCCCTTGAATCAAGTCCAAATTGGACAGCCACGTCTTCTTTAATTTGCATTGTGGAAATTTAATGCATTTATCCTTATTCTATTCCAAACTGTTCTAATAGTGACGTTTGGAAAAAGTTAACAGCGTGTTTTCTTTGGAGAATATTGATAATTGGAACAACGTTTGTTCCGGGTTTTTTTTATTAAAAGTTTTAATGGCGTCTCATGGTAAGGACATGAAACTTATGGTTGAGACAAGACTTGACCGTGAGGATCTTTGGATAATTAAAAAGGAAAGATTTACAGAGTAAGTAGTTGGATGATGTGGCCAACTTGATGGCAAAGGGTTTGCATTGACTTAGGAGTCGTGGATATAAAGTTTTCATGCATTGAAATATTTTTTGAAAACAAAGTTCTCATACCAGTTTTTACACTTGGAACTTTTTCAGAAAGGAATGAGTGTGAAATTATGAGAAACCACATTTTTTTGTTCTCTTTTGATTTCTCTGTGATCACCGAGTAAGTCTTGGTGATGTATCTCATTCTAACTAAGTCATTGAAAAACTAGAAAGTAGTTGGTTTGGCAAATAATCCCTGTGTGGTTTCTGTTACATTGACTTGGGAGAAATTACACTTATTTTTCATGAAAATTTTGTCATATTGTGGAGAAAAGTTTCCAGCATGTCAAATAGTGTCAACGCAAATTGAGGCACCATCTCATTCCATTTTGAGTTTTTTGATTAACTCCGCGGGTGAAAAAGCGACACTGATAAGCATTGAAAATTTTGTCTTTGCGTTTTGCAACTAGAATATCGGTCGATTCCAAAGTTTCTTTTGAAAACTTTTGGTAAACTAAGTACCACTTTTCTTATCTAATTTATTATTAGTGGGTGTAGAGACAATGAGTTTTCTTTTAAGTTTACTGATGTCACTAATTATTGTTTCTGTTGGGAAACATGAATAAAAATGTAATGGAATTTGATGATAATCCTTGATTATAACCCAAGAAGAAACGAAAAAAAACGTTTCACGCATTCTCTTAACAAGTTGTAAGAATGACTTGTATTTGTGATCTTCTATGATGGGTTTAGACGTAATTTTGCATTAACTGCACATTGAAATTTCTGTCCTTAAAAAAATTGGATTAGGAAAACAGTGGCTAGTCACCACAAAAGTCGTACTCTTGACTTGTAACTTGTAAGTGCTTGGATCCTTGGCATAACATGTAAAAGTTTAATTAATCTTGACTTTGTGTCTCGTATGGAACTATCATTGGCTCTATCCTATATTGATTAGATAGGAGAAGGCAATATTCTAGCCTTTAAGCCAGTGATTAGAGAATGACAGTGGTCTTCCCTATATGCCAAAATGATTTATATATTATAATCTAGTTGTGTGCTAGTTTTATAATAGGCAATATAGATCCTAAGCCGAACAGTGACTTTGTCAAAACCTTGATATCATAATAATTTTTATACATATAGATGTATAAGTTTTTATTAAATTTTTTTTTTCCTTATATATGTTATAAGAAGTTAATATCGAGAATTAAACCATGTCTATAAAAGTTATTGTCACGTGTTTTATATGCAAAAGTGCACATATAATGGACATATACATACATGTGTGTGTATATATGATTTCTGTGAGTTCATATATTTCTATATGTGTATAGAAATATTATGGCTTAGCTTGTGTAGTTGTTTGTGTGGCATTACTTTCATATAAGTATGTGTACTTATGTGAATTTTTTAATTTATAACTTTATGTTATTATTCTTGTTGATTATTTCTATATTTGTTTTAGAATCTATGCTTATTTAGTCTTGAATTGTAGTAATTTAAGACAAGTGTTCCTTAAATAATTGATTATGTTAGATTTATGGAATATTAGATAGCGGATGATGATTGGAAACATAGTGAACTTTCGATTCCAAATCTAATGTGAAATAAATATTAACATAGTTAAATTATTTTATGGATTAGTATGTATATGAATTTTAGGCTTTAAGAAAGTACATAGATGTCTCACTATAGTTTATACTTAGTTATATCAATATGTGAACTGCTATGAGAATATTGTCCCGAGCTTAACAAAAGTGTTAACTATGACAATAAAAATTTAGTATGTCCTAAAAAGAGCAAGAGGCTCTTGCAACTCTAGATATGTCTGTGACGTCTCCTGAAAGTGACTTTACATTCCATTGTAGCTAGTACACCAGACATCTGTGATCCAAATTATGAAATTGTTCTAAGTTAGTTACTTATATTCCATATAAGTTGTGGATAAATGAAATCCAATTTTTTTCTACTATTGGATTTGTGCTGCTACTGTACATTAAATTTTTTCCCACATGAAAAACTAGTTCCAAGGGGAAGGATGTGTATCTTTCTATGATACTACGTTTTATGTTCATAAGTGAACAAGATAGTAGTGGTACTGTAACTAAATTTGAATCACTGTGTTACATTCTTAGTGAATGTTTTTTTTCCTAAGTAGGGCGAGATAAGTTAAGACTTGTCTATTTATAAAACTGTGGACTAGATTGCTTCCGCTATTAACACTAAATGGATTCAAGTGGAGTCATATTTGGTGATAACGGATCTGTTCCGATTAACACCAAAATGACTAAAAGTATCCATTAAATATTGTTGGTCCCAGTGGGAGTAACTATCAATTGATAAATCAATTTTATCAATCTCAACCTCGACGAATGAGTCGTCTACATATTCCCATCGTCGATTTGAGATCGAAGGGGAAACATATATAGTTACTCCACAAGATAAATAAGAGCAACGAAAGATAAAATGGTGCTCTTAAATACCCTGCTAAGGATGAGTATCTAGAACAATGGAACATGAAATGGAGTTAGTGAAACCAAACCAAGAGTTGGAATAGGTTGATCTACTAATGGGTCATAGTGTTGTTGAGAACAAAGAGGTTCTCAAAATACGCGAAAGACTCAAAGTAGGAAAACATATGGGTGAATCTTGAAGTTCAGATTTCAAGAGATCGTTCGATAGGATTGTTGTCTTAGAAAAATCTTATACTAAGAAATTTATTGAATGATTTAATATGTAATAGTGCAAACACATATATACTCTTATTTCTAGAAGTGAAGTTTCTAGTGGGAGGATGTGTCCTCGTGAATCCACAAGAATATGATATGAAAAGGAATGCTGAAAAGCGGTGAAAGGATACTAGGGTATCTCAAAGGCACTTGTGATTATCCTTGTAAAGTAAAGGAAAATGATCTACAACTCAAAGGCTATACTTACGATGATTGAAAAAGAGACTTAGATGAGAGAAAATCTAAATCTGAGTATGTCTTTCTTTGCTAAACAATAGCGATCTGTATATTGTTTGTGTAGCAAGAAACAATCATCAGCCTTATTTATGAATAAGCTGAATTTCTAGCGTTTTCAGCAACTGTGCAGAGCTGTTTGGCTTAAATGTCTTTATAATAAATTTGGGTGTGTTGGATAGCGTGCTATTGAATTAGTGACAATCAAGTGTGATAGTCAAGTCTCAATAGCTTACACAATAAGGTCCCAAGTATTGTTGAAAGACAACATATTAATATAAAGTATAATTTCGTTAGAGACATAGTTGTACACATAGAAAAGTGAACATGAAATACATCTCTACGCATTATATAATAGTAGATCTGATAATGCAACTCATAAAATTTGGTGCTTATGAGTGATATATAAAGGCATTGAGTTTGCGTAGATGTTGATGTATTTATATTTAAATTTTCCCAAACATGTTCACATAAAACTACATTATTGGAGTTAATGTAGTTGAAGTCTAAATTGATTATTTAGTTGGTTTGTATACATAGAATGATTTTATATTTAGTACATAAATTTGAAGTATGTCGGACAGACAAAAAGGTTGGCATATTCACACAGGCAACCGCCTCTATTATCTAAGTGGCTAATAGGGATGAGACAATTATAAACTTATTATTATCTGAGGTGATAATAATAGAGAGCTTGAAGTTTATAATAAGAATGTCACTTGTTATTTTTGGTTAATCATATTTGATTAAATGTGAGTCTGTTTTAATGCCAGATGTGAGTTCTGAAGGATAAAATGTATGAGTAGATTTGTGAACTCAAAGTTAGACATGAGTTGTCTGAACTATCATCTGCACAGTATTTTCATTGGTGAAAGACATACGCTCCACGGAAAAGGAGTCAATACTGTGATGCGTGATTCATACTACGTATGCATAGAGTGACCTATGAGCGATACAAGTTTAAATCTCTTCTTGTTTATCGTGTGAAGCCCTGAAAATTATAAGTAATTTTCTTTCTTTTGTACCCTCATGACTTTGACCAGTTTCTTGAGATTCAATTTGGTGTTTGCTATCTTAGGGTGTTGCCAAGAGACCATGGATGATTCGGTCTGGCGGGACATTTCTAGAAAAGCAAATCAAATTGAGATTAAGAGATTCAGGAGATGAGGAAGATCATTAGTGAGTATTATCACATTAATTGTGTTCATTGGTCGACCCATTATGTTTGTCTTTGGGACAAGAACATAATAACATAATGATGAGCTCAAATTAAAACAATGAGATTATGAGAGATGCGAATGTGATAAATGATCTAGGGTACTGCATACTACCGTCTACTCCAAGGTTCCGTTAATCGAGATGTTATATATTCCTAACAGATGTATAGCAACTAAGCTCTCGAAGTATGCACTGGTCACACGGTCTAGTCGTTAAGTATGGAAGTTACAGAATGTATAGGAATGAGAGTTGACCCACCATGTGTGAGTGGGAGATGTTGGAAATTGGATACGGGTCACCCATGTGGGTCAACCCGGACCCATATCCAAATTAATTAATATATATAATAAGTTATATATATTATTATATTAATAAATATAAAAAGGGAAGAGACACAACTGTTAGGAAAAGTCCCAACAGTTGCATCTGGTAAGGAGTATAAGAAGGGGTTTTTTCTATTAGAAAAAAAAACGCTTCTTTTTTCCCCTCTCTCTTCCTCTCACGCTTAAACAGAAAAGTAACAGAAGACTCTCTTCTTCTTTGTGAAGAACTTCGGGTGAAGATTCCTACGAAGAACATGATCGATCTTCTACGAATTGGAACTCCTCTGTAACTCAGGTACGACTTAGACTGTGACTTATATGACGTAGTTCGTGTTCTATAAACATGTGATTGCGTTATCGACTAGTGAAACAAATACGGATAGACCCTGGGCAAACTTTGTGTTCTTGGATTGTGTATAATCCTTCATATTCATACGAAGAATAGAAGCCCTGCTGCAGTCCCACTAAACGTCAAATGAGGTGCACTAGTCCAACCCAAAGTCTAATATTTCCAACGTAGGTGTATTCAAAGTATTCTATCGAACAATGAAGCAATATATTAAGAAATTTTTACGCTAATTGACGCATTAAACAGTGAAATTACAAAAAATACCGATATTATTAAGAAATTACACAACATAACGACATTTGTATGAATTTTACAAAACATACCATTTTATCATTTTCCTTTCTCTCTCTAATCTAAAGCCCTAACTTCTCCCTCTCTCTTTCTCTCCTCTCCTCCACCCACCCTCTCTCCCACCCACCCACCTCCCGTCGTTCCCCACCCTCCGTTTCCCGTCGCCGCCGCTGCTACAGTACCTCCGGCGAGACTAGAGCCTCCTATTTCTCGATCTTCTCTTCTTTTTCCTTTTCTTTGTTTCATTTTGTATGGGTATATGTGTGTATTTTATGTATATATATGTATTTTTTTATATATTCTTCAGATCTGCTTCTCCTCCTCCTTTTTTTTTTTTTTTTGATTTTGAATATACATATTCAGATATTCAGATGCAGATGTATGTATTTGTATGTTCGTGTATATACATGTAATGTTTTTCAGCACACAAGTGTATAAACGTGTATGTTACTGTATGAACATGTATATCTGAGCATCTATTGTATGTTTTGTGTTTGTTTTTGTGTGTATGCCGAGTGTATGTGTGTCATACATAAATTTATATGTTTCATTTATAGATCCGTAGATCCTTGTATGTATGTGTGTGTCTAGTGTATGTAAATTTTTTTTTTTTTTGTATATTTACATGTATTTTTTTGTTTATATGTATGTTGCAAGTGTATTTTCAAAGAGAAATCAATGTTTATATGTGTATTTCATATTTTAGATACAAAAAAAAAAAAAAAAAAAAAAAAAAAAAAAAAATCGGTGGGTGGCCGCCGCCGCCGCCTGAGGTGGTGGCAGTTGGGGGGGGGGGGACAGTAGGAAGAAGGAGGAACCCTAATTTGTTAATTTTGTTGGTTTTGTATATAATGGGTAAAGAAATGTTAGTATTTTATGTAAATTGGAATAATGTTGTTATTTTTTGTAATTTTGGTGTTAGGATTGTATATATTTGTGATTATCCCATATATTAACAATTCCAACTTTGAAAATGATATAAAGAAGTCATTATCATTTCTCTTTTTGACCACTTTTAAAGTTGTTTATAGACTATAGGAATGAACGAATTAAAAACGACATATTAATCCGAGAATATCCTAATCCCTTCTTTTTCTTATATTTATTCTTCTTTTTTTAGTTCCTTTTTTCCGACCTTTTTGTGGGGGTAGGAAAGGATCAGGTCTCCCTTGTTTTTTTGTCTTATTATTATTATTATTATTATTATTATTATTATTAGAAATTAGTAAAATGTGGTTCTACAAATTGTTTGAATATCACAATTGAAACATGAACTTGTAACCTACCTGTTTGGGTGAGTTTAGTTTAAGCACTTTATAAGTTAAAAGTGGCTTATAAACCACTTTTCTCACTTTGGCTTTTTTTAAATACATAAGGACTTAAAAATCCATAAATTTTTCAGTTAATAAATATTTACTAATTAACTTATAAGCTTATAAGCCATTTTTAAGCTCGTCCAAACGAATTTTTAACCAACTTACCAATGCACTACCAACAACAAAAAACCAGAGAGAGAAAGAATCAGCTTATCTGCTTTGTTGTCCTAAAATAAATTTGTCTACACGTTCAATTGCAATAATATATGTTCCGAATCATCCACCACGTCCATGTGCACAAAGCATAAGAATAATAAAATCAGATTGCACTTGAACGTAACCATGTGATATTATAATCAACTTTCTTGTTAATTAATGAATTAGTAAACTTAATCGTAACACATAAATTAAGTTACGGTTATTCTTTCTACAATGGGATTGTTACCAGATTTAGTAGTTCCTGAGAGTTTTAAATTCTTTTTACTGTTATGCTAACTAAGTGGAATTGACTCGAGTATTCAATTACATTCATAGTCCTGGAAAGTTAATAAGACAATTAGGTAAATATAAAAAATTTAGCCTCGGTCAAGGCCGAAGAGCGCACGAACAGATACCGATGCACCCAGCCTCGGTCACCAGTATCCTCAGAACTGCGCACCAAGCCATTACTTCCGCGCATCCTGGCATTTACATAGCCGTCCTTAAAGAGTAACTATTCTATATATACTGGGGCTCAGTTGCCCCGGGCAGAGAAGGTACTCCCTGCAGAGCCTCTCCAGCACAGGGTGCAGGGGTAACCTACATCCCACTGTGAAAGGGTAGGTGCACATGGCTGTCCACCCAGCCCTGTGGGAAGTAATATTCTCCTCCTTGGAGACCGGTTAGAGGGGAACCTCATCGCCTCAATGGCAGTCCGTCCTCACTCGTGGGATCACCTCCTTCGTGATCCCAGACTTAAACCTATACGCCGGCCAGTTGCGCGTATCTCCCCCTCTATTATTGAAGGACTTAATGTTACAGTCCGCCTCAAGTTCACCCCATTTCTTGGGGATAATTTCTGCAGCAGTAGCTTGGGTAGCCCGAGGCCTGGGAGTGGCCGCCGAGGAACTACCAGCAATATCAGTGCTTCGATTTTTCCTAGATCTTTAAGTCATGGTTTTAGGAAAAATATGAAGTTGTCAAGAAGAATTCAAAAGCTAGTTCAAAGGTTTTCAAAGAACATCGGAGAAGAAATAAAGGCAAGTAAAAAGTTTCTCATCAAGCAAACCCCTATTTACAGGAGTGAAGATTCAGCCCCACAACTTCCTTCAAGACACGTGGAGGTCATCAGAGAAACTACGATCAGATCTGGCCGTCGAAAGAAAGAATAGGGTTCATCCAAACTTTATAGTATCATCATTATTCTGAAGAGTAGCGGTCACCTCGCAGTCAACAGACAACGTGTGCACGTGACTGAAGCGGTTAAAATCATTACTTTTACCCTTGGGGCACGCAATAGTCACTTCAGAATGGACTGCAGTTCCGCAGGCGTGCCAGCTGCAGTTACTTTTTTATACGGCACATTAAATGCGCACGTCATAAGGGCTTGTCACTTAGCTGATAAGGTTCGTACGTCATCAAGATAAATCACACGGAGACAAAAGTTTACAAAAAATTCCCGCCAAAATTCATATCCACTCCTCGAACAGATACTCTGCTCGAGAAGTGCGGGGACTATCTGTATTAGATAAAAGCTGACTGGACTTGGAAAGATGACATGTATCTTCCACGTGGCACGAAACAAATATTTCAACGGACAGACATCCAACGGACAGACATTTATCACGAGCAGACCTAAAGGAGTTATGAAACACTTCAACAGTCAACACGGTCTAAGTGAGCAGTTATTAACATGATCATCCACGATCATCCAATTAATAGTCATTAAGGCAATCATTACAACCCAGCGGTTATGACTCCAACAGATATGTGCCCAGCAGTTACTTATCCAGACGGATCCACGCCCAGCGGTTACAAATCCCAACGGGTGCCTACGAGGCTTATAAATAGCATTCGCCTTAATCGATTAAAAAAAACTTTACTTCTGATCTACAATATCAATAAGAATACTCTATCGCTCTTGCTTATATACTCTCTTTGCTCATATTTTGCTTATTACTTTAGTTCTTTGATCGTCTGAGTGCGATTGGTATCGAAGAACTCTCTCCGAAGACAAGCGATACGATACGGTTACTTCTCCTTGTTTCCGTTTATGCTTTACTTTTGTTAGTTAATACTTGCACCTAGTTCTCGTATTATCACCATCTTAGCTCGCCGTTCAAACTCTTAATCTCAACTATTGATCGTGACTCTGCAAATACAAATTTAATTGTTAATTGGCCTAAAATCGGATCTAGGTTAAACAACAAGGATGCATTTCCTTTGATGAACAGATTGTTATATGTTAATTATATAAAGATAATCAAATTTAATCTGGAAAAAGAAATTTGTAGTTATATTTAACTAGTAATTTTCTTAAAGACGATAAAATGGTGGTGGATTTACCAACTGGACTGAAGTCTAAGAGAATACATTTGCTTTGTCGATATATTACCAATTGAGTTTTTGACGAAATACAATGCAATAGTACTTTTCTATGAGAAGATAAAATAAAAGAATGAGTAAAATATGGAACAGAACTTGAAATTAAGTAGAACATTAGAAGAAGAATGAAAATAAACAGAGAAAGAAGCTTATTGCAAACGGCAACCATAAGTTGCGTTATTAGGAGTTAGGACTTAGTTCATTTTTTAATATTTTATTCATTGGAAATAAAAAATTTAAACCATAGTTTGTTTTTTATGGTTAATTTAATTAACCGAGGTGTAAACATCCGGTACAGGTAAGACTTTACCCAATATCTAGCTTTTGTTTATATGTGTAATACCGCTGCTATAGCAAGTATGTTTCATTGCTATTATTGACGTATCTATTGATAGACAAGTTTGATTACTAATTTTGGCGGACCTATATATATTTACTGATATTTAAAACTTGTTATGATAGGTTTTTTAATTTTATTTACTCTTTCTTAAATTTGAGTTTGCTAGACTAACCAAAAGGAACTCTACGATGAAGCTTTACTTCTTAGAATTTGACTCGACATCTTATAGTTTTTTTTTTTTTTCCCAAAGATCTTTAGTTAAATAACAAAAAAGTTCTAACTATATTATGTCAAATCTTGACTATCAGAATAGAATATTTGTATCTATTCATACGAAGAATAGAAGCCCTGCTGCAGTCCCACTAAACGTCAAATGAAGTGCATTAGTCCAACGCAAAGTCTAATATTTCCAACGTAGGTGTATTCAAAGTATTCTATCGAACAACAATATATTAACAATTCCAACTTTGAAAATGATGTAAAGAAGTCATTCTCATTTCTCTTTTTGATGACCACTTTTAAAGTTGTTTATAGACTATAGGAATGAACGAATTAAATACGACATATTACTCCGAGAATATCCTAATCCCTACTTTTTCTTATATTTATTCTTCTTTTTTAGTTCCTTTTTTCCTACCTTTTTGTGGGGTAGGAAAGGAGGTCTCCCTTGTTTTTTTGTCTTTTTTCTCTCTTTTATTATTATTATTATTATTATTATTATTATTATTATTATTATTAATAATAAAATGTGGTTCTAGAAATTGTTTGAATATCACAATTGAAACATGAACTTGTAACCTACCCGTTTGGGTGAGCTTATTTTAACCAGCTTATAAGTCAAAAATGGTTTATAAGCCATTTTTTGAGAAGTTAGAAAATCCTAATTTCTCTAATTTTTTATTTTTATTTTTTTTAAATACATAACGGCTTATAAACCCATAAATTTTTCAGTTATCAAACAGTTACTAATTAACTTCTCATGCTATTATAAAAGAGTCAATCCCTATAGCAAAAAGTAAACGACCATTTTGTCCTTTAAAAACTAAATAATGCCTTTGATTTTAGTATATACAAATTTAGCTATAGGGTTAGTCTTGAAAATTTGAATTATGTCTTTGGATTTTCATTGAACTATTAAGATACATGCATTTGTAATATTCAGATTATACAAGTTTAATTTTTTTTTATTAAGATTCATGTATCACTTTCAACAAGTAACTTTTCCAAATGTAATATTTTTCACAAAATACAAATGTTGAAAGCGTTCTATGATTAATGCGAAAAAATGAGTTTTACATCTAAGATTTACTCCACACTTCCTTTTTCACGTGTCCTACTGTCATGCCGTTAAGTCTATCCCTTCTCTTAATTAATATCAACATTCAACACAATGCATACTTCAATCTTTTTGCTTAAGAGTACTTATTTACATCATCAATAGCCTTTTGTTCTATCATCTTCTATTTCTTTAGTTTTTTCAATTTAGAGAAAGATAAATTTTCCATGCTAGACTACAAGAGATGCTTGCCATTATCGAAATGGAGAGTGGCAGTTGGCTTAATTCTACTGAGGTAACTTAAATCTCTTCGCATTTTTTGCTTTCCTTTTTTATCCTTATTAGATTCTCATAGTTTGAAATAATTTTGCATGTACGTGATAGGTAGAAAATAATAAGTTAGTAGCATATAACTTTGACATGTTAGACAATATAATTAGACATTTATTAGTAGTATATAACTTTGACATATTAGACAATATAATTAGACATTTATCTGTCTACTCAACCACTTTCTACTCTTCATAACAATCTAGAAGTATATTTATATCACTGAGTTAAAAATTTATCTTCATTTTATCATGGTTTCTGATAGCAATATCTCTATTTAGGTGCATACGCTTGCGCTTATATTATTTTTAGAAACGTTTAGCTTTGACAATACATTAAGAAATTTTTTGTCAAGTAAACATATAACATTCAGAAGCCATTGCCGATCGGAAAATTGATGGACTATTCAAATAATAGTCACCAACATATACTCTTTTATAACTCAAACACATTTTATGGTAATATTAATGTATATTTAAAAGTTATTTTATTTATATTTATGGGCCTCACACGCGTGGCACGTGATCAAAGACTAGTAAGTTTATAAGCCACTTTTAAACTCACCCAAACGAGCTAACCTTTTTAACGAAAAAGCAAAAAACCAGAGAGAGAGAGAGAGAATCAGCTTATCTGTCTTGTTGTCCTAAAATAAACTTGTCTACACGTTCAATTGCAATAATATATGTTCCGAATCATCCACCACGTCCATGTGCACAAAACATAAGAGTAATGAAATCAGATTGCACTTGAACGTAACCATGTGATATTAATTAATGAATTAGTAAACTTAATGCATCGTAACGCATAAATTAAGTTACGGTTATTCTTTCTACAATGGGATTGTTACCAGATTTAGTAGTTCCCTAGAGTTTTAAATTCTTTTAACTGCTATACTAACCAAGTGGAATTGACTCGAGTATTCAAGTTTTCAATTACATTAATGGTCCTGGAAAGTTAAAAGATATATTAGGTAAATAAAAGGAAAGCGATAGATTTTGTGCATTAGGGTGCCTTTTTAAAACTAAAATGTCCATTCGATGAATGAATAAATGTTTCATTGTCATGACAGAAAATAAGAAAAAAAAAATTAGGAAAAGATGAAAAAAAGAAAAAAAAACTAAACAATTTTGGACATTTCACCCCTTTTATTTTTACAAATTTAATCATACGCCATTCCATATCCTACTGTTCGATTATTTTGAATTCGTATTGCATAGGATTCGCTAAAGGAAAAACTTTTCGTATACATTAGCGTGTCATCAAACACAAGATCTCTAATTAAGGGTAACGAAATCATATCCATCCCTGATTTCAGCCCACCAAATCCGACTCTTTCCTTGCACACCAATTTCTTTTTTTTTTAAAAAAAGTAAATAGACATAGAAACATTTTTCAGCAGAATTTAGCGGAGACCCAGTGAATATATTACCTACCATACCCAACAAAAAGAATAAAAAAGAAAACCAAATATTATAATAAATTTAACGAATCTTCTCACCCACTTCCAACCACAAAAAGATTTAGAAAAGTACAAGTAGGAACACATTTTTTTCAGCAGATTTTAACGCAGGCCCCAAAACATCTTTTACCTTTTTTGGTTTATTGGTCACTTTGCTTGTTCAATGAAATAGTAGTTCTAAAGGGGTTCTTTCTTGTATAAGATGTGAACAGATCTCAAGAAAAACAACTCTCATAAATACAATATTTTTTTTAAATTATTCTTCCTTCTTCCTCATCAAGTTTATTTCTTTTGAGAATTATGGTTTCTGCAGAAACAAATCATAATAATTCAGCAAGATTCAAACTAAGTGATGGAAGAAACTTGGCTTATAAAGAAAGAGGTGTCCCTAAGGCCAAATCCAATTACAAAATCATTATGGTTCATGGCTTTGATAGCTCCAAAGAAAGAGACTTTCTTGCACCACAGGTAACTTTTTATCGTGCTAGCAAGTCGAGGCGGATCCATAATTTAAACATAACACGTTCAATATTAATGTTTTCACCACGAAAACCGGATTTTAATATTCATTGATATTTTATTATGTTTTCATATATATTATGATCTATGGAAAAATGTACACTCTTGTTATGTTTTTCAACGGACCATGTAGATATAGCTAGTTAAGTTTTGAGTTTTTGTACAGGAATTTATGAACAAATTGGGAATATACATAGTACAATTTGATAGAGCTGGATATGGAGAAAGTGATCCAAATTTAAAACGATCATTAAGGAGTGAAGCATCTGACATTGAGGAATTAGCTGATCACTTGGAATTAGGATCCAAGTTTTACATAATTGGTTTCTCAATGGGATCTTACCCAACCTGGAGTTGCATCAAACACATCTCACATAGGTAACATCACATTTCTTGTTTTTCTTTCATCGTGCCGTCCTTCATTATAAACAATATCAGCGATGCAGTTCATCCAACGATAAACTTAATCTACATTAAAAAGCTAAGAGATACCGTGGAACCGGAACAAACAAAATGTCAAATTGAATTGCACAAGTTTTTTGTATGGTAAATATTGATAGACACACTATAAATTCATGTCTCGCTTTTCTTTCATCCTACTGTCCTTATGATGTAATCCGAATCAACAATGTAGTTCATTCAACGATAAACTAATTCCAAAATATAGAGCTAAGAGATAGAACAAAATGCCAAATTGAATTGTACAAGTCTCTATTGTGGTGAATATTTGTATCCACACTGCAACTTCAGGTCCTCTGCTTTGCCTATACTATTTTCCAATTTGGTAGGTTAGCGGGCGTAGCATTTGTGGTTCCCATTGTCAATTACCAATGGCCCTCTCTCCCAGACTCTATCACAAAGGATGATGAACGGAAGAGGTGGTATCGAAGGATGGTTTTGCTTGCAAGATATGCTCCTCGACTATTGCACTGGTGGTTGACTCGAAAAATGTCTACCTCCTCCTCTGCTGATAATACAAGACCTACGTACTTCACTGACAAGGACTTGGAACTTTTGAAGAAAGCACCTGGATTTCAATTTCTTACCTCAGTAAGATCATTTCCACAGCTTCACTAATTGCTGCAACATTTTCTAGTTACACACTAACATTCAGATACATCATATTATTTGACAGGAAAAGCTAAAGAGCAGAAGCGTTTTCAACAACCTCCGCAGCGACTTCCTTGTAGCTTTTAGTAAATGGGATTTTGATCCTTTGGAGCTTAGCAGTCCTTTTCCTGAAAATGATCAAAGATTTGTTCATATCTGGCATGGCTGTGAAGACAAATTTATTAATTTGAAACTACAAAGACATGTCTCAGAAAGGTTACCTTGGATTCGATATCATGAAGTTCCTGATGGTGGACATTTGTTGATCTATGATAGCACAGTCTGTGAAGCCATATTAAAGTCTCTATTACTTGGAGAGGACACACCACTCTATACACCTAATCTTTCTCTCTGAGACATTAAGTTCTAGTCCTTAATGACCTTTTGATGTGTCAAGTCATCCTCACCCTGAAAATTTTTACCCCACCAGCATTAGCACGTCACAACCAGATGCAGATGCGGATCCAGAATTTATATTTGAATCCATTGCACTTTTTTAAAGTTATGGGTTCATAATTTAATATTTTTTTGAAATTTCATTAGTTTTTTCACATATATTTATGTTCCGTATCAAAATTACTAGGTTCAGTTGAACCTAGTAAACAAAGGCTGCATCCGCCTCTGGATGGAAGTTTCCGTGCTAGAATTTGCAGCTGCGCATACATAACTTTCTATACAATGTTGTGGACAGAAATTCATTGTGTAACCTGTAAAGCTCTGCAGACACCCCTATTATGTCAAAGTACAAGCACCAACAAAAGAAACAGTTTTAAAAGAATTTATGCTTTTTATCACGTACCTGCTGGCTGCAACTGTAACTTTGTAAGTAGCAAAGCTGCAGTTAGTAATGAGATTTGTATAGTGCTCTAAGCATGTTTGATGTAGTGAGCGATGTGAAGAAAGAAGTAGATTATAATCTAATTCGATTGTTTAAGCCATAATGCATAACTGGGGCTGTTGGAGTCTAATATTCTGCATTCTGTATAAAACCATAATCAAATTTAAAGCGGACCAAACTATTCTTGATAAAGCATACTTATCATTCTCACTATAACCTTAATCTCTATAACTATAAGCTGCTATATGCAGCACAAAAACTCCATCTTCTAACTTTTTCATTTCACAACATAAAGAAAAATTATGTTTAACAATTTTCTCAAACATTTTGTATTCGACTGGATGTGAAGACAGAAGGCATGAATTAGCTTCTTCATTTCAATGTAACAAAAGAATTTGGACAAACAATCGAGCAGTTGTACCCAAGTAGGCTTCTTCATTCCAATTAAACTGAGGGGTGTGATTTCCAACCCCAAAAGGTCAAGAGGATATTTTAGCATCTCGTTCTTTTAGATGAATCAAATAAGAAAATGAGAGAACTGTTTACCTGACCAGGACCCAAAGCTTTGATAACTCTTTCACAACTTCTGAATCCAAGCTGCTAAAAATGGTCATATTTCCTTCTGTAATACTTATAGGATGGAGTCACTTCTGATTTATCCACCCATTAATCAGCCACGGGGCAAAGGGTGCAATTCGAGATCTCTGCTGGTCTGGTGAAAGCATCATCTCCAAAGCTACTTTTGATAGTATAGCAAAGATGATAAGGCTAAACATATTCAGAAAGAAAAAAATAATCATAAGTATACATGTGTGGCATGTAAATAAAGGCAACTGGAAAGGCCATTGAAGTCCTAGTTGCAAGTTGTTGCGCTCTTCATTATCCAATGCTTCATTTTGGATGTGGATCACTTTTCCCATAACCAGCACGATCGTATGAGAGGAGATAAATTCCTCGTATAGGAGGTCCTGGGAACTTAAAACAGAGTCAGTAGAACGAAAACAACGTTCAACTACCAATAGAGCCATAGAAAATGAAGGATTTTCTAAAGATAGAACTAAAGTGATGTTTTTCAGTTAAAGCTCATTAGTAAACATTTTAGAACTCCAACTTCTCAGTGGCATGTGTAGGAAATAATAGACATACTCGTTGATTTCTCAGTATTGTTACCTTTAGTTTGTTTCGTCAGTCACTTTGTTGTGAGGAAGGTTCCAGTAAAATCATGAATGTTACACTGAAAAGTCTGAGCACAGAAGGATCAGAAACAAGTTTGAATATTTTTTGTCTCACCGCAAAAGATTAAGAATCAATCACTTTGTTAACCCTTCAACAGTTGCATGCAACCCTCCTGCCCAAGATAATGTTGCAATTTTCCATACCTGGTAGACAGGGAGCTTCAGGTCTCTGGTGCTATCAAGAGAAGTACTATTGCATTCTCTTTCGCAACACCTCTCTAGTAGGCCAGATATCTACCGTCCCAGAACTCCAACTATTGTAGCCACTGCTATTTCTGTATCGTTACTGAAAATGAGGGATAATGCAAGATGGACATGAAAATATGGTATATAGGAGACTAAATTGATCCTGAGATGGAACAGTAATACCATATTAGAATGTGGATGAACAGTAAGAACAATGCTAATCAGAGCACACTACAAACTCATTGTAGGAAGTTAAAAAATAAGAACAAACATGAGAGAAGTCCATCGTGGTTGGCCATCATATTAGCATGACATCAAATGCCCACGTAGTCGTATTCAGTTTCGATGACTAAGATCCACTGTTCTTCATTTCCTATTCCAGCTACCTCAAGTTGAACATTTCTCATATCTGAAGAACACATAATTATATACTTAACCTAGTAGCAAATAATTAGTAGCTGTTGATATAGGTACAGAAAAATGGTATTCATCAGGACATCCTAGGTTTTCACCAGGACATGCCTCATGAGGCAAAGCTTATAATGCAGAGGAACCGACATCTCTGAAATGAGCAGTAATGGGAAGTCAAACTATCATGGTGCTTGAGTTGTCGAGAAAGCATGAAGGTTTATGTAACAAAAAAAGGAGTCTCTAAAGTAATTAAAGAACTAAGAATTCCAATATACCTGAAGTAAAAACATTACATAACTGACATCTCAGCAGCAAATTTATCATTATTCGAAACAACATATTTGAAACAGGAAACATTAGCCTATTCTTAGCCTGTTTATCTTAAACTTTAACAGACAGAAGTGACACATTTTCTAATTTCGTAAAGAAAAGGGGTAAATATCAGACACTAGTTAGTCAAGACAGATTAAGTCTGAGAAGCACTTTTCAAGGTTTCGAAAGATAAATGGAAACTCAGGGATAGTCCTGCTGTACTTCTCACAACCAGATGTTGAATTCCATAATACTTTAATCAATTGAGAATTGAATGATGCACGCACAAAATTCTTCGTCATCGATTAAGCATGCTAGAAACTTGAGCATATTATTAAGGTTTCTCTCGGAAAAATGTCATTTATTCTGGTTGCTTGTTCTCTCATGTATCAAGAATGCAAAAAATGGAACGGTTGAGCATGGCATTCTAGTTTGCATTTACAGGATGCATGATATAATATATGCCAATCATCCAGGTGACGAGAAATACATCAACTGCGATCACAATACATAAATCGAAAGATTAGCAAGAGAAGGAGAGCTATATCTTACACAAGCAAGGCACTCCCCTCATTGGCTCAGCATTTACACCACGGACTTTAAAGTGACATAAAAATCGATTTGTAACTTTATTGTTATTATGGTTAAAGTTATCATAGATGAAACAAACCCCTAGATCATCGAAGATACTCCAACCCCAATATTCAATAGTAGGAATCTTCAGAACTTAACACATCCAAAACTGCTACAGCTTACATTGGCATAAATACAATATAGTTAACTCAATTACCAAGGAGCAATTTAACCAAATTAATCTTCTTCCCTTTTCTTTTTTAACTTAACCCCACCCCCAAGAGCTCAATATTCCTACTTGTCAACACAACTTGAAGTATTTCAGATATGCATAAGCCATGCATATAGTGCACAAAGCATCCGGCATTCACACAGCAATCATGAATAGTATTTAAGAAAATATTGAAGTGCATTGCAGCAAAATAGTTAATTATATCAGAGTACTAAGAAATACAAGTAATGCAGTGCATTGTCATATCCAATAAGACTGAAAACAAGTTAGTAGTTGGAAGAAAATGAAAGAAAAGGAGTGACTCACTTGAAAGTACAGCTGAAGTTCATTTTCTGATGCTTGACGTTAATTACCCAGGGACAGGGTTTAGTCTTGCAATTGTTCAATATTTGTGAAAGCCAAGAAAATGGAGTGAAGATATACATATACAGTATTAGAAAGTTAAGAAATATCCTTAAACAAAAAAAATAAAAAAAAGGATAATCTAGGGCATTTAATTTTAAGAGTATGAGTAAATTAGAAAAAATTATAACGGATAAGAAGGTAAAATCGTTAGCCAAACTATAACAGCTTTTAAGCCAAAAATAATAAGTTTAAATTACCATCTTATTGCTTTTGGCTTTTTGGAGGAGATTTTTACACTATATATCCTTAAAATCCAAAGTATTTACCCGTCTTACCCATTAAAAATTATGTTACCCATAAAATCAAAGCATTTACCCCGCCCTACCAATTATACCAAGTATGCAAAAATTCCCTTGTATACCTTATGATTAAGTTATTGTTAATTTATCCACCCTGCCAATTTTTTCTATATACCTTATAGTATATAGAAATATCTCCGTATACCTTATAGTATACATGGTTAATTTAAGAAGTAGGGTGAGTAAATAGTTTCTGAGTAGGGCGAGTAATTATTTTAATTTTGATGGGTATTTTGTAAACCGCCTCCCCCTCCCCTTTATTTCTTACTTATAAAAGTTAAGTGTTTTAAAGCTCTTTTGAACTATCTAAACACTTCTATAACCTAAAACGGATTAAAAGCTAGTCAAATTAGCTTTTAACCCAATCCGAACATCCTCTAGACCGAACTCTAAATATAATATCACTTTAAAGTTGGACTTTTACTTCTTCCATTTTAATTTATTTCTGTGTTCGTTTATACAACAATAACATATTAAGTTTAATTTTACAAGTGGGATTTGAGAAAGGTGTGGTGTATGCAGACCTTACTCCCTCCTCGTATGAGGTAGAGCGGTTGTTTCCGATAAACTCTCGGCCCAAACAAAATGTTTATGAAAAATCTATTGAAAATTTCTAGAGTAAAGGCTAAAATGAAAATAGCGAAAGAAATTATTGATAGTAAAATATTAGAGTTAATCAAAGTACAACAACAACAACAACAACAACAACAACAACATAAACATACCCAGTGTATCCCACAAATGGGGTCTGAAAAGGGTGAGATGTACGCAGACCTTACCCCCACCAAGGTGGAGAGGCTATTTTCGATAGACCCTCGGCTAGGAAAGGAAACATATTAGAAAACACATTGAAAAATCAAGCCACTGATATCATGCTAAATTAAATGTAAAGCTAATGCATATCCAACAAACAGATAAGAATAGCAGATATAAAATCGGACAGCAAAAATGCAAATCAACTACATAAGCCTAATACTACATCTAATACAGATAAAGATGTTCGACTATCACCTAACCTTCTACCCTAATCTTCGACCTCCACGACCCCCTATCAAGAGTCATATCCTCGGTGATTTGGATCTGGGCCATGTCCTGTCTAATCCCCTCCGCCCAGCTCTTTTTCGGTCTACCTCTACCTCTCCGTAGACCCAACACATCTAATCTCTCACACCTCCTCACTGGGGCATCTACACTTCTCCTTCTCACGTGGCCGAACCATCGCAACTTCACTTCTCGCATCTTTTCGGCCACGGGGGCTACACCAACCTTGTCACGAATGACTTCATTCTTAATCCTATCCATCTTAGTGTGCCCGCACATCCATCTAAACATTCTCTTTTCCGCAACGCTCATTTTTCAGGTGTGAGAATTCTTGACCGGCCAACACTCTGATCCATATAGCATAGTTGGTCTGACGACCACTCTATAGAATTTTCATTTAAGCTTAAGTAGCACTCTCTTGTCACATAAAACACCTGAAGCGAGCCTCCACTTCATCCAACCTACTCCTATACGGTGTGTGACATCATCGTCAATCTCACCATTGCCTTGGAGGATTTAGCCCAAATATTTGAAGCTTTCTTTCTTAGGAATGACTTGAGAATCGAGTCTCACTTCCACATCTGACTCATCAGGCGTGTCACTAAACTTGCATTCCACATATTCTGTCTTAGTCCTGCTTAGTCTAAAGCCTTTAGACTCTAGAGTCTACCTGTAGACCTCTAGCTTCTCATTGACACCCCTGCGAGTCTCATCCACCAACACTATATCATCAGCAAATAGCATACACCACGGCACCTCTCCCTGGATACTTCGAGTCAATACATCCATCACCAGCGCAAATAAAAACGGACTGAGCGCTGACCCTTGGTGAAGTCCCATCTCGACAGGGAAGTGGTCCGAGTCTCTTCCAACTGTTCTCACTCGGGTCTTGGCTCCTTCGTACATATCCTTAATCACCCTGATGTATGCTACTGGAACCCCTTTGGATTCCAGATATCTCCACATAACCTCCCTAGGTACCTTGTCGTACGCTTTTTCAAGGTCAATGAAAACCATATGCAGGTCTCTTTTCCTATCCCTATACTGCTCGACCAGCCTCCTCAATAGATGAATGGATTCCATAGTCGATCTCCCGAGCATGAATCCAAACTGGTTCTTGGAAATAAGCACATACTTCCTCATCCTCATCTCCACCACCCTCTTCCAGACTTTCATAGTATGGCTGAGAAGTTTGATGCCCCTATAATTGTTGCAGTTTTGTATATCTCCTTTGTTCTTGTATAATGGAACCATGCAACTCCATCTCCATTCCTCAGGCATTTTCGCCGACCTAAGGATGACATTAAACAACTTGGTCAGCCACTCCAAGCCTACTCTCCCTGTATTCTTCCAAAACTCTACTGGAATCTCATTCGGCCCGGTCGCTCTTCCCCCTCGCATCTTCCGAATAGCGCCCTTGACCTCCTCAACTCTTATCCATCTACAATAGCAAAAATCTCAGTGTCTCTCTGAGTGAGCCAACTCACCACACACGATAGGCCTATCTCCATCAGAGTTCAGGAGTTTATGGAAGTACGACTGCTATCTCTGCCTAATATGAGCCTCTTCCACCAACACCGCACCCTGCCAAACAGATGGAGAGAAAATGCTAGACTACCTCCTAATCTTCCATAATCTTCAACCTGCATGTCATCCTATCTAAGGTCATGTCCTCGGTGAGTTAAAGATATGTTATGTCTTGTCTAATCATCTCTCCCCAATTTTTTCTCGGTCTACATCTACCTCTCCTTATATCCATCACTTCCTCTCACACCGCCTCACTGGGACATATGTGCTCCTCAATTTCACATGTCCAACTATCTCACCCTTGCTTTCCGCATTTTGTCCAACACAGAGGCCACTCCCATATTTCCACCACTTTCATCTTCTGAACGTGTATGTTCTTGACTGGCCAATACTCTGCCTCATATATCATATTTGGTATGACAACCACTTTATAGAACTTACCATTTTAGTCTTGGTGTCACATTCTTATCACATAGAACACCAGATGTGAGCCTTCATTTCATCCATCCGCTCCAATTCGATATATGACATTTTTATCGATGTCTCTATTTATTAGATTATTGCCTCTAGATACTTGAAGCATTCTCTCTTGAGGGTAACTTATGTATCAATCCTCACTTTCACATCTGACTCATGTGACGTGTCACTAAACTTGCATTCATGTACTCTATTTTAGTCCTGCTCAACCTGAAATTCTTAGACTCTAGGTCTGCCTCCAAACTTCTAGCCTATCATTAACTCCAACGCGTATCTCATCAATCAATACTATGTTATCTGTAATAACATGCACCACGACACCTCTTCTTAAAAATGTTGTGTTAATTCATCCATCACCAAGACAAATAATAATAGGTTGAGAGCTGATCCCTGTTGCAATTTCATCTACTAAAAAATGATCTGAGTCTCCTCCTGTGGTTCTCACTCAGATCTTGGCTCCATTGTACATGTCGTTTATCGCTCTAATGTAGGCAACATATACATATCTAGACTCCAAACATCTCCATATTCATTTATCAGAGGTTAATTTAACCATGTTCAAAGTGTATTACAAGTTGTATTCTTCATTTCAGAATTAGTCGGGATGCGACTTACACTTTACCTAACTATTATTTGTTCAACAAAATATGATTTCTAAGCTGATTAGGTTTTAGCATCTATTAGTAAAATGATATAGCTTGGAAAAATAATATAGCTATAATAAATGCATATCTTTCCTCTAACTGAATTTGTGAATATGCATATTCCTAAAATATTTGTATATTAAAGTATTGGAGGGGCTGGTGGTTTGTGATGGTGACGACTAGTGTGGTCGTGGTTGACAATAGCAGTTTTTGGCTGTTATTATGCAGTGGTATGATTGAGATTATAGGCAATATGGTAGGGCAAAGTCATCGTTACAAAGATCTTTGAAGGCTGGTACCCCCCCTCCCCCCCCCCCCACACACACACACATATATATATATAGTGTAATAACTTTTATTACATGAAATTTTCAAGAAATTAAGTACATATCTAAAATATGGAAATACTTTTTTTATATACAAATAAACAAAAACAAGAAAATATCCTAGCCTCTATTTTCCATCCCACACCCTCATGTACCCTTGCTGCTGCCCCCTCCCCTAGCCCGCTATGCCCTGCTACCGTTGCCGGCAGGTCGTTGGTCAACGGTATTTCTTTTTTACATCTGAAAATTAATGCATAGAGGAAAAAAGATACATGTTTGATACACTAACGGGTCATTTGGTTGAGATAGAGTTTACGCGGGTATTAACAGTGTACCTATTAGTAATACGGGTATTAACAATGTGTGTATTAGTAATGTGTGTATTAATAATGCGGGTATTAGTAATGCGGGTAATAATAATGTGGGTATTAATAACGTAGGTATTAGCTATGCATATATCATAACGTATGGATTATTTCTTGAATCACTAATATATTACAAATTAATATACAATGTTATAATTTAAAATATTTAGTTATTCCTTAAATATAATTTAAAAATATCCTTACTATTATAAGGGTTAATTTTGTCATTGTAAATTTTAATACCCGCATTGCTAATACACACATTACTTATTCCACCTTTGTCACGACCCAGTTTTGGGCCGTCACCGGCGCTTAGGAACTAAGTCCCTAAACAAGCCTTATCAAAATTCTACAGAAAATCGGGCAGAGTTTCCCCTGTTTTAGGATTATCCAAAAATGTACATGCTCAACCAGAATACCAAAACACACCAGTACTAATAATAATTACTCAAAAACTATGTCTTTAGAGCATTAACAAAGCAAAGTGTTTCATCTAACTCCCAATAAACCAGAAACGTCTGACAAGAAGTACTAAGTTCATAAAGGCCTAAAATACTCGCAAGACCAACTTATTAACTGAATAACCAACTCAAAGATAAGACAACTGACTAACAAATGACTAAATGGAGCGACTCTAAGAGTTTCAAAGAAAGGCAATAATGAATAAATAAAGCTCTTGCCCACGCGAACTAATGCGGGGCTCACCAGGATTGTCAACTCACGTCTCTAACAATGAAGATCCTCGGCTGCGACACCTGTTGTATCTGGAAGGAAAAATATAGCGAGGAGTGAGTCGCAACTCAGTGAGTAACAACGCTTATCCACAACCATTTTAAGTGGGGACAAGTCAAAAACATGCCAGTATATCTTATGCAGAAATATACATATAATTTAATTGTCACTTTCAGAATGACAAACAGAAATCAGTCTTTTCAAGTACTTCTTGTAAACAGTAACCAATATCAAACCAGTAATAAATTCAATAATCACTATATTATATCAAGTATATAGGTTAGGGAGATTTCCAAGAACAAACCATGTAATCACTATAAATTCCTCTCCGAGGAAAGTCAGTAACGGTAAGCTAGTTCTACCTTCCCACTAGCAAGGACTGTAACGGTAATCCGGAGTATACAAGGTGCACCAGGTCTAACGTACCCGTCGTTAGCTACGGGGTCTATCAAGGCTCATCCCAAAAAAAATATATATATTCCCTATACCAAGTACAGAGCATTTCAAGTAACAATTCAATATTTCACATAGCAGTAAAACATGTCAAGTAGCGGTAAAAACCATATTCTGTAACTGTAAAAAATAATTCAAGTAAATATCTCGGTACATATCTTGTAAAAGGACTTGTCCCATGCAATTCAAAATATCCAGTAACACATTTTATTTCAAATCAAGTAGAAACCATGCAGGTTATGGAAACACAAATTGTGGTAAGGTCATCACTCACAGTACTCGTGCCGAAATACCAAATATGTCACCTCGAGCACTCTGCTGGGCTTCTTCGAATACCTATATTAAGATCAACCTATATATCAATTTCATAAACTACCAGAGCTGGAGCAAATTCTTGTTAAGCTTAGTCAATACCCTTGTGACTATTACTATGGATAAGACTATTTATTTATTCAGCTGTTCCAGAAATTGAGGGAAGAATCATGCTCTTATGTTTGACCTATGTATATGCTCTGTTACTACAACTTGTAAAAAGGAAGAACGATAACTTGCTTTGCTTAGGAAGAGAGAAAAAGAAGTACCCTGTTTCTTTACATATTACTGGCATAAGCAATGGCATAAATGATTCAGAGTTGTTCTCAATTCCAATTCTATTGAAATTTACTATAATCAAGTTCTTATATCACCATCTAAATATTATTATAATAGTATGAAATTTCTCATGGCAATGAAGTAAGAAAAATACCTCTAATTGAACTAGTACTAGTTGGGAAATTTTTCTTCTTGTACCAAGTAGAAAGCTCCTACAATGTTTTTCTTCCTCTATCCTTCTTCCTTATGTTTGTTGCTGAATTTTTCTTTGAAAAGCTTCTGTTAAAAAGCTGCGTAGCAGCCCAACTTCCCTGACCCCTTCAATCTTCTCACGTTGCCAGAGTCCTATTTGGGCTTTGGCTTTATAATTATTATTATTTTTTAATTCACTTTAGATAATGACTAAGTTGCCCTTATTTAACTAGGATATTACAACCTTCTACCCCGCATAAAATAATACATAGATTCCCTCATAACTTATGCGGGTATTAGCTATGCGGAATATACAAAAGTGCAACCAAACGTTGCACTAATTTTATACCATACATTAAAATTTTTCCAAACCAACCAAACATAGTACCAAATTTGTGTGTCTTTTTGTGCGGGTATTATTCTTATACAAAGGCAACTAAACGACCTATAAAAGATACAACTGATATACAAAAATCAATTTTTGTTTCAATTGATACTACTGATATAAATCGATATAGTTAGATATAACGTAGAGACTATAAATAAGAAAAAGAAAGAGAAGATGTTAATGAAATGATACGGTTTCGATACAACACTACAGATACAATATAAATACATTTTAGATACATAATAGATACAATAAATAACAAGACGAATAAGAAATTTAAAAATTGATACACTAGATGTTAATAGATACAATACAGAAACAACATAGATAGAAGGAGGATAAGGAGAAATAAACGAAATGATATATTAAATACAAATTAAATAATGTTAAGTAAAAAGATGAAGAAGAAATAAATAAAATGATACACTTGATATAGTTTTGATACAATAGATACACTTAAGATACAATGCAGATATGTGTTAGATACGGTATAGATACAATAAAATAAAATAAAAAGAAGAAGAAAATACTATATATGAAAATTACTAAATCTGAACGGAAAACATCAAATATGAATGAAAAATATCCGATCTGAACAAGCAATACCACATCTTCATCAGAAAACACCATTTTTGAACAAAAAAAATAAACCCGAACAAAAATCAATTGATACACACAAAGAAAGGATTTGAAATATGAGTAAGTTCAGTGACTTTTTGAGGAACTAACTCTTAAATTATATATATTTAGCTAAGTGTTCCTTAGTCTAACAGACCGTGCGAGGATGTCTATTTCTATTCGAATTAGCTGTATGAGTTTATGTTCTAAGTGGAGGAGACTTCCTCCAATATTGAATGCTAATATTAAATCTCTAAGGCATTGTGGAAGCGTAAGCTAATTCTTTGTTTCATCGACCTGTTCTATATTCGCAAAGTATATCGACAAGGTGATTCGTCGGCGGAATCATGTTAACCCATCCAGAGTTCCGTATATCTTTGTTTCAAAAATGTAGAACTCTCTTCTCATGATCGAGGAAGCGTCAGTTTAGTCAGAATAAGTTGGGCAATGGTGTTATGATATTATCCAGATATGTTTTATCCTAAGAGTTCAGTGTGCGTGTTATAATTCTGATTCTTTAATCAAGAGTTCAGTGTGCGTGTTATATCCAATTCTTTAATCATGAGATAATGTCCGTGGAGTAGTTTATGAAGGTCGTGCAAGTACTCTTGTTATCTGTGTGAATTTTGCTTTAGATTCAAGCTCGTTCGAGGACGAACGAGAATCTAAGTGGAGGAGAATGAAACGACCTTAGGTAGTCGTTTTGGGAGTTAGGACTCCGATTGGCATGCTGTTAGTTTTAAAAGCTCTGTAAGGTCGGACCAATAAGGTATCAGTTATCGATTTTCGGTTTATCGGTTTGGTTTTCGGTTTAACCATTAAGAAACTTGTGCATAACAATTGTAAAATAATCACCTCTTAGACGGTTTCATACAATACAAAATCGGCTTTATTTTTGCAGCGTATTCAAATGCCTCTTAAAGTATTCACCATATTCAAAGCAGCAGCCAACAATAGATTCAAATCTGCTTTATTGTTCAATAAATTAATGGAGGAGGCGAGAAGTGAACTAGTAAATCGATGTTTGAAATGGAGGAGGTGAGTTGAAAGCTACACAAGTAAAAGAAGACGAGGGATTGGTTTGCAAGTTCCAACTAAGAGCAATAAGTATACTACTTTCATATACATATATAAGCGCAAGATAGTAAATTTAAAAACCTTATTGAGTTATTGGTTTAATTGGTAAGAAAATGTGCAAAATCGACAACCGAACTGATAACCCAATAAAATATTTTTGCAAATCGTTAATAACTGATTGCCCAAAAATCCAATACCAATAACTCAATAACTTTTTCTCGGTTCATTTTATCGGTTAAACAGATGCAAAGCCCTATCCTCATTAAAAATCGCATTACTTAATGCAATGTTTGGTTGCATTTTCATCCCAACATAAAACTTAGCATTATTTTGTGCAATATTTGGTTTCACCTTTTCATTTCAGCATAATTAATACCCGCGTTAGTTA
This sequence comes from Petunia x hybrida, assembly GCA_037355625.1. Classification (NCBI taxonomy): domain Eukaryota; kingdom Viridiplantae; phylum Streptophyta; class Magnoliopsida; order Solanales; family Solanaceae; genus Petunia; species Petunia x hybrida. The sequence goes on from JBBBVM010000012.1 coordinate 1,012,827, forward strand.
TGTAGAAATCTATGTATTATTTATGCGGGATATGATGTAGAATAATAATGTGGATATTAGCAATACATGTATTTAAATATTTAAAACTGCCCCTCAATAATTAATCTTTTTTATTTCTTTGAAGAATAAATAATTTTTTTAGTTATGCATCGTATATTAATTTAGAATATGTCAATGATAAACAAAAAAAATAATATTTGCATTACAATCTCTACATTACTAAATTCTCCTATAACTAATATGCGCATAACTAATACCCTCATTACTAATACCTATGTAACTAATACATGTATAGCTAATAACTGCATTGCTAATACCTACATAACTAATACATGTATCGCTAATAGCTGCATAACTTGTATCCACCGGGTGAAGTCTATCCTAAAGTTCCAAATCTACATCCTTAACCAGAGGTTCCTGGTGAGAACAAATTGTTTGAAACTCGGGAAACGGGTCGTTTAGTGAACGGGATAAGGATTATAATCTCGGGATAAAATGTGGGATTGTCCTTATCCTATGTTTAGTTAGGAGTACTAGTTAGATTTAATCCAAACTTTTACACTAAAAATATGGGATTAATAATCCTACTCCCCCGAAATTGTTAATTTTGCATTAAGTCATATTGCTACCAAACCACCCTTAAATATATAATGTATGTTCTAATTACGATGAGTATGTATATAACATTCCCAAATAATGATATATGTTGTCTTTGTCTCCGAGACTTGCCAAATTGTGTCAATGGAGATTGTCCTAGTGAAAGGAGCTACAACACGAAAGCCATTATGTCTCGGAAACAATAATTGTGCTATCTCTCTGCAGAAGGAAAACCTCAAGACAAAACTTGGGAGCAGCAAATTAATGACATAATATTATCCATAACGTTTGAAACTCCCAAAGTATAAGAGTATGACACGACAACCTCACAAGTTTTCATGTTGCAAGAGTACAAAACACGTCGCGTATACTTCTTGGAAAGTATGCTTAAGATCTTCATGGATAGGGCATGCAGCTCGAAAATGCAAGATTTTAATTAACATCAAGCAATCGAGTAGAGCATAAACATTATCTAAAGATAAAATGGAAAAATTCAGGAACAATAAAATACTATTATATTGATGTTTGACTTATAACTTGAAATTTTGAAGTCGACGAATCTTTTACTATTACTACAAGTATTGACATGTAAAACGGGACGTTCTTGTTGTAAATAAATGATTCCATTATAGTCATTGGTAAAAATGGATATAATTTGGAATTTGATTTTCATTTTAATTAAATACCGACAGCCAATATGCTTAGGTTCCATATTTGAAAAAGAATCGGATCGTCGAATATATACACTGTCACACACTTTACTAGTCTCTCGGTCCCAAAAAGACATAATTTTATTATCAATGATTCTAAAAAAAATTACATAATTTAAAATTTAAAATAATTTAACTTAAAATTATTACTTTTAATTTTAATGAGATATTATAGACATACAAATATTTATATCTCATTTTCTATTATAAAAAATTATTATTTCTATCATTCTGATCCAAATCAAATTGTGTTATCTCGAAAACTAAAAGATTAAAAACAGTGGTTTGGACACATCACACATCCATACTTGCTTGAACTTTCTATCATTACAAATTAGTTGAAGTTGAACTTTCTATTATTACATATTCATAATAGGTCTTCTTTTCGTTCCATTTTATTTGTTATTTATTTATTTTATTTGAAAAAAATTATTATTTTTAAATTCGGTAATAATTTAACTCTAATAATTTTATTTAATTATTCACAATCAGTAAAAGAAATATAACTTATTTTATAATATAAGTTTTCAAAATCTTGTATGTTTATTAAACTTCGCCTAAAGTTAAAAATACAGTAACATAATAATCCTCTTTAGGAAAGACAGAATTTTTAACCATGTCGTTGCATGGAAAAGTTTAAAATATATGGAGTAATCAGTCGTGGCAAGCAGTGAGTTTTTCCTAGTACACATGTCACCCTTCATCCCACGACACACACACCACGATCCAAAACCCCACAATCTAACACTATTGTCTGTTTCATAGCACGTCTCAATCTCCTGCGTTGGTAACTAAAAAGAATATATTACTGACACTTCCAGTTAATTACTCTATTCTATTCGTTCTAAATTGATCGTCTTAGCTTGATTATGCATAAAATTTAGAAAATATAAAAAGATTTTCTAATTTTATAATTATAAATGAAAGCCATGTATAATGTACTTCCTCTGTTCCAAAATAGTTGTCATAGTTCGGATTTCGAGAGTCAAACGAGTTCATTTTGACAGTAAATTTAAACATATAATCTTTAAATTCGAGAGTCAAACGAGTTGATTTTGACAGTAAATTTAAACATATAATCTTTAAATTTTTTGTAACGATATTTATATATTTAGAAACTTCATAAATAGTACTATAAGTCACAATAATTAATAATTCAAATATTTAAAAGACATATGAAAATATTACGGTCAAAGTTAAACTCGTTTGACTCTCGAAATCCGAACTATAACAACCATTTTGGAACGGAAGGAGTATTAAAATATTTTTTTAAATTTGTGGTTTTAAATCTGCTATGCAGAATATTTAAATGGTCAACTTACTAAATATAATATAAGACACTCATTTTAACATAAATCAAAAAGAAAAGTAAGAAACTCAATTTGAACGGAGGGGAGTAAAAAACTAAATATAATCTGTTCTTATTCTATATCACGTGGAATTCTGATAAGTCTCTGGAATTTCTCTATCCTTTTAGAGGCAAAAATCTAACTTATTCTCACTCCTGCTTCAACTGCTGACCAAATTAGGGAAGCATTAAAATGAAGGTTCATTATATTCATTATATATTATCTCTTCAAACTACATTTTCTTGGAGATGTATTTTCACTGAATCTTGAAAATGGAGGTTTGCTCTAGAGTTTGGTTTTAGTTTCCAAGTTACTTTTACTTTTCTTGCAAGGAGAAATATTTTAAAGCATGTTTAAATTTTACTACTAAGAAGATTTCTTGAAATTCCGAGTTCATTTCGAATGGTTTGATAAATATTCAAAATTGTGGTAGCAGACTATTATGCATGTGTCTATTTCGGTTTGTGGAAGTAGTGAGTCATATTAGTGAAAGCTAGTACTCCTATAAAACATTTGACTCTAGTAATGATTCATAGTTATGGGAAATAATGCTCTTAAATCATGCATGTGAAGGTTCATGAAACTCGATCTGAAGCGCATGCAGCAAGTGAAGAGAGGAAGGTGACAAGGAAACAAAAGGCAGAAACCAAGACCCAAGATTCTGTTTCACCAAAGAAAGCAAAAACTGAAGATCATAAGAATGGCCACCAGGAAGCTGAAAAATCATTGGCCGATATTAGAGCCGATTTCGAGAAGTTCTGTAAGGCTATCACTGAGCAGCTTTCAGTCAAGCAAATGCGCGAAATCCTTGAAGCAAATGGCCAGTATGCTTCTGGTGATGATGATGCTGTTGTTCCTAGATGGTAAGTATGTCAAAGAAAAGGTAGTTGTTAACTGCACTTTAAATTATGGTACAGTTGAAGGAGGTTCTGCAGCAAAGATGAATAATACTGTAGTACATAATTTCCAATCCTTGCACGAAAGGGAGAGAAAGTGGTAATTTAGAAGTGAGTGATAGAATTCCATTTTCGATCTCTTAGACGGGCAGATATGGTGTACAAGTTATGGATTCATCTCGGACTCTCTATATGTGCTTAAAATCACTAAATAAGTAGAATTTGAACACAAAAAATCACAGTAGCTGATTAGAATTTCGAACTGAATGCGTAAATACGGAATTCTGGTGAAAGCCACATTCATGGTTGAGAACATTGATCTAGACTAGAAGGATTTGTCTGATCTTTCCTAGTTTAGTAATTTTACTCAATCAACATAGTTTCGACTTATCCCTTCCGGACTGCCCTCTAGCTCTTGCTCAAAATTAGTCCTCTGACACAAGTCCTAGTCTTTGCACTGAGGTCTGTTTCCCAGCTTCAGTCATGTGATTTTCACTTCTAAATAATTTGTTCCGGCAATCCCCAAATGCTCCTACTGGAATGCTCTTTCTCCCTACTGAAAAATGAATATAAATTAAATAAGAAAAGCTAAACCAATAAGTAATACTAACAAGAAGACTTTGTCGACCGCTTGCACCATAAGTTGGGCTGCCTCTTGATATTCCTAATTGCATTATAAGCTTTTGATGTGTCCTGACATCCTAAATGCAATTTGCAATTCTGGAAAGTGGCTCTAAGTGATCATGAGCACAGGCGTATCGAAGTGAGAGCCCCCTGAATTGAATGTAAATACAGTAAAATATAATTCATTGTGCTCGATGATGTGGATCTATTTTTGTTTACTGAAAATTTCTTCGCTGATGAATATAAGGTTTATTCTGGTACGTCTATATATTTACTTCTTTCCCCTCCCTTCTACAGTCAAGACATAATGTTCTATGGGCCACTTGACAATTGTCCCATTTGTGGTGGCAAGTTGGAATGCTGCGGTGACAACTATCACTGTGTTGGAGATTATAGTGAGTGGTCCAGTTGTATTTACAGCACCAAGGATCCACCAAGAAGAGGAGAGCATCTCAGACTCCCTAAATCTGTTGAAAATACTCCCATCTCTGAGGTAATGTGCTGAACCTTTCCTTCCGTTCCTTGCTGAAAGACTTAGAATGACAGGTGAATATTTACCATTTGTCTATGTTCTCATAGCTGCTCAAGAAACGTGGAGACCCAAAGAAGAACCGCCCGCGAAGAGAATTATCTGCCCCAGATAAACCATTTGATGGAATGATGATATCTCTAGCAGGCCGTCTTACTCGAACCCATGTCCGTACCTAAATTTTAATGTATTTGACCTCATGATTCTGTATGGTTTATGTTGCTAAACGTTTGTTCTGCACAGCAAAACTGGAAATCGATAATCGAGAAGCATGGAGGGAAAGTGAACAACTCTGTCATTGGTAATATAGTTTTGTAATAAAAATGACTTGCCTGTTTCCGTAGAAACTAAATGTGTTTCTTCTGGCAGGGCTAACTTGCCTGGTAGTTTCTCCAGCAGAGCGAGATCGCGGTGGCTCATCTAGAGTAGCTGAAGCTGTGTATGTTCAATTGACTCTGCATGAATTGGGCTTTACTGGAGATGAGCCTTTTTATTTTGTAATTTGAGGTATTAATGTTTCTCAGGGAGAGGGGTATACCAGTAGTGAGCGAGGCTTGGTTGAATGATAGTATTGAAAAGAGGCAACCCCAGTCATTGGATGCATATGACATTGCCAGTGATCTTGCTGTAGAAGGTAGAGGTATTCCACTTGATAAGATGGATTCAAGTGCCGAGGCAGTCGAAACCATAACAGCTGAGGTACGCGTCCTGCTCCCGCATCTGCTACTTAAATTGGAGGCCTGGTTCAAACACTACAGATTAAAACCTATCTCATTTAAAGTGGTTGACTGTGTACCACCTAATTATCTGTTGTTTATTGTAGCTTAAAGTGTTTGGAAAGAGAGGAGTACACAAAGACACTAAGATGCAGGATGAAGGCGCCAGAATATTGGAGAAAGATGGGTTATTGTATAACTGTGCGCTGTCTGTTTGCAACCAAAAGAACAAAGTCAATGAGTAATCCTCAAGAGTTCCCCAAAGTTTTGAGTTCCTAATAGTTTCTGAGGCAACTGATGAAGTGTTCTATGAATTGATGCAGCTTCTGCATTATGCAACTTATCATGTCACCGGAGAATCGCTTGCACATGTATTCTAGAAAGGGCAGGATTGGTGATAGCTTTAGAGCAGACGACAAGCTAGAGGAGTGGGAAAATGTTGATGATGCAATTAAGGAGTTTGCTAGGCTTTTTGAAGAGCTAACTGGAAATGAGTTTGAATCCTGGGAAAGGGAAAAAAAGATTCAGAAGAAACATCACATGTTTTTCCCTATCGACGTTGTATGTAACCTTTTAAATTCTGTTGTTCTTCTGGAAACACTTACCTACTGTTTCCTTAAACATAAGGGATATGGTTATTAAATTTCCATTGGGAACACTGCAGGATGACGGAGTGGAGATTAGGCATGGAGCGCTCGGCCTAAGGCAACTTGGTTCCGCAGCTGCACACAGTAAGCTTGATTCAAAGGTGGCAAATTTCATCAAAGTCCTTTGCAGTCAGGAAATTTACAGGTATTACACTGCTTCAAGCTTAAGCTGATCTCCTTTCCCTATATCTAAAACAAACTTATGTTTTGTATGCCGGATGAAGGTATGCTTTAATGGAGCTGGGACATGATTCACCGGAAGTTCCCATAGGAATGCTTACCGACCTTTACTTGAAAAAATGTAAGGTTTTCTGTTCTGAGGTGCATTGCTTATGGATAATGAACCCTTCAAAATTCTTTAACCTTAGCTCTAACAGGTGAAGAAACTCTACTACATTTTGTGGAGAAAGTAAAATCAATGAAGGAGATAGGACAGGAAGCAGAGGGTGTTTGGTACGAGTTCAGCCAAATATGGTTTACTCTAATGCCATCTACAAGGCCTTTCAATTTTAGAGACTACGCTGATCTTGCCGAGCATGTAAAAGTCATTTCTAGGTTTTTTCCTTAATATTTAGCTTTTATCTTAAGGTGTTTTATCTTACTGCTTGCAAATTATGAAGGCTGCATCTGCCTATGAAACCGTTCGGGACATTAATTTTGCTTCACGGGTTATAGAAGACATGTCTGGCTCTACTCTTGATGATCCTCTCTTTGAGCGTTATAAGAAGCTAGGCTGTTCTGTTTCTCCCTTAATGGAAGTGTCAGATGACTACAAAATGATAGTGAACTACCTTGAGAAAACTTACGAGCCTGTCAGGATTGGGGATATGGTAAGAATTTTATTTCCTTTCCAGTCATCGCTTTAAAATTTTGAACTCTCAGTACGATCTAAAATGCATGTTTCACCAGAGCTATGGTGTATCAGTGGAGAATATATTTGCTGTTGAACTGAGCGCTTGCCCTTCCCTTGATGACATGAAGAAATTACCAAACAAGGTTCTTCTCTGGTGCGGTAAGTATATTCTCTTTGGCATATAATTCTCGTCCGATGGTGGGTTCCACGATGATAGAATGTTAATCGCCAATCAAATGATATTGGCATCAGGTACAAGGAGTTCAAATCTTTTGAGGCACCTGCAGAAGGGGTTCTTGCCTTCAGTTTGCTCACTTCCTGTATCAGGTTACATGGTATGAAAACTAACTTCCTGGAGAATATGATTTTATGAGCTACTTTTTGTATACATTTGCACTCAGCCTTATATGTGTATGCAGTTTGGAAGGGCCATTGTTTGCTCGGATGCTGCAGCAGAAGCTGCAAGATATGGTTTCACAGCTCTGGACAGGCCAGAAGGTTTCTTGGTATTAGCTGTTGCTTCACTAGGGGAAGAAATCAAGGAGTTCTCTAGTCCTCCAGAGGTAGTAAAAAGATACTATTGAAGTAAGACTCAAAATATTGTATCTTGCCTTCTGATTGTTTGATTTGTATTACAAGCAGAACACTAAAGCCTTGGAAGAGAAGAAAGTTGGAGTAAAAGGACTTGGAAGGAAGAAAACTGATGAGAAAGAGCATGTTGTTTGGAAAGATGGTATTAAAGTACCTTGTGGTAGGCTGATCCCATCAGAGCACAAGGATAGTGTCCTCGAGTACAATGAATATGCTGTCTATGATCCACAACAGGTACTTCATAGAGATTCTTGGTTCTAACCTTAACACACCGATTGTGTATGTCTTGTCACCTAAAAGATAACTATATGTAACTGGTATGTTCTTTTTGTGTAGGTGAGCATTAGGTACTTGGTTGCAGTGAAATACGACGAGAAGGGTGTAGTATATGATGCAGCTGAGCCAGGGCAATAATGGAAAAATGGATCAGAGAAGAGTTGTACATATGCATATTTTGCCTCTTCTCTTATGTATTTTGTTTCAAGGGACTAGTTATAGTTTTGGTTGTGCAAGGATAGCAATGACTTTGTTATGGGGATGATGTTCATAGTTCTTATGCGTTAGATGCTTATCTACTTTTGTTGGTATTGATCTTTCTTTTGTTCTTGGAAATAATATTGCAACTGACTATGATCTCCTTAGCTGGATTAATGTTTTTTCCTTTGTTCTGAAGCATATAAATATGTCTCATCTTCTTGTGGCATTAAGTTCAAAAACTATAGAAACTCATAAGTCGAGCATATACACTAGTCTGATTAGAGTCCTGCACCTTTATCGATGAGGGGTACTACTAAAAGATTATATCAGTGTGTTGTCAATGATAGTGAACTATCTGATCTCTAACATAGACTAAATTCATTGAACAATTTAATTTTTGCAGTGTAGGGGCATAGTATGAACAAATAAAATTGCTACTTTCGTCCTACTATAGTCTTTGATCTTAGCCAAATTGTAATTTAATTCTGCTGATGTCATTGTGCGCATCAGCTGTTTGTAAATTAGTTAATACAATTAAGGGATGCAATTACCATATGCAAGAGTGGACTGGGGAGGTAATCAATATGACATGATATAGTTCTTTGTTTTATCAAAATCATGAAGTTAGAGAAAACAAAAAACAAATGAAAACTTGATGGGTGGTAGATATAATGCGCCTCATATAGCATGACTTTCGTTTATTATGATTTGTGGTGTATACTGTTTAAGTTAAAAAATGATTACCGACTAATAATGCCTACCATTTGGACTTGAATATAGCCCTCCCTCCGAGGACATCCAATATTATCTACTAAAACCTATTGGATTCGTAAGTTGTACAGTCAAACCTTGTTATAGGAGCCTCTCATTATAATATTATTTCAGTATAACGACCTAATTTTTTTTAAACCAATTTTTCATGTTATATTTTACCTCTTTATAGCAGCATTCTATCTATAACGGCAATGTTATTCACTATAGCGGTACGCTCTTTGTAAAATTACATCTCTATAACAGTCATACTCAAATATTATATAATTATATTTTGTAAGAGATATATTATGTATAAAATAAAATACAAAATATTTATAATAATTATTTGTACCATAAATATATTTTTATTTTCACATTCATACCATAAAAATAGTTATAAAAAGATTGTATCAAGTATGTATCCCATCTCATAAATAAAAAAGTTGTATCAAGTGTGTCGTCACTCATAACCCAAATCCCATCTTGTAACACCAATTAGGCAATGGGCGTTGCCACTTACATAGAGTTTGACACACCACCAATTCTTGAAACTTACATTGATGAAGAGATTATTGCACAAGTCAATAGAGTGGAAGAACAAGAGACAACGGAGTCAGAAGATGAAGAGCCTCAACCTACTGCTACTTGGGCCGAGATAAAAGAGTCAAATGTAGCTCTTAGACAGGGGCGAAGTGCACCAAAGGCCACTTTTGGCAGTGGTCTTTGGTTTGAGGCCACATTTTTTATTGGTTTTACATGAGAGACCGCTTTTTGGAACTTCAATTCTTTTGGGTTGAACTTCACACAAGTTCAGCCCACAAGGATTGAAGTTCAACTTCAGCCCACCACAAGCATTGAAGTTTACGCATCTATACCTAAAAGTTCAGCTATTACAGATTGAAGTTGAAACTTCATAATTTAGGCATGAAGTTCAATCCACAAGGTTTGAACTTCAGCCCACAAAGATTGAAGTTCCAAAAAGTGGCCTCTCATGTAAGACCAACAAAAAAAGTGGCTTCAAACTAAATACCAATGACAAAAGTGGCATGTGGGTGAAAATTTTACCTTAGATAGCCTTCAAGGAAAAGCTTTTGAATACTCTTTTACTGAAATTTTGGACAAAAATCTGTGCCAATTCAAGCGTTATATTGTCACTAACGGACTTCAATTTACGAAACAACCTACTATTATAGAATTCTTACGTCCAACTTGATTTATTTAAATTTTCAATTAATTTTAATGCATATGTTACTTAAATTTTTATAGTTTGTCGGTACGGTACAATCAATTATGGATTTATTAATAATGTATTAATCGTTACATTTTCTAATTAACGAAATATGAAAATTTATTGAGTTTTTAAAATTAACATATACTCTTTGCGTACTTTTCGATCATAATAGCTAAATGAGATCTAAACGTCAAATGTCAGTATACATATATAACAACACCTCACTATAGTGGCCATGAAAGTTCCAGACAAACGCTGCCACTATAGCGAGGTTTGTAATTCTATATTTTGAATTTTTGACGTTTTTGTTTGTACAGTCAAACCTCTCTTTAGTGACAGCGTTTGTCTGAAACTTTTATGGCCGCTATAGTGAGGTGCTGTTATACATGTATACTGACATTTGACGTTTAAATCTCATTTAGTTGTTATAGTCAGCAAGTTAAAAAAAAAAATACATGTTAAATTTAAAATCTCAATAGATTTTCATATTTCATTAATTAAAATTGCATAGGTTAATACATTATTAAAAAATTTATAACTAGTTGTACCGTACCAATAACAATTAATGAACATATGCATTTAAAGTTAATCTAAACTGTAAAAAAAATCAAGTTTTAAGTAAGAATTTTTATGGTAGGAATGTAAAAAAGACAACATATTTATGTTATGATGATTATCATAAATATATTATATTTTATTTTATTTTATACATAATATATCTCTTACAAAATATGATTACATAATATTTGACTATGGCCGTTATAGAGAGGTAATTTTATAAAAAGTGTATCGCTATAATGACCGTCATTGTTGTTATAGATAGAATGCTGTTATAGAGAGGTAAAATATAACATAAAAGATCGGTTCCGGAGAAAATTAGGCTGTTATACTGAAATATTTTTATAACGAAGGGTTGTTAATCTGTTATAGAGAGATTTGATTGTATATGTTATTAGAACATCCAATATTATTGACTAAAACACTATTGGATTTATAAGTTGTAATTCTATATTTTGAATTTTTGACGTTTTTGTTTGTATATATTATTAGAAGTAAAGTCTGCCAGAAAATTGTATGCTAAAAACTCTGTAATTTTAAGATTCCACACGTTATATTTCAATAACATAATCTCGATACTAACTAAAAGTCAAAAATAGAATGCTCACTCCATCCTAATTTATTTGATACTTTTTGCTTTTCTAGTCAAACCATTTCGTCTTGACCGTGATTTTATCATACACTTTTAATATTCAAATTGTTAATTATTATGATTTATAGTGCTTTCTCATTTAGCTTTTAAATATATAAATTATTTTTAAAAAAATTATAAATTTTACGTTTGAATTCACATTAAAAATAACGAGAAAATGGCCAAAAATACCCCCCTTTCGTATCAGAAATTGTTCAATTTTACCCTTCATCCACCTATGCGTAACTAAATACCCTCACCGTTAATTTTTTGTAAAGAAATGCCCCAAAAACTGACGGACATGCCAACTGTGTATGGTGGGCCAAAACTAATCCTATTTGGCACAATATGACTGGTCCATGTGGGAACTAAATCCTAGTCAGCCTATGTGGTTACACTAACTTAACTCAACCCAACTTTACTCTACCCAACCTGACCCACATTAACCTATCCCGCGTAAATAACCCTTCCCTCTGCAATAAAACACAATCCTAATACAATATACTCCATTTCACCATTCGTGTTTCTTCATATTGGTTAAAACAATATTCAGAATTTGTAACTATGTCCGAGAAATCTGAATGTTCAGGTGACTCATTTCAACCTCGTAGATGTAGGTCTAGGATGATTGCTACTCAATTAACGGCAAAGACGGATAATAATTTTGGACATTGATTCTACAAATGTCCACATAATGGTGTAAGTTTTTTGCTTGTCAACTAATTTTGATATATTGGTCTTTTTTTTTTTTTTTTTATCTATGTTTATGTTTGTTTTTACATTATTGGTATTAGGTTTTCTCTTGTGGGTATTGGGAATGGCGTGACGATTTTTCCCATCAAGCTTCATCTGTTATTGCTAAATTAAGAAACTCACTGGAGAATGTTTGTGAAGAAAGGGACACGCTGAAGAAGATGATTAATGAAATTGGAGCAGCCAAGTCGACTGAATTGGTTAAAATGGAAAAACTAAGAGATGAAGTTACGAGAATGAAGATCATTATCTTACTTTCATGGGCGTTTTTTGCTGGGTATATAGTTGCTAGGATGGTTTAAGTTAGGATAATGTTGGCATTTGTTTGTGGTCATCTTGTTGGTATGATTTAGTTAGACTAAGATCAAGCTTAATTATGTTTATTTTTAGTTCAAATAATGAATGTTTCTTGTGTTTGATGAAGTAATATTAAGCTTATGGTTATGTTTATATGTAAATTTTTGGCTCTTGTACGTGTGTTTATGTTTAAGCGTGTTAAGTGTATGACAGTGAAACAAGATGGTAATCTGTTGCATTGCAAGCAGGTTCTAACACCAAGCGAACAAGTGCAATAAACAAGCCATACAAGCGCACATAGTCAACAAGTGCAATAACAAGGCATACAAGTGAACAAGTGACTGCTGCAATCACCAAAAACATAATAAAAGCAGTGCAATAACAAGCCATACTAATTGTTGACACCAAATTTCGTCCCGAGATTTAATTAATGGCCAATCATTTAAATAAAAATCAATTATTTAAAATAAATTATAAATTAAAATTAATTAATTAAAGTTAATTAATTTATTTCAAAAGAAAGGGCTAAAATTACAAAATATAACCCCAATTTAGCCCATCCTGTGCAACCCTCCTTCAATTCCTAATTAATCCTAGGAAAGGGGCTAAATATGCTCTTACATCTCAATTTAGGTTCACTTCTGCAAAGCATTATATACATTATACAAAAATAAGCATATCAGTAATCCCATTTCCCCTTTACCCATTTCAACCCCAATTACCCGACCCAAATTTCATTTCCCTCAACCCGCGATCCCAATTCCCTTTCCCTCCTTGATCGAATCAGTCTAAATCCTTGTACCAAAATTGGTCCCCACACGTTTCCAGCTTGCAAATAGTACAATGAGAGATCAAAGCCCTTCGTTTTTGTCCTTGTTTTTCATGAGCGATCCAGATTAAACCAGCGAGCAAGAGTCAAAAGCGTAATGGGAATTTTGATTCAAAAATCAGAATCGAAAAGGAATATTCGGGGTTTTTTGTATGAATTTTGCTTTTCTTTATTGATTTTTGTTTCAAAATAAAAGGGGAAAATCAAAGTTTTATAGAAAAGATCCGTTAAGGGGCCTTTTGGGGATTTGAAGGTATGAGATATAAACCCTAGATTTTCTATATAAATAGGAGCTTAAGTTATTGTTTGGGGGTTGGGGGGGGGGGGTTTTGGATAACAAAAAAGGAGGCAGTTCATACACATTTCTCAGCTTTCCTTCTTTTTTGAATACATACTTATAGCCCCATTTTCTGTTTTGAGATTAAGACATTGTGTGCGCGTATGTCGTCGCTTCATTATATTGGTCGCCGTTTGTTTGAGTGGCATTATTCGAACCCTCGCTCCCTGTTCAATGCCTCGCAAAAGGTAATACTCGTTATCTTTTATGCTTATTTCAGCTTTGGTTTGTTAAGCTTATTTATCTGAGTTGGTTTGCTTGCTGTTTAGTCTCTTAATTGTGTTCATATTTACGCTTTATATTTCATGTTTGATAATCCTGAATCAAGTCATAAGTTTAGTCCACTCTTAATATGTTGGTATGAGTTCTTTGTGAGTTCAAGTATTGAAAGTATGCCTTATGACTGACTTTGAATAGTTTTAGAGACCTGCTCTTTGTTTTTTTTTCTTGTCTAAGTTTTCTTTCTGAACCTTTTAAAACTCCTTCCAGTTTCATTACTTAAGTTTCTGTTTATTCTGTCTCGAGGTGCTTTTAGTTAGGCATGGTTTCAAGTTTCTGAATTTGTTTTAAGCATGTTCTGGTGAGTTTTGGTGTCTGTTGTGTTGAGGTGCAGGGTATGTTCTTGTCTCAGCTTGGTTCTTGGAAAGTTAGTTGTTCAGGGTGCATATAGAGTTTGTTCAGGTGTTTGGAAGGGTTCTTGTTGGTTTGAAATTGGTTGTTGTGAGTTCTGTTAGTGTGATTGGTGTGTAGGTGATTAGGGAATTGATTCAAGGGGTCTGTGGGCTGTTCTCAGGTATGCTAGGTTTGTAGTAGGCCTGTGAGTGTGTGCAAGTATCAAGGGGGAGGTCAGGGTATTCTGGAGTTGTTGAAGAGAGTGTAAGTGTGTATGAGGTTTGGTGCATAGTGTGGAAGCTGTTTTGGGTAGTCTGTAGATAGGTGAGGAGATTATGTGAAGGTGTGTTAGTATAAGAGAGGGATGATTGATGTTAGATGTTAGGTAATGTTCGGGTGTAGCTTAGTTCAGGGTTGCCTTGGTGTTTGAAAGTGCAGTTTTGTTTTGTAGGGGGTTTTTAGATTGAGTTCTGGTTTGCAGGCTGTTAGAGGTTGTCTCTGGTGGTCGTAGCTTGTTTGTAGAAAGGTTCAAGGTGGTTTGGCTGTTTTGCAGGTGCTGTAAGTGAATAGTATGGGTTCTGGATTCTGTTTCAGGTGGTTTGAAAGGAGTCTAGGAGCTGCATTTGGTTTGCAAGGGCCTAGGGTTTGTTCAGATAGTTTGATTAGAGGTTCTTAGGCTTGTTTGGGGAAGTCTGTGAGTGTTTGGTTGTGTATGTAGAATCAGAAGTCAAAGGGGCTTTGGTGCTGTTGTTTATGTTTTGGTGTGCCAGAAGGTAAAGATCTTATTGTTTCCAGGATATATATGTGTGCGGTAGCAACATTTCAATTGGTTTTAGTTAGTTTTCTTCAGGTTATTTCATTGTCAATCTCCTGGTTCATTGTTTCTTCAATTTTTCATCCTCTTCTACTGTCTCATTCAAACATCAGTTAGTCTAAAATAGTCTTTGAAAGTTGTTCATGCAGGGAATTTTAAATATCCTAATTAAGCTATGAACTAAACTTTGCTACCTAAATTGTCCAATTAGCATTTGTCAGCTTCTTCATTCTGTTAAAGGTTTGATTAGATATATTAATGGTTCACTACTTCTTCAACTGCTTATATCTGCCTCATTTGGGAGTATATTTAATTTTAAGGCCGTCTTTCTTGCATTATTTCACTTTACAGATGTTCTTTTCTGTTTGGTTCTTCTAAATGTGATGCTAATTTCCTTCTCTCTTCTATTTTCTTTGCATAAAACCTCGGGATCGAGTTGAGTAAACTCACCAATTGGGATTGGCTTATCGGCTTACATTGCATTGGAGTCACTTGGGGTCGAATCCGAGCTCAAGATTCAAGAAGTGAAGATCATAGAAAGTGTTTTGTTGAGCCGCCTATTCCAACTTAGGCTCATGGGCATATAATTGTATAAAATTAAATAAATTCAAGGCTCCCATGAGTTTATCAATTTCCGGGTTCTTCTTCTAAACTTTCTCTTTTCCCATCCTTAGAATTTGTATGTCTATAGAAACTTCCATATAATTAATTGTTATAGAATAATTTGCTATTTATGAATGAATGTTTATTTATTTATTGAGTTATTTGCGAATATTTATTTCTTTTGAATTTCCATCTTATTTAGGAATTTTGAACATTTTAGTTAAATAGTGCATGCAATAAAATTTGGGAATAATAAAAGTAGTAACTTTGTTTCAAATCCCTTAAATTGCACTTCAATTGAGATTTTCTCCATGTAAATTAATTTTCTTATCTCTTCCCAAAATACATTTATTATTATTATTATTATTATTATTATTATTATTATTATTATTATTATTATTATTATTATTATTATTATTATTATTACATTTAAATTCATATTTATCTAAAGCGTAATTTATTACAATATTGGATTTTAGCATTAATTTTAATGTCGTTGAACTAAATTTTGTAAACTTGCATCTTATAGAGCTATTTTGTGAAAATTGAAGGATTAACCACATTTTGTGGATTTTCGAAAGTGCTTTTCAAACGGAAACCTTCTTTCGGAAATAGGTGAACCTCTTACTTAGAATCTTTAAAAAGACCATTTTCCTTAACCGGAGGAATTGCACGCATTATTTAATTAATTGGTTCCTAATTTGATGCAACCCAAATTGCATCGAGACCATTCACTCGAAGTCAAGCCAAGGAGATCCAAGATATTCACTTACACTTGGTTTGGAAGGGCTTGGATGATGTGAGCTCGGGGGATACTTTGAAGACCATGAATTGGAGCTCGATAGATGAAGGAATGGAAGGCTTCAGCACAGTGGGCGGAGCGCCCAGCAGCTCAGGGCGGAGCGCCCAGCCACACAGGCCACCAGGCGGAGCGCCTAGCAGCCCCTAGGCGGAGCGCCCAGCCACACAGGCCACCAGGCGGACCGCCCAGGCCTTTGGGCGGAGCGCCCAGCCGAGCCCACTGATGGTCCAATGGGGCGGAGCGCCTACTACATGGGCGGGGCGCCCAAATTGCTGAAAGTTCCATCTTTTTGTGTAAAGTTCCTAGTTTACCCCTAGGTGTTCTACTATGTCCTAAACTACTTAAGGGGCTTTTTTAGTCATTTCATTGCTTGTATAAGGGTGTTATAAATACACCCTTCATCACTTAATGCCATTTACTACACTTTGAATACACATTAAATGAGCTTTGCTCTCAAGAACCCTTGTAAACATTTTGGTTTGAATTCAATTGGAAGATTCCAAGTTGACCTTCAATCCGTCTTTGATCATTCTATTTGCGAGAGTCAAGTACCTCTTGAGGATAGTTGCACAGCGTAGGTGATCCTTTCCATCATTTGGGGTGTAACGAAACATAGTTCTTCATTGCTACTCGAACAATCGTGTGAGTCTTCGTCTCCTTTTTATCTCTTTATCGCTTTCGTATTTTCGATTGCATCAGTTGGTATCAGAGCAAGGCTAGGGTTGCGTTCTTACGAACCCTCGTCCTACTCTTCGTGCTTGTCTTTTATGTTCCGTGTTTATTTTCTTGTTCTTGTTTCATTGAAAAAGAAGAAAAAAATCCAAAAACTAGAAAATCCAAAAATTTGCTAGAAATCGTTGGTTATTACGATTTTGTTGGTTTTGATTATCGGGGGTTGTTTGTTTATGTAATCTCGACAATTGGGTACCAACAAAACACGTTTTGGAGTTGTGAATCAAATTTTCGAAAATCAAACCCAAAAGTTGAAATTTCACAAAAATTGCTAGAACTTGATTGATGTTATGAAATCTTGGTTGTTTGGTATCGGGGATTGTTCCTTGTAGTTACCCCGTCGTTTTGATACCCCCATAACATCATTTGAAGTAGTGGAATGAAAATCGAAATTTTGAAATCTTGATGTTCTTGAAAGTTTTTGAAGAATTTGCTCCAAATCCTTGAAACAAGTTGTTTGTCGGTTGTTTGTTGAATCAAACCATTGGGGATTGTTTGATATAGCTTAAAACAAGTTTGGGTATCATTCAATATCAAAAACAACTTGAAATTGTTGGAGGAATTGGGTCAAATTTGACCAAAAACGAGTTTTGGAAAAAGCTGAAGCACAGCGTGAGGCGGAGCGCCCAAACTCTGGGCGGAGCGCCCGCCCCACCCCACTGCTGATTTTGCACAAATTCCAGGCGGACCGCCCCACTGACTAGGCGGACCGCCCAGTTCACTGAAGGGTTCCGGGTAGTTTAATTCTCTAGGTTTTCGTGTTTATTTGTTTGCCTTGCTTCCGGTTGGTACTTTGAGACTAATACTCCTACTCGATTAGTACTAATTCATTGAGCGATTAGGAACATCGTGCCTAGAGGAGAGTAGAACTCAAAGAAGATCCGTAGTTGATTGTTTGCTTCCAAGTGCTCACTAAATAGCTTAGCGTTAATCGAGTCTCATTAACTCCACTCTTCCCGAAGAGTATTTGGTTCTTGTGACTTAGATCGATTATCGAGGAAGTTTTTCAACTCCGAGGAAGACTTTTGAATTCAAGATCGAGTGAACCTACCCCAAAGACAAGAGTGAACCCGAGGGACAATCAAAGGTGAGGGAGCGAGTGAGGACTTTTTACTCTAATCTCTTTACTTATTTTTGATTGTTGTAGGTACAATGGTGGACGAGAAAGCCAAAGCGGCCATTGAGGTTCCCGTTGACGTCTAGGCTAGTCTATTGGCCGAGGTGAAAACCTTGAACCTTAGAATGGAAGTCTTTGAAAAGGAAAGGACCCCGAGTGTCCAAAAGGATGCCAATGAAGGCACAAGTGATGATTCAATCATGAAACCGGACCAATATGCGGAGTTAGTTCGTCGACAACGGTTGAGAGATGCAGCTCTTGCTAGAGAAAGATCGTTGGGCACTCCCCAACCCTTGGGCAATCCCCAAGGAGATGTCCCACTCTTAAGGCCCCGGAGAAATGTGATTCCTCTTGAGCAAGTTGATGAAGCTCAAGAAGGGGAGGGTCTCGGTTTAGATGAAGATTTTGATGCTCACTATCCACATAGGAGGGCGATGAACGGAGGCCGAGGAGTAGATGGAGGTCGTGGGCGAGGTCGAGGACCTCCAAGGGCTTATATGGGAAGGGACTTGAGATGGGAGTATGATGAGGTTGAAGACTACTACGGGGATCAACCGGGACCACATCGTGGGGGTCGTGACACTAACCTCAATAGTGTGAAGATCACTATCCCACCTTACAAAGGGACTAGTGATCCGGAGGCTTTTATAGAGTGGAAGGTTCAATTGGAGCGGGTCTTTGACACGAATGATATGTTCGAGGAGAAGAAGGCTACATATGCCATTGCTTCCTTTGAATCCTATGCCTCTACATGGTGGGAATCCATGAAGCGATCAAGGAGACGACTTGGGTTGCGGATGAACATCACTTGGGAAGAGTTGAAAGAAGTCATGAACAACAAATATGTGACTCCCAAGTATCGACAAGAGCAACTCAAAAGGCTCTATGAATTGAAACAAGGCTACAAGTCCGTGGATGAATATTTCAATGACTTTGAGAAAAATCGGATGGCTCTTGATATGGAAACGGAGGATGAGGAACAAGCTATCATCCGTTTCAAAAGTGGCTTGAGTAGGGAGATTGCTTCCCAATTGAGGCTACACATCTTCCACTCTCTACAAGATGTGTGTGATGCCGCGGTTGAGACCGAGAAGTGGCTCAAAGAAGAAAAGGCTCCTCGCTATAGGAGTACCAGCACTACCACTCCCACAACTCGCCCCAAAGAATGGAAGACCCCATACACAAGTGGTGCAAGTGGGAGTCGAGAAGTGAAGAAGCCTTTTGAGAAGGCTACCCCGAGAAGCGACCACAAAGAGGTTGGAGGTAACTCTAAAACTACTTTAAATACTCCTTCTTCTTCTTCTTTCCAATGCCATAAATGCAAGGGTTACGGCCACTTTGCCAAAGAGTGCCCTACCCGAAAAACAATGATTGTGATGGATGATGGGTTGGTCTATGAGGGGGAAAGTGAGTCCGAGGGAGATGTGGAGGAGGAGAGTGAGGAAGTTGAGGGTGAGGGTGAAGAGAGAGTGACGGAGGGGGATGATCCTAATATGTTCCTTGTGGTTCGCCGCATTTTGGGAACCATGGTGAGTGAAGAGAGGGAAGATGAACAAAGGGAAAACTTGTTCCATGCTCGGTGTAGAGTGAAGGGGCAAGTGTGTTCCATGATCATAGACTCGGGTAGTTGTGCGAATGTGGTGAGCCAATCATTGGTCTCACAATTGAAATTGACTACCCAAAAGCACCCTAGTCCCTACCGTTTGCAATGGTTGAGCGAGTGTGGGGAATTGAGGGTAGTGAAGCAAGTCTTGATTAGGTTCAAGATTGGGAACTATCAAGATGAACACATGTTTGACGTGGTGCCAATGCAAGCATGCCACCTTTTATTTGGTAGGCCGTGGCAATACGACAAACAAGTGGTTCATGATGGCCGGGCCAACACTTACACGGTTAGACATGAGGGGAGGAAGTTTGTGCTCACACCCTTGTCCCCAAAGCAAGTAAGTGAAGACTATCGGCGCATGAAAGAGTTGAGGGAAGCGGCTAAGGCCAAGTCCCCGGTTGTGGCCAAACCTTTGGCCGAGACTCCACCATCTTCTACCGGTCGCATGTGTGCCATGATGCAACCGGGTGAGATCTTGAAAGGTAATGATGGCACCAAGATGCTCATATGCCTAGTGCACAAAGGTATGGTTTTAAATTCCGAAAGTGATTATTTATCTAACCCTAACTGTCACGCCCTAAAAAAATTTATGTTAAACTGCGCGGTGCGAGTTGTTTATTTATTTAAAGGCTCGTGACTGGTGTTCAAAAAGGTACAAAAATTATTTAGAGAACTCGGAGTCGCCACTTGACATAGTTTAAGGTGTGCCAAGTCACCAAAGGTACCTTGGAACACCTATGACTCGTCTAATGGTCTGCGTTAGAGATTCGGGTAAGGTTCTCAGTTGACTCTCGGGAAGGTATTAGGCACCCTCGAGTCCTGTGCCGAGCACAGTTGCTTTATTGTCGCAGTTTTAATTCATTAAAATATGGTTGTTATCTTTTGCCGTTTGAATTTAAGCTTTGATTCGAAAAATTTAAAAGTGTTATTCTTATCCAACCTCACAGAGGATCGGACGAATTTTGTACTTTAATTCATAATAGATAAAATATATTACGCATGTCCAACCTCACAAAGGACTGGTCTATTTTTGAGAGAATTTAATTAATCAAAATAACAATTAATTTAGAATTAATTTAAATCAATTTAGTTTTCCTTTTAGCCTAATAAATAGATTACAAATCGTACTTATAATATTTCCTAATTATGTAACTCAACTCTTGCTTCATTTTTTCACCACATAATTATTAATTCCACTTGTTATGAATAATTTGAACAGAATGAGTTGAAGATTGAGGAGGCTAACTGTTACAATTTCCTCCTCGAAGACGTTTGAAATTAATTGTCTAGCTAATTAAACATGTCTTTACTATTAGTGTGGCTAAAGATTTTTATTAAGAATAAAATGAAACTCTTTTAAATTTATTTTTTTAAAATTATAAAGTAATTATTTATTTTTAACGAACTAATAATAATAAAAAAATATTACAAACATAAAATGGAACCGAAGGAGTTCTACTTTATAGTAGCATATAGAAAAAAAAATGTGAGCTCTGCTTTGTCTATTTACTGAGTAACTAAAGTGTTGACTTTTTTTTTAAAATAGTGTATAACTAACTTAAACCAAAAAATTAACTATAGTACTATTACTATATATACGTCTGATTTCAAGCCAATAGCAAGGAGTATGATGTTTATAAAAAATTTCTTAGTCAAACAACTAAATTTAAGAGTCACATCCACATGTTGGACCGTTATCCCTTCACCATAATCAAGCTTTTCATTATATACCTTAATCTTGAGTATTGACAAAAGAAAAAAAACGCTTCAATTTTGAAACAACAGTTGGTGTATTCTAAGTTGGACAAAAAAAGGCATCCCGTATTTAATTATGACAACCAAAACTAACTATTTTTTAGCAGCTGAAGATTGTCAAATATAGGCTTGTAGACATACGTCAAATACGCTGAATTGCTTGCGGAAGTAGACTGTTTTAAAGGTCTGTCTTGCACATTTAAACACGTTTTATTTCTTGTTTAATAATATGGCTATTTCATAAATTGTCGATTAAACAGATTAAATGAAACAATTATGCTTCAGCTTAAGAAAATGTTGCTGCACATTTCTCAAACCCATTTTTTGCAAAGTTGCCTACGAGTCAGGTCACCATTTCATTTTTGTCCAGATTTTCATACATAGCTAAAATGATAGATGAATTAAATTGCACAAATAAACACTAAATATTTCCTGATTTTTCACAAATAGCCAGTTTTGACTAGAATGAAACTCATAACAAAATGCATACAATAGAAAGCTTTAGACATGCTGATTCTTATTTTGTTTTACAGCCAAAATGATAAAACATACAAGGTAGATTGTGTTTACCTTGTGTAGAAATTTCCAAGCTAGTGAAGCAAATGCAATAACAAGACCAAACCAAAGCAAGCAAACTAGTACCCCAAATCAGCCACTACAACAGCCCCTTTTATACCCTTATTCAAACTTTAAACCTTAAGATTTATGCCCCAAAAGACCTTAGATGTAAAGGCTTTTGGTTCTAACTCTTAAACTCACTCCTTTTTCTTCTCTATCTTTTGCTCTCATTCAATGTGTTTTTTCAGCTGGTAGGTGTGTATTCAAGAGGGTAGTAAATGCCTCTATTTATAGCTAAAAGGTGGGGCTAAAGGGTGGGGTGTGGACTTGTACAAAAGTACAAGCCCACACCCTACACTTGAGTGCTTTTAGTCCCATTTTTTCAAGCAAAAGTACAGCAGCTATAGCCACTGTTACAGCCACCTAAAACTGTCCTAAAGGGCTGAAATAATGCAAGGAAATGTCCTTAAAAGGACACCAAACACTCATCACTAATTTAAGGGGTCTAGGACCAAGCTAAGGCAATTAAATCAGCCTAAACTAGCTTGAAACTTAAACTAAAATGCTCCCAGCTTATGATTCTGCCTAATATGTCAAAAACTAATTCCTAAGAAGCTAAACTAAACCAATACACATGCTAACACAATCACATTGAGTTCAGCCATCATTTCATATATGCACCAAACCTTCTAATAAAACTCAACTATAAACAATTAATGCTAAACTGAACTAAACTATGAATATGTTAAACAAAGTAAACGGAGGAAAAACAGTTAGGGAACTATATCTAGCCATCAAGCTTAAAATGGATATCAACAACAAGTCACTCCAATTAATCGAAACTGGTCCAACAAATCAAACCATCCATTTAACTTTCAAGCAAGGCAAAAATCAGAACATATCTAATGCGACATACATGAATGCTAAATTCACGTGCTAACATAACAGTAGCATAATTCAAACTAAATTTCAGCACTTCTAATAAGAAACTAACACAAATCAAATGCTACATTGAAATCAGAATTCTCAAGTGAGCAGACAAACGTGATAGTTTATTCCTCATACCAGTACTAGCATTTGAACAAGTTTCTAATGACTAAACAATCAAAGAGTTGTATTCTTAACACTAATACTACACTAACAATTTTTACTAAACTAGATAAGAGTAAAAGAACAAGACAAAGGGATTTAAGGATTTCCTGCCTGACCCATAGCCAATGCTCGGCGCAAAACAGCAACACCTTGTCGAGCCACTGCCTCGACCCTGCCATTGACGCCCCTGTTGCCTCGTCTGCTCGTTACCATCATCACTGCTTCACTAAAACAGCCCCTGCTATCAACACTATCCAAAGCTTCGCCATCACCAAAACCAAACAGTCCCTCCACGGCATAACGATCACAGCAGCACCCCCGACATCAATCATCACAGCATATTAATCACCACCACCAATACACATAACCTCTACAGCCTAGTAAAAAAAAAAAAGAAACATCCCAGCCCCGGATTCAAAAATTGAAACAGTTCCTACATTATCCAATCATCTCCACAACCTCCCTCCAAACGTCAATCACGCTCATCCATAACAGAAACAAAGAAAGAAAAATGAGAAGAAGAAAGAAGAAAGGAAAGAAAACGGGACAGGGGTCAAAACGGGGTAAGGGGCGGGGTATTAGAAAATGGGATATGGGAGAGATAGAGGAAGTAAAGAGAAGAGAAAGGAACAAAAAACTTACCGGAAAAAGCATAAAGTGGCCGGATTTTGGTTTGACCGCAACTTTGACCGTCGATCTACGAGAATCGGCTTAGAATTTGGAGAAACTAAGTTGAGAAACGGAATGGGGGGGTCGAGATCTATAAGATAGTGTATTTTGGTATTTTTCCGGCCACCGGAGGTGGTGGCCGGCGGCAACCGTGCGGTGGAGGTACGGCGGAGCCACGGCTGAGGGGGATTTCCGGTGGGAGGGGAAAATTTGGGCAGAGTTTCTTCAGCTCAATGAGAGTTAGAGTGGAATGAGGAAATTGTGGAATTTTTAGCTTATATACCTACACAGTGGGCCGGGTAAAGAAAATGGGCTAATGGGCTAAGTGTTGGGCTGTTATTTTTTTACAAATGGCCATAAAAATGGTTTATACACACAATTAACTAAAATTAAACCTCATAAACTTACAATATTGTCACAATTTAAACATAGAATCACAATTAAACATATAACAAACAATTTTTTGTTTAATTTTCAATTTTTTAACGTCCTAATTAAAGACGAAATTAGTTAGAACAAACAACAGAAGCCAAGAAAAAAAAAATTGACGAAACGTTCTAAGAATTTAATACGACTATTTTGACTATTTTTTAATTGTGTGTGCCAAAATTAGGTGATTACAGCTGCCCCTCTTTGTTCGGGAACACGAAGAGTTTTCGGACAAAGAAGTAATCGACAACTAATTTTGGCTTTTCGGTTCTAGCCGAGAGCAATGCTTTTCAAAATGGTGACCGTACCTTGAATTTCGGTTCTAACCGAGAACAAAGTTACCTACATATCCCCGGACTAAGGAATCAGGTCAGTGTAGTTCCTTACGTGCGGTAGCTGGGACTACCGCATTCAAACAGACACTAGATTCACTAAGACTCACTAAGACAACCCTAGACACTCTAAACTACTTAAGACAAACCAGAGGCTCTTCTAGACACACTTGGGGCTGATACTAGACACTCTAGACTACTAAGAGGCTGTCGCTGCTGATTACTGGTCGCTTGCTGGTGGTCATTGCTTTACAAGGAATGGAAATACAAGGGAAAATGTAAAATTACAATCCCTAGCCTAAATCTTCATGCTTCCTTGAGGTGAATCTTGCCTTGAAAGACAGCTCCATCGCCCGTTGTATGGGCAAGCACCATCTGAAATTTGAAATGGTCGCATCTGTTTCAACCAGGTCTTGACTTGAAGCTAGGGATGGTTGCTATCTTCGAGCAGGACTAACTTGAAAAGGAAGTGGTTGCTATCTTTGAGCGCAAATGAGTTGAACTGAATGTGAGTGCTATCTTCTAGCAAAGCTGACTTGAAAGGAAAATGATCGCTGTGTTTTAGCAGATCTTGACATGGAAAGGAAATGATGCTTTCTTTGAGCGAAAACTGACTCGAAAAAGAGATGATCGCTATCTTTTAGCAGATCTTGACATGGAAAGAAAATGACGCTATCTTTGAGCGAACTGACTCGAAAAGGAAATGATCGCTATCTTTTAGCAGATCTTGATATGGAAAGGAAATGACGCTATCTTTGAGCGAACTGACTCGAAAAGGAAATGATCGCTATCTTTTAGCAGATCTTGACATTGAAAGGAAATGACGCTATCTTTGAGCGAAACTGACTCGAAAAAGAAATGATCGCTATCTTTTAGCAGATCTTGATATGGAAAAGAGATGAAGCTATCTTTGAGCGAACTGACTCGAAAAGGAAATGATCGTTATCTTTTAGCAGATCTTGACATGGAAAGGAAATGACGCTATCTTTGAGCGAACTGACTCGAAAAAGAAATGATCGCTATCTTTTAGCAGATCTTGATATGGAAAAGAAATGAAGCTATCTTTGAGCAAACTGACTCGAAAAGGAAATGATCGCTATCTTTTAGCAGATCTTGATATGGAAAAGAGATGAAGCTATCTTTGAGCGAACTGACTCGAAAAAGAAATGATCGCTATCTTTTAGCAGATCTTGACATGGAAAGGAAATGACGCTATCTTTGAGCGAACTGACTCGAAAAAGAAATGATCGCTATCTTTTAGCAGATCTTGATATGGAAAAGAAATGACATTGTGTTTTAGCGGGAATTGACTCGAAGAGAGAATGGAGTTCCGTCTGACATCTAGCGCAACTATCCCAGTTCAAGTGGTCCTAGCTCTTTCTTAGCAACATAGCAAATGTCACACTTACTTTCTGCATCGTGGATACATCCTGTTTCGGATCTTGCAAATAAACTTAGTGACTCTTGTTCTATTCTTCACAGTACTGTGGGATGAACAACGCCTAAAGCTTCTCCCAAACGTATCCACTCTTCATGATACAATTTTGGTATGTCGTCCTTCCGGCCTGATGTGCCGTGCTGGGCTCCAATTATCAATGTTGATGATGACTTGCTGAGAACTTTCCCATTGCCGAGGGTGTGCCCTGCTCGCTGGAATTAAACCTGAATCTTGTAAGACAGAGTTTTGCAATTTTCTTTTGTTGCTCATGGGAGGTTAGCGCCGAAAGGGCGAAGAATTGATGGTGATGCAAGATGTACAAATGGGATAATAAAAAAAAGTTCAAGGGCGAAAGTCGTTTGGACAGAGAACGTCTTTCTGAAAAGGGAAACTTATCTGGCAATATACTGGCGGCCTTGATGATCATGACATGTATCTTGGATGACCTCGTCCGACCAGTGCCACTTGTTTGTTGAGAGTTGATCCACGGAAGATATCAAACCATAACCAAGTTGAGGTGACTCTCAGGTCGACTAGTAGCGCCCTTTCGGGTTTTCGCCAACTAGCCTCTCTCTTTAATCTTTTTCCTCACTGTTTGTCTTGCGGCGCCTTCTCAGGTTTTCACCGACAAGACTTCTTTCTTTTCTCTTTTTTTTTTTTTTTTTTTTTTTTCTTTCAATTCAATTTACAACACACACATCTCTTGAAAAATGTGAATAGATGATACAAAATGATAGAAGTTTGTTTTTATTTTATTTTATTTATGAAATAAAATAAAAACAAACTTCTGCCCCAGTTTAGCATGAAAAGGGGGATCTAAATTTCCTTTGATGTTGGCTGCAAACTTGGAGGCAAGTTTTGCGTCAATATGAACAGGGAAAGAGGAAATTTTTTTTTTATTGCGACCGCACCAGAATGGTTACCTACGTATCCTTTTGAGAGGAATCAGGTCAGACGTAGCTCTAGGCAAATGCCCAGGTTTCTTTTGATGCTTTTCAGTTTCATTTCATTTTGGTACAATTACATTGATTCCAAACGGAGAACATGTCTCGAAAGTACAATGTTCAAAGTGCTAATAAGGGATACATTTTGGGATAGCAAAAGAGAACAAAAGTCTTGCATTCATCCCGATTTGAAAGCCATCTTGGAGTCAAATGTAGTACCTCTTGACCGCGTCTGCATTGACGGGTATTTCAGTTGTCCTGCCTTCTGGATCTGTAAGGTACAAGGCGCCATTTGGCAATACCTTCTTTACCAGGTATGGCCCTTGCCAATTTGGAGCAAATTTTCCTTTAGCTTCTTCCTGATGAGGAAAGATTCTTTTCAAGACTAATTGCCCTTCTTTCAAGTCGCGGAGGCGCACTTTCTTGTTGTAGGCTCGGGCCATTCTTTGCTGATACAATTGACCGTGACAAACTGCATTGAGCCTCTTTTCATCGATGAATGACAACTGTTCTAATCGGGTTTTGACCCATTCTGTGTCCTCAATTTCTGCTTCCACAATGATTCTGAGAGATGGTATTTCAACTTCAGCGGGTATGACTGCTTCAGTTCCATACACCAATGAATATGGGGTGGCACCTATGGAAGTGCGCACAGTTGTGCGGTAACCAAGCAAAGCAAAAGACAACTTCTCATGCCAATCACGAGATCCTTGTATCATTTTCCTGAGGATCTTCTTGATATTCTTATTGGCTTCTTCAACCGCACCATTTGCCTTTGGTCGGTAAGGTGTGGAATTTCGGTGCATGATCTTGAATCTTTCACACACGTCATTCATTAAATGACTGTTCAGATTTGCCGCATTATCAGTGATGATGGTACTTGGGATACCGAAGCGACAAATAATGTTAGAATGAACGAAATCCACCACAGCTTTCTTGGTCACGGATTTGAGAGTCACGGCCTCAACCCATTTGGTGAAGTAATCTATTGCAACCAGAATGAATCTGTGCCCATTTGATGCTCTTGGTTCAATAGGCCCGATAACATCCATCCCCCACGCTGTAAAAGGCCAAGGGGCTGACATTGTGTGCAACTCTAAAGGAGGTGAATGTATCAAATCACCGTGTACTTGGCATTGATGACACTTTCGCACAAAAGTAATGCAGTCATGTTCCATGGTAAGCCAGAAGTATCCTGCTCTGAGTACTTTCTTAGCTAGCACGTACCCGCTCATGTGGGGTCCACAGATCCCGGAATGCATGTCATTGAGAATTTTCGTGGCTTCAGTTGCATCCACGCATCTTAATAGCCCCAAATCAGGTGTCCTTTTGTACACCACCCCTCCACTCAGAAAGAAACCACTTGCCAGTCGTCGAAGCGTTCTCTTTTGATTATTTTCTGCCATTGGAGGATATGTCCCATCTTGAAGGAAATTCTTGACATCAAAGTACCACGGTTGACCGTCAATTTCTTCTTCAATCACATTGCAGTATGCATGTTGGCTTTGGACCCGAATCTCTAACGGATCAATATGGGCTTTATCAGGATGGACAAGCATTGAGGCTAATGTAGCCAATGCGTCAGCCAACTCATTATGTATTCTGAGAACATGTCTAAACTTTAGAACATCGAACTTTTGGCGAAGATCTTCCATACACTGCTTGTACATGATCAACTTAAGATCTCGGGTCTCCCATTCACCCTTCATTTGGCGTATCAAAAGATCTGAATCTCCGATCACCAGCAATTCTTTGATGTCCATGTCTAGAGCCATACGCAAACCCATTATGCATGCTTCATACTCAGATGTGTTATTAGTGCAACTGAAGCGGAGTTGGGCAGCTGCTGGATAGTAATGCCCCGTGGGAGAAATGAGGACTGCTCCAATACCATGGCCTTTTGAGTTGGAAGCACCATCAAAGTACATTTTCCATACATGTTCTTCTTCGTTAATCAACTCTTCAAGCACATCTACCTCCTCATCAGGGAAGTAAGTCTTCAATGGCTCGTAATCATCATCAACCGGATTCTCAGCCAAATGATCAGCTAAAGCTTGAGCTTTCATTGCAGTTCTGGTGACATAAACTATGTCAAATTCTGTGAGCAGGATCTGCCATTTTGCAAGCTTGCCAGTTGGCATTGGCTTTTGAAATATGTACTTCAATGGGTCCATCCGGGAAATCAGATAAGTGGTATAGGACAAAAGATAATGTTTCAGTTTTTGTGCGACCCAAGTTAGGGCACAACACGTCCTTTCCAACAAAGTGTATCTGGCCTCACAATCTGTGAACTTCTTGCTCAGATAATAAATGGCCTGTTCTTTCTTTCCCGAGGCATCATGTTGCCCCAATACACAACCAAAGGAGTTTTCATTGACTGACAAGTACAAAAACAATGGTCGGCCAGGCTCAGGCGGAACCAAAACAGGAGGATTTGACAAGTATTGCTTGATCTTATCAAAGGCTTCTTGGCACTCCTCGGTCCATGCAATCGATGCATTCTTTTTCAACAACTTGAGGATCGGCTCACATATTGTGGTAAGTTGAGCAACGAACCTACTGATGTAATTCAACCTGCCTAGAAAGCTTTTAACGTCCTTCTTGGTTCGAGGCGGAGGTAATTCTTGTATTGCTTTGATCTTTGTGGGATCCAGTTCAATACCTCGCCTACTAACAATGAAACCCAACAGTTTTCCAGCAGGCACACCAAATGCACACTTGGCTGGATTCAGCTTCAGATTGTACCTACGGAGCCTTTGAAAGAACTTTCTGAGATCTCTCACGTGGTCTTCAGCAGTTCTAGACTTGATGATCACATCATCCACGTACACTTCTATTTCTTTATGCATCATATCATGGAAAATGGCAGTCATAGCCCTCACGTAGGTTGCCCCAGCATTTTTCAAGCCAAACGGCATCACTCTATAGCAATAAGTTCCCCAAGGCGTAGTGAATGCCGTTTTGTATGCATCATCTTCATCCATCTGGATTTGGTGGTATCCGGCATAGCAGTCAACAAAGGATTGTATCTCATGTTTGGCACAATTATCTACGAGAGTGTGAATATTAGGCAACGGGAAATTGTCTTTGGGACTTGCCTTGTTCAAATCTCGATAGTCGACACATATCCTTGTTTTTCCATCTTTCTTAGGAACCGGAACAACATTTGCAACCCAAGTAGTGTACTGAACCGATTGAATCACTTTTGCATCCAACTGTTTCATTATTTCATCATGGATTTTCTTGATCATATCAGTCTTGAACTTCCATTGCATTTGTCTCACAGGAGGGAAACCGGGTTGAATTGGCAATTCGTGGACTATCAATTCAGAACTCAAACCCGGCATCTCATCATATGACCACGCAAAAACATCTCGATATTCAAAGAGCACTTTCCGAATATCGTTCTTCACTTCAGGTAGGGCGTACATGCTTATCTTGGTTTCCCTCACATCATCGGGGCTCCCAAGATTAACATCCTCTGTATCAGCCAAATTGGGTTTAGGCTTGCCCTCATGGCGTTCAACTTCCAGGCCTATTTCAATATCAGCCTGTTCCCCATCATATTCGATCTCATTAACAGATTCCTCAATGTTTTCTTCATCACTTTCAACCTCAACTATGGTTATGGAGCCAAAATCAGATTGCGGTCCCTGGATGGACGATAAGTTCCTTGAACATGTCATGATATCAGGACCAGCAGATATATCACTACAGATAAACAAAAAATAGAATAAAATTAGGAATATGAACAGAGATTAAAGGAAAGCTTGGCTCTTGGGCCTTTCATTAATGAAAAAGGGTTTGAATTACAAAAGAAAAGATGAGCAAAATAATACACTTGGCATACAACCCTTAGAATATCCAAGTGTATTCAAAAGAAAACTGTAAAACAACAGTCTACCAAGACCCCTTCCTGATGGGGAAGGGAGTTGCATTCCAGTTAGTCAGGTGCACGTCCGGGCCAATGTACTGAATTGAAGCATTACTGGAGCCTTCACCCGGCTGTACCATGCAGATTTCAAAAATGCCACCTAGATCAAATGGTGCCTCCTGATTGTCTTCCACTGTGTTGACATTTGTAGCGACAACCTTTGGTTTCATAACATGACCCACAAAAGACTGAGCGAGACACGGAATTGGCTTTGGGAGAGACCAAACTTCCGACTTCTTTTTCTTTGCTTGCTTGCGATCAGCTGCTTTTGGCTTGAACCCTAGTCCCCACGTGCCCTGCACACCATTTGGATAAACTGGATTTACCCTACCTTGTAGTGATGCTCCCAAGCCCTTTCCAAATTGGAAACCATGCTTTAACATTTCGGACGCCATCATAATAGACGTCTCTGACACTCTTGGGATAGGTATAGGTTTCCCTTCTGTTACTTTCTCCACATACACCACGTCGGAGGTTTGATACATAATGGTCGGGCGTTGTAATAACTGCTTCAAGGGCTGGTACGTCCAGGCTATTGTTAAACTGTGAGTCATCCTCTCCATAAACCACGACAGCTTGGTTATCCCAAGTAAACTTGACCACCTGATGAACTGTGGAGGGTACGGCACAAGCCATATGAATCCATGGTCGGCCCAGTAACAGATTGTATGATGCATCCGTCTCCATGACTTGAAACTCAATGCTGAAGGTAGCGGGCCCAATGGTTAACTCAAGATTGATGATACCCAAAGATTCTCGAACTCCACCATCAAAAGCACGAACAGCAGAGGAACTTGCCCTGATTTTGCTCATATCCACCCTTAGACTCTTCAGTGTAGACAGAGGGCAAATATTCAATCCTGCGCCGCCATCTATTAGAACACGTGTGACATAGGAGTCTTCACACTTGACTGAGACATGAAGCGCTCGATTATGACCGGTTCCTTCTGCTGGCAGCTCCTCATCGGTGAACATCACACGATTAGTCTCAAATACTCTGCCAGCAAGTGCTTCCAGATTAGCCACAGTAGTTTGTTCAGGAATGTAGGCCTCATTCAATATCTTCAACAGTGCATTGCGATGTGCTTCAGAGTTCATAAGTAGAGACAAAAGTGATATCTGAGCTGGAGTCTTTCTCAGCTGCTCGACGATAGAATAATCTGTCGATCTCATTTTCTTCAAAAATTCTTCAGCTTCTTTCTCAGACACAGGCTCTTTGATGGGTCCTTGGTCTTCTCGACCTGGCTTTGCCTTTCTCAATTCTTCCGGGGTAAAACATCTCCCGGACCGGGTTAGACCATTTACATCTGCAGCAACCTCCATGATTTCTTTCCCGTTGTAAGACACAATTGTCTTGTTGTAGTTCCAAGGAACAGCCTTTGTACTTTTGACAGGGAGTTGCGCTGCTTGAGTGATGATAACCGGTTCACACTTCTTTGCCTTAACCTCGAAGACCGGAGTTTTCTGGCATGATGCCCTTGCACAATAAATGTTGGTGCACTGTCATGAACTTTTTCCTGCTTTGCCACCGGAATTGTGAAACTTGGCTCAACAACAGTATCTTGCTTTGCTTTGTTGACAGACGCACTTGACTTTCCCCTGATTACAACAATAAACGGCTCAGGGCCTTTGATGTCTGGAGAGGGACCAACTGCCACAATCTGCTTTGCGGCTTTCCCTTTCAAGTCCTCTTCTATGCATACCATCCCTACCATGGGTAAGTTGTTTTGAACATCATGAGCTGGTAAAGGATTTTGATTCACATTTTGTGTTTCATCCCCCACGACTTTTATCTGATTATTGTCTATCATTGCCTGGATTACCCTTTTGAGTTCCCAGCAGGATTCTGTGTCGTGTCCTGGTGCTCCAGAATGAAATGCACAATGGCGTGAATGATCAACTCTTCCGTTGGGGTTCACTTTTCCCGGGATTGGCTTCAACAGATTGGCTTGTTGCAACTTTTCAAACAAATTAGTGTAAGTCTCCCCCAGTGGGGTGAACTGTCTCTTCTCTTGTTGCATGTTTCTCTGTTGCATGTTTGGACGAAAGCCCGGCGGACCTCGTGGTCGATAAGGCATCTCCTGGTGAGCCTGGAATTGAGTATGTGCCTGTTGATTGTTTATATTGGACTGGAGCAGGGGGTGGACGCCATTGTGGACCAGATAGCGGCTGAGCATAAGATGCTGCATTTACAGGGAATGAGAACTGCGGCATGGCGAATTGTTGGCCGTGAGTTGGATAGAATTGTTGTGGCGGAGGTGCCTGAATATACCCTTGACGGTCGTTGTATCTCCCATCATTTCTTCTCGGTCCAGGACCAACCATTGCCACTTCATCTTTTTTCTCTTTCTTCTTCCCAAAAGTACCTGACCCTGATTGCAACGCTTGGGTCGTGGCTCTCAAAGCTGTTTGGCTAACAATCTTGCCTGCTTTGATTCCTCTCTCAATCATCTCCCCAATTTTTACTGCTTCACTAAATTGCTTCCCAAGGGCAGAGGCCATCGCCTGGTAGTATGTTTCGTCAAGCACTTCGATGAATTCTTCGACCATTTTATCGTCTAGGATCAAAGGGCTCACACGCGCCGCCTGTTCGCGCCACCTATAGGCATACTCCCTGAAGCTTTCGCCTGGTTTCTTTGTGATCGTCTTCAAAGAAGAACGATCAGGAGCAGCCTCCATTTTGTAGCCATAATGATTCAGGAAAGCGCTGGCCATGTCGTCAAAGGTGACCCACTTGGAAACATCTTGTTGCACAAACCATTCTGTGGCCGGTCCTCCCAAACTGTCCGCAAAGTACGCCATCAATAATTCGTCCTTCTCGATACCCCTCATTTTGTTAAGGTATATCTTCACATGGATCCTCGGGTCACTTTGCCCAGTGTATGGATCAAATTTGGGCACAACAAAGCCTTCAGGCAATGGCACATGAGGGAATAAGCACATGTCTTTGTATGAAATACTGGTTTTACCCCCTTGCCCCTGTATGTTTTTTCACAGTTTGCTCCAAGCTTTTCAATTTCCGAGTAAAGTCAGCCTCTTCTGTTTTCCCCAATCTTTCGACATCAGCATGTGATTCTGGGTGGTGTCCATGATCATACGACTCAGTGGGGCGAAGTACATTACCCCGAGTTTGGTCGAATTGTTGATCACGAGCCCTCAACTGTGGGCCACTGTTTGACCTTTGCAAAGTGTGTCCTGCAGGAACAGTGAATACTGTGGCAGGAACTTGGGCTTGGCCATGTTGTCCATGTTGTGGGAATTGTGCCCCAGGTTGTACAGTAGAGGGTCCAGCTACGTTGTCAGTTTCTGGATGTGGACCGAACCCTGGAGGATAACGGGGGTCTTCTGCCATTGTAGATTGCCCTTGCCCTGGTGGCTGAGCATTCGCCGTGAAACCAGCAGCACCTGGCGGAGCAGGAGGTGCCTGACCTGCCGACAAGTTACGGACCAGTTGCATCATCATTTCTTCATGCCGTGAAATCCTCGGCCATCTTAGCCTGTTGTTCAGCCAAGCGAACCAGCTCAGTGTTCTCAGTTTCTTCGGCCATCGTTGCTGGAGTGTCTTCTTGAAGAGGTGCTTCAACCACTTCTGGAACAGGCAGTGGTCCCTTGATTCTGGTGGAATAGGAATGTGGGGCCAGGCACGGCAGTTGCTCAAGCTCTAAACAAATCAAAAACACGTTAGTGCAACAAGATAGCATGGAATATGAATTGCTCGTCGGCCTAAACAATGCCTAAGGTCGTTATGCGTCATCCAAATTGGTTTAGATTAGATCCCCAAGTGTATTATTGATCTCTTTTCTTTTCTTCTTTTTTTTTTCTTTTCTTTTCCTTTCTTTTCTTTTTTTTTTTTTTAAGTGAGGCTAGAGGGTGAAATGAATTGACACATATAAATAAGCAAAATATTTTCATTACTTCAAAAGAAAGAGTACATACGGTGCTTCCGGAGCACGACCAAAAGGAACGTACAAATGACTTAAAAGTGTGAAAATAAATTACAACATGCCAAATTCAAAAGCGACATAAAGTACAACAATGCCAGGATGTAAAATAAATGACAAAAAGCAATAATCTGCATCATCTTGGCCTGATGTATCTACTAGGGTGACTGGGGCACAAAGTCAGCTGGCTCCTCTGGGTCGAACTCAAATGGCTCCACGGGATCTGCTGGCGGGCCTTCTGCAAAAGTACGACGCAATCCATTCAAATCTGCCGCAACTCTAGTGACGAAGGGAAGCACATGTGGGAGTATGTCCTCTGCGGGAAGCCTCCTATACTCATCGATGGACCGTGCCACATATGTAGCGGAGTCATAAACTTGCCGATAAGCTACACTGATGGTCCGTCCTGCAGCCTGTATATCTCGAAGTCGGTCCTGTGCTAGCCCTCTGAGCTGCTCACCCTGCTCTAATGCCCTGTCAAGTCGAGCTCGAGAATCTATGGCATCCTGGCGATGATACTCTTCCCTTTTCCTGCTTTCCAACAAAGCTGCCCTGTCGGCATCCCGCTCTGTCAATGCCTGTGAGTGCATGACACGGAGTCGTCTGACTGTGTCTAGGTGCTGATGCGCGAAACCCTCACTCTCTGCCTGAGCAGCTCTGGCGGCATCCCGCTCTGTCAATGCCTGTGAGTGCATGACACGGAGTCGTCTGACTGTGTCTAGGTGCTGATGCGCGAAACCCTCACTCTCTGACTGA
This sequence comes from Petunia x hybrida, assembly GCA_037355625.1. Classification (NCBI taxonomy): domain Eukaryota; kingdom Viridiplantae; phylum Streptophyta; class Magnoliopsida; order Solanales; family Solanaceae; genus Petunia; species Petunia x hybrida. Next base: position 1,048,339 of record JBBBVM010000012.1, read on the forward strand.
GCAGCTCTGGCGGCATCCCTCTCTGCAATTAAGCTTTGTATGGTATCACGGCATTCCTTCCTAATCTCGTGCCTAGCAAGCTGAACCTGCATATCCAGCCTGGCCTCAGTGTCAACCATGCCTGCTCTCGACCTCGCGGGCATCTTTGGGTATGGGCTGATGGTAATACCAGAACTTATACTCCCGAACGACCTCCCCCTTAAGTCCATCCTGAACCTGTGTGCTTTCTGCGAGGTGCCTCCTAGTATCCCACAGGCGCAGGATCTCACCTCTAAGAGTAGCTGGGTTGAGAGGATAGTCTGAGGCATATGCACTCATGTCCTCAACTATTGGGATCTCCTGCTTTCGACCCAACTGCCTAAGTACACGCAGAGGAACATAAGGCTGGGATGCTGTCAAACCCATCAGAACGAGAAAAGGACGATCCACGCATCTGTGTACAACCTCCCTCTTAGGAAACCAGCTACACTGCCACAAAATCTTGTCCGGCGTGAGAGAGTTCAAGAAAGACCTCCAATCTGGCTCACTTCCTGGGAATTTATACCTCTCGATGTGTTCGAGATGGTATTCAAGATAATCGATGTCACAGCACCTAAGAATATCACGAGGTGGGCAAGGGCGTACATGCTCCAAGAACCAGACCTGTAATAGAAGGTTACACCCCTCAAAGAAACGCTCTCTCCCTTGTGGCATCGAGTCAAAGCATGAAACATACTAC